>CAKNXH010061275.1:104107-142124 GCA_932178445.1 Andricus quercusramuli
CACGGATGTGAGACGTGGCCATAGGTGTATTTTACCGCGGTTCTACTTTTTCAACTTTTTCAATTCTTCGACAACTTATAAATCAGTTATTCGTTTATGTGCTAGAGTTATTGTATTCCAAATCTTGTGGAATCTAGAGGACTTCTTATGAAAAATTGAATGCTTGTCTAGAACTTTGTCAAAATCTGCTGAATACAAATTCGAAAACTGATGTTCCTAGATTGTCTTCCAATAATTCGATGACTTTTTTCACTTTTTCGATTAAGTCTGCGGTTCTTTAATCAAAATTATACGAGATTCTAAACAAAAAGTGGACTATCCTAGAATGGTTGACTAGTCAAGTAAAGTTTCGACAACTTATTTTTTCCGTGTAGTTCCCTCTAAACTTAAGTCCGGAATCCGCACTAATGATTTTCTGAATTAGCTTAATTCTCTTATTATGGCTTGATTGTCAGATTACATAGATACCGCGGAGACACTGATGCCAGGTAAGAATCCTACCTCCCAGACATGACAACACCTTTTGAGGTGAGTACGTATAGAGTCTAACGTGCTTCTTATATATAGAGGACGTTACTTCGATCAGAAGGCCCCCCCCTCAATGTATATATGCTTATAAATTTTAAATATTTTCACGGAAAATAGCGGAGAGGAGAACGTAGATTCAACTGTCCCACACAAGATTCCCACTGAGAGCAACTGCCATCTAAAAAATGACAACGGTTCCTAGTGGAACCGCGGTAAATCACACCTATGGCCACGTCTCACAACCGGGAGATGGGTTGTCACGGGGCACGACGAAATCACAACGACAGGCTGGCGAAACCCTCGCGTGCCTTGAGGACACGAAGCGACCCAAGGATGACAGCTTTCTGCATCCATCTCGCAACTGCCTTGGCATATTTCTTGAACGCGGGTATGTCTTTAAGCTTACGAACAAGTGATAGTTTCGCACCTCCGAGAGCACCTATCACAAGGAAAATTACTTGCACCGAATATTTTGGGTACAGTCGTTGCAGCTCTCTTTTAATGTCTTGATACCTCTCCTCCTTTTCTTTCTCCTTTGCAGTGATGTTGTATTCAGACGGAGCCGAGAATTCTATCACGAATATAGTTCGTTTCTCGAAGTCTTCGAGAGCAATGTCAAGCCTCGAGTGCGCAACGGGGACTGCTGCCTGAAAATCGTAGTTCCAGATAATTTGGCACTTCTCGTTTCGGACAATTAAATCTATCTCCCTTGGAGTGTTCGGCAGGGCAGGATCGCGACCAACACCGTAAGAGCGACAAAGATGGTAATAAAGCACTCTTAGGGCCACACAGTGGGAGTCTGTAACCCATACGTGGCGCGTCCCTGGGTGGTGGATAGGGGAATGCTCGCTGGAAACAGAGTGTAGGGCTGAAATAAAATAGGCCCCGCGCGCCAAACAGACTGGATGAAGGACACACCGAGAAAAAACCACGACCTCTTCCTGCTGCGGCCCTGTACCGAGGGTTTCTGCTGAATACGGTCACACTACTCAGTAAGCAGTCGCGGGAAGGGTTCCAGGGATGGTCCCGAAGGAAAAACCTCCAAGTCAAGGCGTTAATTCACCGTACCAAAGACTGCATGGCAGCAGGGGTGTGGTGTTCCGAACGGTATCTCTAGGATACCAGGTCGCCTTCTAGCGTTCACAGACCTTACCCTCGCATGCGGGGCTCTGCGGGGGTGGACTTTTACTTCCCTAGCTACTCGTGGGAATTCTAATAAAGAAGAAATAAAATCTAAATCGAAGTATATGTGTGGAGTTGGAGGGTGAACTGGACGTTGTGAAGAAGTTTGACATTTGAGTCAAAAGACACATGCGAAACTTGATATAATGGACGCGCACGCGAGGGTGAAGCAGGGTCGAAGACTCATTGTTGACCTCAAAGATGTACTGGAGGAGATGCAGAAATTCTGCAACTCCAAACGCAACATGTTTATGCCCGTTAGGGATGGACTAGAAAAGGCGCGGAGTGTAATGACGCAGTTGGAATTGACCATGATGCTCATTGACGCATATTATCAAGACGCGATAAAGTACGTCGGAAAGAAGGCAGGTAAAAAGCACTTGCAGAAGGGAAAAAAGGTTAGAGAAGACATGAGCCAGAGCGGGACTCAAAATGAAGAAGCCGTGAAGGCTCCCAATACCCAACTTGGGAAGCGCGAAAGGGAGCCTTCAATGAGTCCCGTTGAGGCAAACGTTGTCAAGCAGAGGGCGAAGATGCCGAGGACCCACAATACCATTGTGGCGTCCTCGTCTCTGCAGGGCAAGGATGTGGAGGTGATCACTTCTACACCTGCACCCATTAAGGGCCCTGGAAATCGAGTGTAAATCGTAGAAATCGTATTCAGGCCAAACGGCGGAGCCATTTTGTCTGATTTTTTGTATAAATAATCTAAAGGGTATAAAGACTCTCGGTACAGAGCGTTTTTTTCGAAGAAAAATCTATTTTTCATGCAACAATGAAAATAAGAAAAATTACTTTTTGTGGTACAGTGTTCTACTATTAAGCAAAGCAGGGCGTGGGTAAAGCAGTTATAGTGCTAAGAATTCTTTCGCGCGACCCTAGCGGAGGAGGGAAAAACTACGACCTGTTATAACTCAAGTCTGCAGGTAATGAAGCGACCACTATGACCCACATTAAATTCCTTCAGGGCCGAACACACCGTATACGAAAACTAGGGGCCCCTACCCAAATGAGTGGGTAAATTCCCAAAAGGTTTGGTGGGTGTAGGATTTTGGTTGTGGATAATATCATGACTTGCAGATTTGAAATGAAATAAAACTAAAGAAAATAATATCACAAGTAAATGTACAAAAAAACGGTTTGCAATATTCAGGCCGAATCAATGTAACGGTACAATTTTCGGCGAACTTACTCCGAAATTAGTACTTTTTGTACATTGAATGACAATATACAAGCTCTCTGCATATAAACGGGCAGATTATACAAACATGCAAGATATTTATAATATGTGTCGCCCAATTTCCTTCGGAAATACCTGATTGATTCGCATTAGACACAAACTTTGCATGTTTGCACAAAACTCAGAGGCTGTCTGCAATAACCGGTTATAGAAGTCAATCGGTTATTATGTATTTGGACCCTGAGAGCTTGTGAAAAATATTTCTAGTTGTAATGTTCCAACCATATATTTGAATTTTAAATTTCATTGCGCTTCTTCGTTTCCTCATGAGAAAAGCTTATAGCACGTGTACTTGTTGTAACAAAAAGGAAATTCTGCTACTTTCAACTACAAAATGGCCTACTGTCGCAGCTAATTGGACTGTACGATATGTACGCACTTGTACGTGATTTTCGTTTTCTTTTCAAATGTTTATGAAAATTTTATAAAATATTTGAAATATTTGTGAAATCTTTCGTATGCGTTTGAAATAGTTTAAATATAGGAAATCGTGTGATATCTTTGCAATGATTTGAAATCTTCGAAATGTGGTGGACTGTAACCTTTTTGACATCTTTGGAATTTTTGTATTCTTCTATAATCATTACGAAATGTTTATGAAATTTTAGAAATATTTTGTACGTCTTTCGGAAATCTGTGGTATTCTTTGGAAATTGCTGAAATTATCATAAAGTTTCTCATTTACAAATTTGACATCGAGAAAAAAGAATGTTTCTGTCGACAAATGTAATTCCTAACTGAAAGGACTGGCATTGAAAAAAAAACGAATTTTTATGCCGACAAATGCCCGCATAATACATTTGTTTTAAAAATCATACGATTAATCAAAAAATTAGGAATTGTGCTGAAATTATCATAAAATTCCCAGTTAAAAAAATCTCACGAAGAAATATCTCAATCGTTATATTGTTGTTATCAAAATTCCTTGCAATATAGCTTTAGAAAGCGTAAAATTATGGATAATCGTAGAAAACATTCTTTTCACAAATAATTTTTTTTCTTTATTATATAACATTGGAATATCTTTGATGTATGTTAATCTATAACGAAAAAAAATCAGAATAAAAACAGGGCCCTGGAAATCTAGTGTAAATCGTAGAAAATGGATTCAGGCCAAACGGCGAAGCCATTTTTTCTGATTTCTTGTAGAAATAATCTAAATGGTATAAAGACTCTCGGTACAGAGCGCTTTTTTCGAAAAAAAATCAATTTTTCATGTAAAAATCAAATGAAATAAATTTTCATCGACTCCATTCAGCGGCGAACACACCGCATAGTCGTATACGAAAACTATGGACCCCTACCCAAATGAGTGTGGGTACATTACATGACAATATACAATACAAAATACTGGTTTTTAAAGAATAAGAATGATTTTATACTGAAAAATACGAGTTGTAAACGAAATAGTTTCAGTTTAAACTGAAAGTGATTCATTTTTCAGAAAATATTTCAATTTTCTAGCAAGGAGATCAATTGTAAACAAAAATTATGCATTTTCAGCTAAAAAATTAATGTTTCACAAATTAGTTCATCCCTTTTGTACAAGCTCTCAGGTAAAAGAAAACGTAGGCGAGACTTTTGTATAACCGGTTATTGCAGAGACACCCCCTGTGTTGTGCAAACATGCAAAGTTTGTGTCTAATGCGAATAAATCTGGTATTTTCGGAGGAAATTTGGCGACACAGATAATTTATATCTTGCATGTTTTTATAATCTTCTTCTTTTATATAGAGAGCTAGTCTATTGTCATTGAATATACAAGGTACTATTTTCGGAGTAAGTTGCCGAAAATTGTACACTTACACTGATTCGCCTTGAATATTGCATGCATGAATTCGGGGGCGAATTGATTATAAGATATTATTTGTTTACAGTTCCATTTTACCTAAAGTCTGCATTTCATGATATTATCCACTCCCAACCACTTACACCCACTCAACCTTTCGGAAATTCGCCCACTCATTTGGGTAGGGGCCCCTCTTTTTCGTATACTACTATGCGGTGAAGTCGCCCCTGAATGAAGTCAAGCAAAATTTATTTCTTTTCATTTTTACATGAAAAATAGATTTTGTTCGAAAAAAGCGCTCTGTACCGTGAGTCTTTATACCCTTTAGATTATTTATACAAAAAATCAGAGAAAATGGCACGGCCGTTTAGTCTGAATACGATTTCTACGATTTACACTCCATTTGCAGAGCCCTTTTTTATTCGTATTGCATGGGTAATTGTAAACAGAACTGTTGAGTTTAAACTTAAATTACACATCATTCATGATTCTGAAGGAAGTTTGCACCACTTTTTCCATTATAGTGTAACATACCTCGAAAATGTTCCAATATTATATGATAAACAGAAAAAAATTATTTGGCCGAAAAATTCTTAAATCGGAAATTTATTTGAAATCTGTGTCAAATCTTGTGAAATATTTGTGAAATTTTTGTTAAATCTCGCTGTAATAATTTTTATTCCTTAAAATCATATAATCATTGGAGATCTCAATAAAATAGTTTGAAATCTTGTAAAATGTTTTGAAACCTTTGTAAATAGTTTCAAACCTTCGAGATGTTGAAAAATCTTTGAAATCTGCTGCACTGTACCCTTTTTCAAATCTTCGCGAATTTATTCTAATCTTTTAGAATGTTTAAACATTTTCAAAATACTTTTAAATCTTTGAAAGATTTTTACACAAAACCAAAATTTTATACATTTTTTGACTTCAACTTCAACTTCAACATTGATTCGGCCTGAATATTGCAAACCGTTTTTTTGTACATTTACTTGTGATATTATTTTCTTTAGTTTTATTTCATTTCAAATCTGCAAGTCATGATATTATCCACAACCAAAATCCTACACCCACCAAACCTTTTGGGAATTTACCCACTCATTTGGGTAGGGGCCCCTAGTTTTCGTATACGGTGTGTTCGGCCCTGAAGGAATTTAATGTGGGTCATAGTGGTCGCTTCATTACCTGCAGACTTGAGTTATAACAGGTCGTAGTTTTTCCCTCCTCCGCTAGGGTCGCGCGAAAGAATTCTTAGCACTATAACTGCTTTACCCACGCCCTGCTTTGCTTAATAGTAGAACACTGTACTACAAAAAGTAATTTTTCTTATTTTCATTGTTGCATGAAAAATAGATTTTTCTTCGAAAAAAACGCTCTGTACCGAGAGTCTTTATACCCTTTAGATTATTTATACAAAAAATCAGACAAAATGGCTCCGCCGTTTGGCCTGAATACGATTTCTACGATTAACACTCGATTTCCAGGGCCCTTAAGAAGGAGAAGCAGAAAAGAGCCCGACCCGAGGCGGTCCTGATAAGACCAGCCGAGGGTTCGAGCTATGCGGAGGTACTCAGGAACCTCAAACAAAAGGTGAAGCCGGACACCCTTGGTGTAACAATCAGGGGTGTCAGGCAGACCCGACGGGGAGAGGTTCTGGTGGAGGTAGGGCCGGCTGCGGATGGCAGATCAAAGCTGTCGGCGGCCATCAAGGATGCTGTAAGGAATAGGCGGAACGTGCGTGAACTCGTTCCCCGCATCGAAGTCGAGATCCTGGACCTCGACTTGATCACAGATGAAGAAGATGTAGAGGCTGTGGGCCGAAAACACTTCGGAAAAGCAGCATCTGGAGAGTTAAAGGTGAGCATGACGAAGAAGGCCTTCAGAGGTAATCTGAGGGCCTTTGTCGAAATGAAAGAGGAGCTGGCGGCAAGACTTATCCGCACGGGACACCTCAAAGTGGGGTGGGTGTCCTGTCGTGTGCGGAAGAAGACGGAGTCCGTTAGGTGTCACCGCTGCCTGGGCTTTGGCCATATGGCGGCGGGATGCAGGGGTCCAGATAGGACTCAGGCCTGCTAGAGGTGCGGTAAGGAGGGTCATAGGGCTGCGGGGTGCGAAAGTACGCCGCAGTACTACCTCTGCGCCGCTAAAGAAGAGAAACCCCGGACCGATCATCTGCCGTGGACAATGCGGTGCCGCGTCGTTTAGGGAGGCCTCCCTCTGCGAAGAAGCCGCATGAACGACGCAAATAGCTGATTATACTCAAACAGGATGCCGGAGGCCTACGAGCCCGGGTTGTGGTACCACCACACCACTGAGGAAGATGCGTGCACGTTGATTGGGTAAGAAGCGTTGAAATGCCAAGCTAGCTGTAATAGATGGAAGTCGAAGCACGACTTAGTGGCCTTATCCCCGTGTTCCTGAAGTAATGCAAAAGCGGCTTCCGGGAACATGGGTTGGCGGTAAGAGGAGTTGAGTTTAGTGGGTATTACCGTTTTTAGGTCGAGTCCCACAGTCAGTGCGTAAATGCATTCTCACCTCCTCTACAAAAAAACAAAAAAATAAAAATGTCTATAGATGTCTATAGAGTTCTAGGTACTCAATGTGTCCATGTCGCGCTCTGCACCTATCACTGGGAACTTCTTGACATAAAATACGGTCACGGTATGCTATGGTGGGAATGACACCGTCCTGGCATGCGAAAATAAAACCCTCTGTACCTGAATTAAGCCCTGATGATTTGAGGAAAGACAAAGTTTGCTCCTTCGACAAGGACTGTTTTTCTACATTTCTATAAAAGTTCCCGTGCATTGTCTTGTCGAGTAGCTGATGGTGAAATTTCCTAACCTTTGCTTTCTTCACTTCGGCTTTTAGAAGTGACGCATCTAGATGGAGTAATGCACTTTCCTCACTTCCGATGTTAAAATTCAGGCCAAGGGTCTCGGCTGCTTGCTCCGCGGCTTTGTAAAGGAACGCTCCTTCCCCAATCATCTCGTGATTCCTGACCATCTTTAGGAGAGGATCTCTGCTATTCGCAACGATGTAAGCTGTACTTAGAACAATTTGGTTATGAAGACACTGGAGATTCAGAAGTCCGCCTCGACGGCGTGACATGTACAATCGCGGAACTGACGATTTGATATGCAAGCTTTCATGCATATGTGACCGTCTGTCAAGAAAGGGACATAATGCGTCAAAGCTGAATTTTACAGGACAGGCGATCGTAGCAGAGCCTGCAAGCCAGCATTTGAGTAGTGGGGATGCGTCTACGAAAAGCACTCCCTCCACTTACCAATACACCTTTAGGCACGAGCCAGTGGAGCTCACGGACACGTCGCGTACAGCTGTAGTGGTAACTGGTGGGGCTGGCTTTCGTAGGCCTCTCGTTCGATCTCCGCGTACGCTTATAATGCCTATGTTTGTAGTTTAATAACAAGAAAAGTAATGTACTTAAAAAAGTTCTGATTAATGTAAATGAAAGAGTAACTCGGAAACTATCGATTGGCGTAAAAAAATGAAAATCGATTTTTTCCGCATTAGGTCCCTTTCTTCGCGGACGATCACATATGCATGATCCTACGTGTGGTGACGTCAAGGGCCTTAAGCTCGTTCTTCGTCCATTGAAACACCCCAAACGAGTAGAGTAGAACCGAGACGGCAAGCATGTTAGTCGCAGATACCTTGTTCAACGCCGACAGATTGGAAGACCAAATCTGTCGAAGAAGATGCTTGTATCTGCTTCGGAGAGATTACTTTACTGATGTTACGCCATGAATGCGCTTTTGAGGCACGCCCAAGTGTGTATAGGTCTGTCCAGTATTAAGATGTCTAATAGCACTTGTATCCACAAGCTCAGGGTTCTTGATATCACCACACGTAAGATCATGCATATGCATAAAAGCTTACACATCAATTTGACAGTTCCGCGATTATACATTTCACTCCGTCAAGGTAAACGTGGACTTCTGAATCTTCAGTGTCTTCATAACCGAATTGTTCTAAGTACAGCTTATTTCGTTGCGAATGGCAGAGATCCTCTCCTAAAAATGGTCAAGAACCACGAGATGATTGGCGAAGGAGAGTTCCTTTACAAAGCCTATAAGCCGAAGTGAAGAAAGCAGGGGTTGAAAAATTTCACCAACAGCTACTCGACAAGAAAATGCACGAAAACTTTCACAGAAATATAGAAAAACAGTCCTTGACGAAGGAGCAAACTATTGCTTTCCTCAGATCATCAGGGCTCAGTTCAAGTACAGAGGGTTTTGATTTCGCATGCCAGGACGGTGTCATTTCCACCTTAGCATACCGTGACCGCATTTTATGTCAAGAAGTTCCCAGTGATAGGTGCAGAGCGTGACATGCACACATTGAGTACCTAGAACACATACTTTTGGGGTGTCCGACCCACGCAGGAACGACGTATATGTATAGACATAATGCGGGCGTAAGAGTGCTTTATTACCATCTTTGTCGCTCTTACGGTGTTGGCCGCGACCCTGCTCTGCTGAACGCTCCAAGGGAGATAAAGTCAATTGTCCAAAACGAGAAGTACCAAATTTTCTGCAAATACGATTTTCGGACAGCAGTCTCCGTTGCGCACCAGAGGTCTGCCATCGTTTTCCAGGACTTCGAGAAGCGAACTATATCCGTGATCGAATTGTCGGCTGCGTCCGAATACAACATCACTGCCAAGGAGAATAAAAAGGAGGTAAGATATCAAGACCTTAAAAGGGAGCTGCAACGACTGTACGCAAAATAGTTGGTACATGTAATTGCTCATGTAATAGGTGCTCTCGCAGTTGGGAAACTATCACTGGTTCATAAGCTTAAAGCTATACCCGCGTGCGAAAAATATGCGAAGGCACTTGCGAGATGGATGCAGAAACCTGTCTCACGGTTGTGAGACGTGGCCATAAGTGTGATTTACCGCGGTTCCACTGTTAGCCGGTGTCATTTTTTAGATGGCAGTTGCTCTCAGTAGGACCCTGTGGTGGTTGTTTAACCTTTTTTTAAAATTTAATATATATATATATATATATATTTATTTATTTTATCCAAATGTACACTCTTTGTGTTTGTACGCAAATCAAAGTTCTTACTCTACTTTCTCTTAAATCTATATATTTCATCTGCGCTCCATTTCAAACATATTTACAGTTTTTCTAACATGCATTCGCTTCCTTGCTATCCGCATCTAAAATCGTAACACTACCTTTTTTCTAAATGTGAATTATATCTTCCTCCTCTTCTCAACATACGCGGCAGAGGCAATTGTCCTTATAACCCTTATCTCCTGCCTTGCCCACATTTCCGTACCTTAACCTAGCCCACTGTTCTTTGTCTATTCCTTTGATATATTCTGTATCCCAATATTCTTGCCTCTCAATCTTATCTGTTATACATTTATATAGTTTTCAATAATTGGACTTATCAATCTTTTGCCAATCAGACTGGCAGTCTTGTGCCATTTTCCTCAAAACCCATTTTCCTAAATTTCTTGGCACTTCTTCCAAATCCCTGTCTTCCCATATCATCCGCAATGTCTCACCATCTCCTAAATCTTCTAATGCTGACAACAATTCCTTTTCCCAGGCTGAAGGATTTTGGTTAATCCACCCTTTTATCTCCTCTAGCAGGCAAATTTTTGGTAACCTATCCTCATCCATTTCTTGTACTTCATATAGATAATTAATCGCCCTTCTTCTAGTCTCAATTTCTATGCCTCTTCTTGCGGATACTTTTTTACAGATATATGGAGGAGTAATTGTTTTCAATCCCATGATCATTTTTATATACCTACTCGGAACTTTCTCAATTTCTTCCCTGCTCCTTCATCCCCATATTTCGACCCCGTAAAGCGGCACTGCGCATGCCAACACATCCAGTAGCTAAAACCTTCTCTTCAACGCTTTGATTCCTGCCGTTTTTGTCATACCCCACGCTGCGTTGGTAGATTCTTGCGCTTTTCGTGCCAAGGCTTCTAGGTGTTTGTTGAATCATCCACTCGATGGAAACGAAAAATATGATCCTTTGAACCTATTCACTACTTCGAGTGATTCTCCTTTAAACTTCTATTCTTCTCCAGCTTTCTTCCTACCTCCTTTCAGAAACACTATAATCTTAGGTTTTTGACATTCACTTCTAATTTATTCTAATCAACGTACCTTTCCAGCGTTCTCACGATTTCTTGCAGACCGCCCGCTTGATCTGAGATGATCGCTATGTCATCCGCGAATTTTAAAGTGAAAACTTTCGATTTCCGAATTACGGTTCCTCCTTCGTTTCTTCTATCCCACTCATCATCTATGTCGTTTAACCCTTGTTTGACACACTGGGGTATAAAACACCCCACTACCATACCATAATTAATTTTGATTTTTGGCTATATAACCTACATAATCCTCTGAAGTAAGCTCTCAAGATGATCTGATAAAATTTTCAAGCAAAAATGTACATTCTATTATTTTTTTAAACAATTTTTGTCGCTATGGTGTAGATCACCCCATAAGTGTGTCAAGTAAGGGTTAAGAAAATGTTACAGAGGATCGGGCTCAAAGGACATCCTTGTCTTATCCCTCTCTTTGCTCTAAACTTCTCTGAGATTCCCCCTTTGGTTACTACCTCATTATATGTTTCATTGTAATAACTCATGATCATATTACGCATTCTGCCCTTGATACCTAGCTTCCTAAGTTTTCCAAAAAGAATGATCCTGTCGACTGTGTCAAAGGTTTTTTTTAAATCTATAAACGCTGCGCATAGCTTTCCCTTTTCTCTTTTTAACTTACTGTTTATCAGAGAGTTTGAGACAAAGATATGGTCTCTTGTACTTATTTTTTTTCCTAAAACCTGCCTGACTTTCTTTGATCAATCTCTTTTCCTCTATCCATTCTCCCAGCCTCGCAACCATGATAGCCGCTAATACCTTGTATCCTAAATCGACCAGCGAAACTCCTCTCTAGTTTCCCGTATAATTCTCATCCCCATTCTTGAATATTGGAACTATTCTAGCTGTCTTATTATATCCCTATATCCCTAATCATATGCCTATTTTCCCATAAATCATTTATTGCTTCATGCATTTCTATCGCCTAATCCTCCCCTGGTGCTTTACCTCTTTTCATATTTTTTATGCAATCGCGGAATTCTTTAAACTCGATCTTTCCATTGAGTCGTCCAACTTCGGTTTCGTTTAGCTCTTCTCTACTCTCCGTTGGAGCTTTCTCGTTTTCAATCTCTATCCGCCTGTTCTCCTTATCCCCAACCCTCATTGGCTCTTGGAGATTCTTGCTCATCCCACCCTCGGTTCTTAATAATTTTTCAAAATGAATTTTCCATTTTTCTAAAGCATTATTCTAATGTCTTCCTCTTTCACATGACCTCTCTTTTATAGTCTAAACTTCCTAATTTATTTCCAAAAATAACCAGATTTTCTACTGTTTTCTACCTCTTTCCGATTTTCTTGGTTTCCTTGCTTCCTTTTTTCTTTGTATCACCTTTTTAGCTTCTTTTTTTCATTCAATAGCTTCTCCCGCTCCACTTCCCCCTTTACTTTAGAAAAATTTTGTATGCGTCCCACACTTCTTCACCCCCTCGTCTTCTCTTATTCTGTATTCTCCTTCTTGCATCAGATAACACCCATATTCTGTCAACAATATGCTGCTTGATTTAATGCTTTCACGAGGATTCATTATGATAAATTACAATTTTTAATTTTAAAACTTTTTCGGATTTCAATCGTGTGCGATTTTGTGAATTTTGCCGACGTTTACAGTTCACTTTTTCAGGGCTGACCTGAAACTGAAGTTTCAGGTTATGTTGTTCTTATATATGTATTCTCTACGATGCCTGTGATTGGCCAGAGTGCCCCATGGTGGGGTCTGGTCGAACTTAATTGGCCAATCAAGTCTTTCTTAAAAAACCCGGGAGGACGGAAAGCCAAATCGGATTGGTATTATGTCCATTGTCCCTATTGATGTTAGTAGGGTGTTTCAAGATTTCGATTGCTTCTCTATGTTTTCTTGGAAAAATATTGTACGTTTTTGCGATGATGGTTGTTTTGTCAAATAAGATGCTATGTCTTATTTCGTTACGATGCTCAGCTAGTACTGATTGCCTGAAGTGTTTTAGCCTGACTTTACTCTCATGTTCCTTTACACGTTGGCTCACAGCCCTCCCGGTTTCTTCAATATAGACTTTGCCACAAGAACAAGGGATTTCATATACTCCTGGATCAATCAGAGGTGCCTTTTTATCTTTAGGGTTGTTTGGGAGTTGTCCTATTCTCGCAGGTAGCATAAGTATTGTTTGGATGTTGTGTTTGTTGAGAATTCTTCCTATTTGTTCTGTGATACCTTATAAAGACAGCTCTGTATACAAGGGAGTTGATTACCGATTGCTTTTTTGAGATGGGTGGTGGTGCGAGAAGGCATGTGGGTATCTGTTTGTATGGGTACGTTTTCTGTAAACTTCATGTCCTACTGTGTTATCAGATCTTTTGTAAACTAGTACGTCCAAGAAAGGCAATTTTCTGTTTTGTTCAATTCCCATGATGAACGACCAGAATTCTGGTTTGAGCTCGGATTTGTTGAAGATTTCAGTTTCTAGATTTTCCATAAACATTTTGGCTATTACAGGTGAGATTGGAGATCCCATTGCTACTCCTGAGTTTTGTTCGTAGAATTGGTTATTGAAAGAGAAGTAGGTATTAGTGAGACAGTATTCTATCAAAGGTGTGAGATTGGAAGGGAAGTTTGCAAAGGATTTAATAATATCGATTGTATCAAAGATTGGTACTTTCGTAAAGAGAGATACTACGTCGAAACTTACTAGCCTATCTTGAGGTTCAATGTGAATCTGTTATATCTATCTAATGAAGTCAAAAAAGTTTTGTACGTGTGTGATCGAATTTCGTGTGAAAGGATTTAGTTCTTTGGCGAGAAAGCTTGATAGGTTATAAGTTGGTGAGTTTATTGCGCTGACGATCGGTCTGAGTGAAATGTTGTTTTTGTGGATTTTTGGGAGTTCGTAAAGTTTTGGAGAGATGGAATTTGTAGGTATTAATTTAGATATTGTTCTGCGAGCTAGTGAGCAGAGACCGTAGAGCTAGGCGGGAGGGAGAGAATTATGGAAAAATAATGATTTTGCGTGGGAATGAGATCCGAACTATATTTTAAACAGAATTTTTCATGATCTTTCAACTTTTTATAACCATCTTCAAAAAAGTTCAAATTTGAACTCCATTTCGAAAATGAATAATAAATTTGACTTTTTCTTCGATTCGGGCAAATCAGATTTTTTAAAAATAGTCCGATTTAAAAGGTGAGATTTTTCTATAGAAAGGCTCAATTTCAGGATGGCGTTTTTTTTCTCAAGTAATTGAACGATGAGTAACCGGACCTTCCTCCGCAGATGAGGTTGTGTGACCGGTAGCTACTGTCTTCACGCCGGGAAATCTTGTGGAATTTCTATGCATTGATTGTGTCAGAGCGGCAAGCAAAAATTGTGCAAAAATTAGTTTCAGAACACGGAATTTTTATGCTTCTGAGTCCGAAAACAGGAAAAGCATTGCTCATGGAAACTGAAACTCTGGTTGGATAATTCGATTTTCGAAAATAAATGTTAAATTTCGACTTTTAAAAGAAATTATTATAACCAGTTAGAAGATCATGAAAAAGTTTGTTCAAAACATTTGAAGTAAAATTTTGTTCTACGTATAATGAAAAAAAGTTATATACGTTTGAGGAAGGGGGTCTCCCTGGAAAAGTCCAAAAATTGCCCCCCCCCCCCCCCGCCATCTTACACCAATCAGCTAAGCTTGACGCCCGATCGCACAAATTCGTTTTTTGCGCTGTGTAGACATAAGAAATTATGCCCCATAGATGCTCCATGAAATTGCGATATTCTCAAACGGTACAGTTGGGCGCCTCCTCAGCAACGGAGGAGTGGTGTTCGGGGTGGTGGGCGTCTCCTGTGAAGAGTGGGGAGGTGACATACGTTGAGAACGTGGGATCTCGGGGAAGAGTTCCGCAGTACCCAGTAAGCGGTGTGGCTGACAGCCTCGGAGTGGTGGAGATATGCTCTGGGTTGGACAGAGGCCAGTGGCTAAAAAAGCCAATAGAATGTCGATGAGCTCCTTTGTATGTTTATGGCAGGGCTCGGTGGAGGCAACCGGCTGCTCGGTTGGCGCAGTGAATCTATCCGGGGTGTAGCGGATTAAAGTTGACGTCTCCGGCGAGTATGGCGGCCTCTAGTTTTCGCGCGTAAGCAAGATGTTGGTATAGAACCTGCCTTTTGCGGAACTGTGACTTTCGAGCGTGAGGGGGGGGGGGGGGCAAAGAAAATTGGGAGTAAAACAGATAACTAGAATTCCGCAAGCGATAAAAAGAGAAACAAGATTCCCGTTGGCTCAGGCGAGACCGCGTCAGGCTTTCGAACAGAAGATCTTGGATTCGATCCCTGTGCTGGCAACAGTGAATATTTTTTTTACTTCTACCGGGGCTTTGATGGTTCGGAACCCACCTTATGCAGTAGGTCCCTCAAAAGAGACTAGTGACATCCCAAGAAAGAGGTTCTATGTTGAGGGGATTATTCTTGAGTTACTAGTCTACTTTGAGAGACTCCGAAAAGATTTGGAAATCTCCTAGCGAAGAGGCTCA
The DNA here is from genome assembly GCA_932178445.1 of Andricus quercusramuli. Classification (NCBI taxonomy): domain Eukaryota; kingdom Metazoa; phylum Arthropoda; class Insecta; order Hymenoptera; family Cynipidae; genus Andricus; species Andricus quercusramuli. The sequence continues at coordinate 119,502 of CAKNXH010061275.1, forward strand.
ATTTTGAGTGGGCGACTGCTTAGTGGCATGTGGGTATCTAACTGGTGAACTCAGAAGGACCATTATGTCTACCGTAGCCTGGCTAGGGAGGCTGCCGGATGTCACAGATGATGTGGCTCACTTTGCTTTGCAAAGAAGTTTGCGTCATTCACTGTGCCATAGTGTACGCCTGGTACTCTAGAGGTATATTTACAGAACGGTGGACACAACAAATGCAATGAGATCGAACTCGATGAAGGTGCCCAGATTCGGTATACTGTTTTGAGAATAAACACGGGTATGGCACAATAGACTTCATATTCTGAGTGACAGGGAGGTGCTGTCATGACACGTTTGAGCTTTGAGCGCGGTGAAAAGGAGGAAAAACACTAAACTCATAATGAAAAGAATACAAAACTCACATCGTAAAGCAGCTGACTTATGAGTATGCTGCACGCAAGCAGCTCCCCGTTCCAGAGACTTTTGGCACGGAGAGAGGATAGGTCCCCAGTGGCTGATTGTCCGGTTCCGAACGACCAAAGGAGCGACTCCTGTAGTGGTGAAGGTACCCACTTCCACCCACAGTCTCTCCATACATTGAGCGCTCAAATCTAAAACCTAAGCTTAAAATTATATCTTTTTTGAATCGGCAAAGTTAAGAATGAAGATTTAAAACCAAAATATATGTCAAGTTAGAATGAAAATTCCTAGCTTATTAAGATCCAAGAAAAATCAGCCTAACTGCACATTTATTTTCACAAGAACTTCTTTGCATACATCGTACTAATTAATGTTTGGTGAATTGATTTTGCAACATTAATGAATCATGGAAATTCCTATCAGGTAACCATTAAATAATAAAAATACTGAGATTGAGTAACTAACTCAATAATTTAACAGATTGTCAATACTTGCTTAATTAGCTCCTTTATTGATAATCTGATGCAATAATCTGAAAGAAGTTAATGATTATTATCAACAACTTAATATTTAATTTTCCTCTTGTGCATTTTAGATAGCCTAACATTTTAAAATAAACTAATTAATTCCAACCAATTCAAGTGTAAAAGATAGTTCAAATTTAATATTCGCAAGAAACTAAAATAGATGCATAAACTACCTGAGAATATTTTAAATTATTAATTGAGCCTCAATCCAACCGAGCTCTTATTTGTTTAATAAAAAGAATGTCCCTGTTGAATATAATTACACCGATAATTTTACTTTCCTTATTTAATTGAATTTTCGGATCTCACTCTGCGAAATAAGTTGCGGTTCTTATTTGAAAGATATTGGAGACGAATAATCAAATGCTCGGCTAACAGCCTGGTACGGGAAGGAGCGAGACTGAGGGAAAGGCGAGAAGAGAGAAACCTTTGCACATTAGTTAAAATGACAGCGAGAGGGAAAGAGAAAGAGTGAAAAAAAGAGAGAAAGAAAATTAATGAGCCGGGATGTCGATGCCGAGATATGTAGGAAAGCAAAACTAGGTACCTGAACCTTTTCTGGGCGACAAATTCAAGCACATCTGCCTGCCACAGCCTGATTTTTATGATTTTTGTCATCAGGTCCTACGAGTTTAGAAACTGATGGACGAAGAAAGTATCATTCAGAACAAGGGATTCCGACAAGAAAAGTCTCTGCGAATAATTCGAGTCGAATACTTTTTCTTTAGAAAGCTTCGAAGGATAACAAAACATATCTACTTTTGAATACGAAAATAAATAAACAGTTTTAATTAGTTATCCATTTAACCCTTATTTTTGCAAATTGGTTTCTTTATATTTATTATACAATTCCAATAAATTCTATATCTTTCATTTCAGGTATCAACTATTACGCGGATTGGCATTTTGTCACAGCAGGAATGTATTACATAGGGATCTGAAGCCGCAGAACCTACTCATTAACAAAGTATGTTATAAGATACGATTTAATCTCGCATTTAGTAAATGTAAGTTTATTATTTTGGGAAGTATTAGTTTTTTACATACTGGAGCGATATTCCCAAGACCTAGACGATAGCGAGTAAATAGTAGCTTCCAGTATCAAATTGGTGTCATAAGTTCACTTAAATGTAATAGTGAACTAAAACCAGACCTTCTAGCTAAATGTATAACGTAGCAAGTAAAACTTGCGATAAAGGTCATTTTTCTGTATGTAAATTCTAAAAAAGTTAGCTTATTTGTCATTCCTCCCTCGTGGAAAGAAATACCGATTTAATACCGTTTCAAGACTAGTTTCCAAGAAGGCTTCGTTTTTTTCTGGTATATATCCTTCAGCCTATACCTGCATTACTTCTAGGGCATTGAAACAGACACCCCCCCCCCCCCTCTCCAGCTGGGCGTCCTACAAAGTGGTACTTATAAGACTACAAAGGGGTAACGTTAATAAATATTTGTATCGTTCACGTATATTTAAATAAAGATACTTATAATTTTAAAGTACTCAATTTAAAGAAAACCTTGGTCGCTTCTTGAAATAACGCCCCCCCCCCTCCCTCCCCCAGAATTCAGTATTTAGTGGAAGCCTCCACGTATCGAAAATTAACTAAAATAATTAACAGACGTCAACACCTAATTTAACGGTATGCAACAAACTGAACTAAAGGGATCAGAATTATGCAGCTATAGTATGCTAAGTAATGTTTGCCTTTTGTTTATTATTTGGCTAAAGTATGCTGAATAATTAAACATGATCGATATTTGAGAAGTTAAAATTGACACCTGCTTAAAATTAATTTTAACACTTGTTTTTTGTTCTTATTTCATTGATGTTTCAATTCTGAGATTTAATTTAATTGTTTAGCTACAGTATGTTGAATAACTAAACATTATTAATATTTGAGAAGTTACAGAATAGATTTGTAACTGTTCTAGAACACAAAAGAACTCATCAATGATGAAATTTATTTTTGTAATAACCGCAGTTACAAAACAATGATATAAAATTAATTCACATAACTCGCATTACATCGCAATAAAACATTATAAATTTAAAAACAATAAGATCTCCCATCTATTTCTAGAGTATATGCCAGAAAATTACCCTAAAAATATCATATACAATAATAAATCCTAATATGATTTAACCAAAAACGATCCAAAAACGAAATGGAACATTTATATTTTTAGTTAGGAAAATTAATTTTCGACACAAAAACGAAGTTTTTCAATCTTAAAGAAAGGAGATGAATTTCCAATCAAAATTTTTAATCGAAATTTTTCAAATCTTCAACATTATTTTTAAAAACTTTTTAATACTTTTTGACATCTTCTTAAATATTTTGTAATCTTCTAGAACCCTTATAAAATATTTTTAAATGCATGTGAAATCTTTTAAAATATTTTAAAATATTTTAAAATATATTCGAATCTGAAATGTTTGTGAAATTTTCCAAATCTTCAAAGTTTTTTTTGAAACTTTGAAATCTATTGGACTCTTTGAAATGTTATGAAATTTTTCAAATCTTAAACATTATTTTCAAAAACTTTGAAATCTTCTAATATGTCTTGGAATCTATTAAAACCTTAATAAAATATTTTGAAATGCTTGTAAAATCTTTTATAACATTTCAAAACCTTTATAAAATATTCTGAAATGCTAAAATGCTTGTAAAGTCTTTTAAAATACTTTTAAATCTATTGGAATCTTCAAAATGTTTGTTAAGTTTATCAAATATTCAAAATTATTTTCAAAAACTTTGAAATACTTTGAAATCTTCTAAAATATTTTGAAATCTTTTGAAATGCTTGTGAAATTATTGATATCTTCTAAAATATTCTAAATCTTTAAAATCTTCGAAAAATATTTTGAATTCTTTGAAATCATTTAAAATAATTGAAATCAATTGATTAATATAAAAAGATGGTGACTAAAAGTAACACTTACTGAAACAAATTTGAATTTAGAAGTTTAACATTATATGTACATTTTCTTGTTGCAAATTTAAATTTTTCTAAAATCGTACAATTTTATGTTAAAATCCTTTAGAACTAAAAAATTTTTAAATAGAGGAGGTTAATATTGGAATAATGCAATGTTAAGAAAATTCAAAATTATTTGGTATTAACAGGTGCTAATTTAAAAAATTCATAATTCTATAATTCAAAAAGAAAGTATTTGAAATCTTTGAAATTTTTCAAAATCTTTTGAAATCTTTTTAAAATTATTGCTCTAAATTATAAAAATTGAATGCAAGGTGACTGAAACAAACTGTAATTGGCAAAATTTCGACTTAGAATGTAAACGTTGAATTTAAAATTAACACAACATTCAAAATTCAGACACGAACAAGTACTTTTTATTTAAGGCCATGTGATGAGTGTGTCACGTGACCAGATTCCTACCTTACCGGCACTTTTTTATTTGTCAACTAATTTTCACACGAATAGAAACATCGAGTTGAAAATTTGCGATAATAAATAAGATGCACTAAAAAAGTTGACTCTGGTCCTGAATTGTAATAATCATGAAAAAAGAAAAAAAAATTTCTTACAAACAAAACTTTTGTCATGATCATTACAATTTAGGATCAGAGCCACCTTTCTTAGTGCTTCTTATTTATTAATCCAAATTTTCAACTCGATGTGACTATTCGTGTGAAAATAAGTTGACAAATAAAAAAAGTGTCGGTAAGGTAGGAATCCGGTCACGTGACCCACTCGTCACATGGCCTTAAATCTTTCAAACTCCTATATTAAAAAAAAAAAATCTTTAAAGCTTGGAAGCCAAACTTGCCAACTTGGAAAAAGTAATTCGAGACAATAGTCAGCACCTAAAACTGCAAAATCGTAATAAGTAAATTCTACACAACACAAAAAATTAGCTTTATTCCCGAAAAAACTCACACGAATTGAAAGACCACGTCAGAAAGAAATAGCCGCAAATTCATTACGCGAAATAACCTACAATTTAAAGATAAAAGTTTGCAAAACTTTGCTGACCCTGAATTTGCGAAAAAATCTAATATAAGCAACAATTCTGCCAGATGCATCAAATCGTGAAAAAAAGCAATTGGAATATCTAAAAATGAAGCAGAATACCGAAAAAAATCTTACTTTGCATGCAAAGGTGCTGTCCTGGGAATAAGTCCTTGGAATAATGTCTCGAAAAGCACCTGGAGCAGGGAAAAAGGGCCGTGACGTTGTTGGAACTTATGTTGAAAGCTCAAAAAATTTTTAGTTCCTTCAAGTCTTGGAAAAATGAAACTCGCGAACGCAAATCCTTCAAACGAAAAACCGAGAAACGTTTTCGAGCCTTTCAGACATTGCCGATGAGCGGAGGAGTTGAATTTTTATTCAGATCTTCCGGAAGAGTCTTTCGCACATCATTTTTGATATTTTTTCACAAGACCGGACCGTTTGTTCAGCAACAAAAACTATTTTCGACACACAGTGAGGAAAAAATACATTTTTTGGTTCAAAATACGATTCCTGCTGAATCTGTGGACCGATTTTGATATTTTTTTAGAAAAAAACTGAGAAAATTTCGGAGAGAATTGTCGAGGCCGATTTTTGAAAAAGATCTCCAGTTTTTTATAAATAAACAAATATATGGTAAAAAAATTACCATTTTTTGAGTTTAGTCCTCTGGCTTCTTAGAAATAGAGTAAAAAGTTTCGCAATCAACTCAATTTGATAGTGCAACATTACTAGAAGATTATCCAATAGCGAGCAATAAACAACAAAATTTGTTAATGAACAAATAATTTGTTAGAAGTTCATTTTCGTGATTTTCATATTATTTTTCCTCACCTTGTAAGTAATCGATCGCAAAACATCGCAAAACAGCACTATGAAGGACACATTTCGTATTTAAATAATGTCTAATAATAATATAAACAAATTTCATTTAAAAATGTGCACATTGGGTGTGTTTTGAAGAAAAACACCGTTTTTTCTGTCTGTACTTATAATTAGCTAACTCGAAGCAGTTTTAATAAAAGAGACAACTGAACAATAATATTTATAATTGTTATAAACAAATTTTATAACAAATAAAAAAAGGCCGGGAAAAAGTATGTTTTGATTATCAATCGAGTAAAAAATTCCTCACTTGCCTCAATTTGCCAGGGCAACGATACTAGAAGTTAATTCAATGATGAAAATTAAACAAAAAAATTCTGAAGCAAGTTCTTTCATTGCCAAAATATGACTCCAGGCTTCCATTTTACGTCTCAAGCAAGTCTTGAGCTTCAGGATCTAGGAGAAGGATCCAATGATATGACGGAATCAGGTGATAACCATGCACTGTTCAGTTTAGAAAATTTGTCTGCATTATAGAACGCACTCTTCCATTTTTTTTTTTAAAGACTGAATGAAGTGGCGTAAAAAGATTTCTCGTGTCAAATTGACTTGCTCATTATCTATCAAGTTAGCCGTGCGAAGGTAATCTAACAGAATTCTTACGTCTTTACTAGTACTTGCGATTAACAGATCACTTAGAATCTTATTCGGCACTCTGATAGAATTCATTTCTAAATTATATGTATACATATACAGAAAGAATGAAAAATACTGGAAACTAAATGGCTCAGAACATATGAGAATGAAAAATAATCAGATAAACAAAAGCATGCGTTATTTTCTTTGCCTAACTTCAGATCAATGAGACTGTCATTTGTTACGCCACAAAACTAACTAATGAAGATCAGCAACCATTAAACTTTAACGCAATTTCAATTAGTAGGACCTATGTAATAGTATAAAATGATATTAGTTGACGAATGTTAAAAGATGAACAAGAATAATCATGAACATTTAGTATAGGGAGATGAAATAATGTCTGGGTGAAGCCGCGTACCATAACAAATAATTTGTATATTAACAAATTTTCTGGTTTAATTTTCACTATTGAATTAAGCTTTAGTATCGTTGCACTGGAAAATTGAGGCAACTGAGGAATTTTTTACTCAATTTATAATGAAAAAATACTTTTTTCCGGCCTTTTTTTATTGATTATAAAAATTGTTTATAACAATTATAAATATTATTGTGCAGTTGTCTCTTGTATTAAAACTGCCTCGAGTTAGCTAATTATAAGTACAGACCGAAAAAACTGTGTTTTTCTTCAAAACGCTCCCAAAGTGCACATTTCTTAATGAAATTTGTTTATATTATTGTTAATTATTATTTAAATACGAAATTTTTCCATCATAGTGAGGTTATGCGATGAATTACTTACAAGATGAGGAAAAATAATACGAAAATAATGAAAATCGCGAATATGAACATTTAACAAATTATTTGTTTATTAACACATTTTTTTTGCTTATTGCTCGCTATTGGTTAATCTTCTAGTAATGTTGCACTATCAAATTGAGTTGCTTGCGAAAAATTTTACTCTATTTCCAAGAAGCCAGAGGACTAAACTAAAAAAATTGTCATTTTTTTACCATAAATTTGTTTATTTATAAAAACTGGAGATCTTTTTCAAAAATCGGCCTCGACAATTCTCTCCGGAATTTTCTCAGCTTTATTCTAAAAAAAAAATATCTAAATCGGTCCACAGATTTAGAGCAGGAATCGTATTCTGAACCAAAAAATGTACTTTTCCCCCACTGTGCGACAGGCTGTTGATTTTGTCGAAATGGCCATCTTGGGATCTAGGTGGACGCGCAGGGAATTGTAGGAAATTATAGTTGGAGCTGCCGCTAGAGGGCTTGGCGGGAAATTTCAATGAATAATAAGATCTAAAAGTCTCACATTTTTCAGAGTTTTCGAATGGAATTAAAAAAATCCTTTTCTGAATTTTTTTTAAGTAGAACAAATTAGAAGAAATTAGAAAGGAATGATTTCTCATTTTGAAAAATGAATTTTAAGAGAAAACTCAAGATTTAAAAAAATTATAACAAAACACAGAAAATTTGTTAAGGTTACTAGAAAATTTATAATGATTTTTTATTTTGGGAGAATTAATATTCAAAGAATATTCTAAAAGAATACATAAATGATCAACACAGGATCTGGAGATTTCAAGGTAATTTATTCATTTTTTAAATTTATGGAATTATTAAATTCATATCATTTTAACAGATATTTTGAAGGTTCAGAAATTTAAAAAAAATTCAAAAGTAACTTCAAATTTGAAAGAACTTCAAGCAACATGTAAATTCTTAAAGATTTCGAAATTAAATTTCGAAATTTTCGTATGATTGTGAAAGGTTTGAAGAGAATAAAAAGTTTACAAGGTTATTAGGAAAATTTGTAATAATGTTGTATTTGGGAAAAATTAATTTTAAGAGATTATTTAAAAAGCCGTACAAAGTTATCATGAAAATATAATGAAAAGGTTAAAGCGACTTTCTTGAATATTTGAAAAATGTAGAAAAATATTGAATCATTTTAATAGATATTAAGAAAGTTTAGAAGCTTAAAAAAAATTAAAACTTATTCAGAAGTAAGAAAAAATTAACAAAATGTAGATTTTTCAAGATTTTGAACAAAAAATGCTAAGCTTTTGAAAGATTACAAGAAAATTTAAAAAAAAATCTTAAGTTTCCCAGGAAAACTTAAATGATTTTTTCTGATGAAAAATTAATTTTAAGAGAATATTTCGAGATTTCCAAATTATGAAAAAAAGGATCTTCAAGATTTTCAGGAGATCAAATTTGTGTTCTAATTTAGGAAAAATTAAAATCAATTTAATAGATATTTAGGAGTCTTGCAAAAATAAAAAAAAATACGTCAAAATTTGAACAAAATCAATAATATCGGTTGGTGGTAACCAAACCAAACTCCTTTCTTAGACTGTTGTCAATCAAATTTCAAATCAAAAAAATTTTGACACCAGAATAGCAATGTGTTGTTTTTTTATAAGACTGTAAAGACCAAAAAATTTGAACAAAATGTAGATTTTTGACGATATCATCTTAAAAGTGTAGGGGCTCAGCTATTTTTGCATAATCTTTTATAAACCTCCTATAATATCATGATAGGTCCAGAAATTGGCGAATGTTCTTGACTGTCTTTGGACGCGGAAAATTTCGAATTACTATTATTTTTGCCGAATTGGGTTTAACTCCTTCGTGACCAATGAAGTGACCTAGATAAACCACTTCAGTCCTAAGGAAATCACACTTGTCAGGTTGCAATTTCAAATTTGCTGCTCGAAGTCTTTCGAGTATTCGTCGTGCCTTGACATCGTGTTCCTCGAGTGTTCCGGAATAGATCACTATATCGTCGAGGTACGTGAATGCCTCGGTTCCTTGCAGGCCCTTCAAAACGTCCATCAGACGTTGGAATGTCGCGGGAGTGTTTTTGATTCCCATGGGCAACCGGATATACTTGAAGTGCCCAAGAAGAATAGAGAAAGCTGTCTTTGCTTTGTCATCGGGGTGCGTTTCAATCTGGTGAAATACACTTGTCAGATCGAACACAGAAAAATATTTGGCTTTCCTAGGTGGTCCAAGATGTCCGTGATGTTGGGTAAGGGATAGGCGTCGCCGATGACCTTTTCGTTGAGGGCTCGGAAGTCGATCACAACTCGCCATTTCGGTGTCCCAGAAGCATCTAGCTTCTTTGGGACAATCAATAAGGGGGAGTTGTAGGGTGACTTGGAATGTCCGATGATCCCGCTGTTTAGTTGCTTATCAATCTGAATACCCATTTGTTCAGAAGCTTCATGAAGATAGCGGTATTGTTTCGTTTTTAAGACACTATCATTCGTTGTAGGAATGCGATGCTGGACGAAATGAGTGCATGTGAGTTCTCCTAATTTAAAGGAAGACATTCGAATACACATTCACCCATTGGAGTACGATTTCTTGCTCTTCTGATGTTAGGTGAGATAGATGTAAACTCTCTATTATTTGTTCAACTCTTTCCTCGCAGCTTGAATTCTATTCTCGAAATGGTTTTTCACTTTTTGGTTCAGAAGTTTCCTCGCCAGAAAATTTGCAAAAATCAAAAGGGCTTCAAGAGTGCCCTCAAAAGAAGCCCTCTAGTGAATCTGAAAATTTCATATAGGAAAGGCAGATCTGTTGTGCTATTAGCTTAGCATAAGAATTAGAGAAAATTGAGGAAAGAAACCAAAAATAAAATGAATTAAACTAATTTCTTAGGAACTAACTTTTAGGATTCAGTTTTTAGATCGCTCAATTACGAGAATAGCAGTAGAATAGACAAAGAAAGTAAGAGAGAGAGAGAAATAGAGAGAGAAAGAATCTATCTATTCGCCCGTTTCATTTTGTTACATTCAAGTACCACGACTGTTATTATTATATAGGATTTCTATAAACCTGTAAAAAGAACTGTTATACTGTACTATCAATTTTTATTGTGTGTTTTGAATCAATTATGTTATTTAGCTAGAAACTAGGGACCTGTATTGTATAAATAGCGTAGTGCAGGCATACGAGAATAAAAAACTTTTTATCGTAACCAGAAATCTTATTCTTTCTCCATAGAAGCCTCATTTATATATATTTCTTATCTTTTCCTGTCGTAATTAATTAATTATGTATTAATTAGGACAATTAGTTAACTGTGCCAATCAAGCGAAAGATTGGCAGTTATAATTGGCTTTTGAATAGAGGGCACTCTTGGGGCTTCACCCCAATTTCAACGTCCTCATTTCTTGTGTTTAATGGGAGAACATGATAAACTCCGCCCGTAGAGGATACTACAGCTTCACCTATGTATGTCCCTTCCGGTGTCTGGATTCTTGGTAAGTATCCCTCAGTGACATCTGGATTAGTGATATCAATGGCAACTTGTTGCCGAGTTCTAGTCTAAATTTTGAGGATTCGTGCAAAGTGTTTAATTTCGTGCCGAAGGGCGTTCCTAGCTTCTCGTGACTCCTTATCAACAAAAGGTATTGGCATTATGGGTTTGGAGGCAGCAACTAGGGTATTGTGTCTAAAGGACAACTGTGACGCAGGTACGGCCTTCCTAGTATTCCGTCGGCGGATATGAGGAATTGACTTTGAATGACATAAAAATTTATGGGTGTGTTCAAAACTGTCAGATCCACTGTACCGAGGGTTTCTACCAGATGATCAGGGATTTCTGCTATGGACAGTAATTCTTCATCCTCGACTGTTGTTGAATCGTGTAGGACAGGTAATTTTACTAAATTAACGTCTGAACCCGGATCGACGAGAAAACTAGCCTTTGATTTTTTTTTTATTTCAGGGGCACTCAATTCCACTACTGGTGAGTCTTCCTTTTTACCTCCTGCTTGGAGACTCTTCCAAATCTTTAAGAAAAGAGACGTATCTTCGGACGCTCTTTTGGTGATGGACTCGCTGCTGCGTCGCTGCGGCGAGTCTGGTGGAAGTTTAAATGCCCTGGGCCTGGCGATGAAGACCTAGGAGGGGTAGCATTTCCGCTGTATTTATTTTGTGGGGAGTTGGGGTACTTGATTGGTACCACCCTGATTCAGCTGTTGCATAAAAGGAAACATATACTGAAAGGGGAACATACACCCGTAGTTGGGTTGAGGGACTGGATAGGTTGGGAACTGCTGAGAATTTTGGAATTGGGAGGGATCTGCATATAATATTGAGGGAGGTATGGCATGCTAGGCATAATCATAGATGCAAGACTTTGCCTTACCTGATCTTTTGTAAGGCTAGGATTCTCCTTTGTCTCCGTTTTCGCCATTTGTAGTGAATAGGGACTAGGTGAGAGAGGTCTCTCTGAAGAAGACTCCCTTTGCCTAGAGATATGGAATGCTGCGGGTGCTCTCGTCCTCTTCTGATATTTCATGCGATCTTTTATATGCCGTGCATACTCGAGTGCCTCTTCAAGCGTCTTCGGGTCGCGGGTGTCCACGAAAGTTGACATCCCCTGAGGCGGGCCTCTAATGAATGCGTCACGAGCACATTCCAACACGGGTTTCATGATTGTCTTACTTTCATCCCCTTCTTCCCATTTTTCTTCCAAGGTGTGTCTGGCACCGCTCAAGAGACCTCTTAGTCATACCACATTCCGTCAAAGGACGGAATGTGGTATGGGCTTTGCTGGAGGTTCATACACTCGAGCATTAAAGCAGCTATCACACTCGCGTCCATTTGTTTCCCTGTAGGATTTTGGATGTTAGAAATGGCCCCCAAAATACTGTTGGACACGTTTCCAGCAGCATTAGACCCGAGGGGATTTTCTGCTTAATTAATGTTTAATTATAAATTTAAATAACATAAATAAATAATAAAATGAATAAATAATATATAATAAAATAACATTAATGTTTAATTGACCTGAGTTAGATGGCGTTTCGACGCCACCGGCCATTTTGCTTGAAATAAAACTTACTTGACCTAGGCGAATAACCAATTAATATTTTATGAACATCATCAGTGTCGGTTGTAACTATTACAGTCTCTGCGTTTGAATCGTCATCGGGTCTTATCGATCGTACGTTAAAAATTCTTATTTCACGATCAAACGCCGCGATTGCTTGTTCTTGTGCCTCTTCTAGAGGGGATTCAATAGTGATTACTTCTACATCAACATGCTGTACTTCTATTTCCACAAGTGTGGGAATTGATTTTTTTACCGGCTTAATCAAATTATTGTAGAGCATGGACCTTGCTGGTATTATCTTTACGCTAGCTTGAATTTTTTTCTAGCTTGCTTTCCTCTTTTTGTTTTAGATTTTAAGGAGAGCTTGGAAAGGGCGGTTTTTTGATTAGGCATTTAGGAAGTAGTCAATGGAGTGACAGATAAGGAACTCAAAAACGCTGCGTATCCTACTCAAGGTCGCGCGAGAGAGTTTGTTAAAGATTGTTGAGTATTGAATTAAATATTCAAAAATCTTTCCTTCTTTTTTATGAAAGGCAATACGAATTTCTAAACGCAACAGTTGAACTTCCCTTCGTTAATGCGTTAAGTTCAGGTCGGCTCGGCTGAACCACATAATTTTGTAATTTGAGAATACTCAAAAACAAAATCTCGTGACTTCGGTTTTCTTTCAGGAATTATTTAGGATTTTAGGAAGAGAATAAAAAACTTTGATCCGTCAGCTGAGCGCGCGAGCGGGCGAACTGCTAAATATCAATTATTAATTTTATTGGTATTTGCTTTGTTTTTTCTCGTCCCTATAAGGGCTTGTTTTATTTTATCTTATTTCAAAAAAGAGGAACCTTTATTTTCAGTATTTAAAATGCATGGCTTTTCAAATCATTGGATAATAATTTTTTCCAGGATTATCTGGTGCCGTACGCAAATCATTTTTACTTTATTTCCGCTGATTCTACTCGTTCTATTCGCGCAAGAATTTTTTTCTTCACTGCCTTGGAGGACGAGTGAAATATCCTTCTCGTACCTCCGTTTTACACCTCTGCTGGCGCGGTGTTTTTGCTTCCGCTCGAGTTTATTTACTTCTGGCGCGAGGTCGTGCACTTGAAACTACGTTGCATTTATTTTCCCTAATACTTTATATTAGAAGGAACAAAAATTAGAATTAATTCGTGAATAAATTCTTAACTGATTTCTCGTCCAATTTGAATGTTTATAGACAAATTTCTCAACAACGCTTAACTTGTTTTACTCAATCACGTTCAACTATTTAGCATACTATAGTTGCATAGTGAACATAAAAGAAAAATGCTTATCATATTTTAGCTGCACAATTTTCAGTTGCTTAGAGTAATTCGGTTCATCATTGTTAGAAAATTTTCAGACAATATAATAATTAAATAGTAACCATATTTAAACAAATAGGTAATGTTAACGTGGCATGACAATGCCGTGAAATTAAATGACAGCCGCGGCCACCATTAGTTTGTTGCGTACCGTTAAATTACCTGTTGATGTCTGTTAATTATTTTATTTAATTTTAGATACGTGGAGGCTTGCACAAACTGCCGAATTTAACTTTACGCTAAATTCGTTTTTATTAATGAGTCAGAAATGTCTACTCTCAGACCGAAAGTGACATTATTGCCATGTTTAATACTGTGGAAGTGTGATTTTAAGAAGAGACGAAGGTTTTCTTGAAATTAATTATTTTAAAATTAGAAGTAATTTTATTTAAATATATTTAAATGATACAATTTTTATTTACGTTATTTCTTTGTAGTCTTATAACTACCACTTGCAAGGAAGTCCGGTTGTAGAAAGATAGATTGCGTCTAGCAAGAAGAGTGATGGTACTTTCAAAAAATCTCCTCTTCTCTATTATTTTCGTAGGTAATTCTAAATTCTAAATTTTCTAAGAAATTTCCCTTCTCGTTTTGAGATTCGAGAGAAGAATCTTTCTCCGTGATATTCATCACGGTATTCCGTTTCCTTTCGCACTAAGCTTTAAACGTATTATTCTTTAAAAAAATGTAAACAACTCGTCGGGCGAGTTCCTTTTCAAATTAGGAGTTTTACGTCCGCACGGCATTAATAGAATATACCTTTCTTTAAGTTGGAAACTATTAATAACCGATGTCGAACCGCAGACGGGCGATTATAACTTTCACTTTTTGAGAAAAAGATACCGAGGCAATTTTGTTTTAGCTCATCGGCTAATGGTAAACTCGTTCGGTGGAGATTTTTGATGATTTGGAAGTTGAATGTATGAAAGGATGGAATTTGCTGACTAATATTCACTGCAATATTCGCCCAAATTGATCGAACGATATTTATAGCTGTTGTCAGCAATTTGGCAATACGAAGTCACATTTACATGTCTCAGGAATAACTGGAACAGGATTTTTGTAATAGAATTCTCGCAATACAATATGCTGAATTAAATAAATTGAGTTTTATATTTCCTTGCATTAAATCGACAATTAGGAAATGCCGTGGTAGTTATTTTAACTCAGCATTTTATGCATATTGGTATTCCTTTAGAACGCACGGAAGTGTTTACCAGCAGTCAGCTTAATTGGAAAGTGGTGAAATTGGATGTGAAGAAGTGAGGGAGGATCATTGAACTTAAACCACGAGCCGGCAAGCGCATACATATGAGTGACAATGCCCTACGTTTATAGCAAAGCGAAATACCGGGTTGCAAGTTGTGTATGTAAGCGCAACTTTTCTTCCGTTTTCTTCTCTCTTTCTTGCTACATCCTTTCTTCGTGGAATCGCTTAATTCCTATCACTTTATTTATTTGGAAGTTATAGTTAATAAACTTTGACCTATGAACGGATGACATTTAATGTTGGTATGCTTTCTTCACTTTTTTCATGAAAGCATTTATAATTTTTTCGGTTTAGAATAATTACATTTAATTATGCACTTTAAATCTAAACTGGTGTGCGTATGTGTTAGCGTATGATCCAGCTTATGCGTCTCTCTATTATTCCCTTTTGTTTCTAGCTCTATCCTCTATAGGACATTTCATCGCTACTCGGATACACTCATATTTATATGCACCTACGAAAATTTAACTCTAATTTGGATACCTGGCCTCTAAATCCACTCATCTTTTCTATACTTTTTTTTATTTTAATGTTTTTTTAAATTTACTCATGTTACAAAGTTCCAGCAAATTTTTTAACAGTGTATGATTTTTCTTTTAAAAAATCTAATTTCCTCACTACACAGATTTTTATTTTTTACAACTTCGCGCAATACTTATCCTAACAATTTTATATAAAACATCAAGTAAAATTCAAAACTCCGTCTTTATGTCCTTTTCTCACACTTCTCAGCGTGGAAACTCAGGATTTTTTTTCTTTTGCGAAAACAAATGGATTTAGGGATTGGGCGCTAAGTTGTAGCCAACTGCCCGGGAATTGACTGCAATATTAGGGAAACTTGGAATTCGGAATGCCGAAAAAGGTGTAGTCTGTAACTGTACAAGTTTAACAAAAAACTTTGCTAATTGAAACCACTTACAAGCTTGATGGGGCAAATGACCAGGCGAAAGACGGTTATAGGGGGTCGGCGTCGGCGGTGACAGCGACAAGTTTTCTCCTGGGTACCGCGTCAACGTCGTGGAAGACATTGGAGACGAGAGGTGACCTGGGGCGACGCAGGGCACGTTGCATGAGTACAGCACTTTGTTAGCAGATGAGGTTCAGATTTCGCATCTTAATCCGGCAGAGGGGTTATATAAGCAGGAAGGCATCTATTGGAGGAAGAGCGATGGTTTAGCACGAGGAGAAATATCAACATCAAGGTTTTTCTCAAGCCCAAAGATCTGGCTGAACTGGATCGCGCGCTTCCTGGAGATTTTTCCGAAGAGTCCGACCTCTGGACCAGCAATTGTAGTGTGTATAGTGTATCTAGAACTTTGACGGATGAAAACCGTTAAACAAAACCAATGGCATCCCCGAACACTCTGAGCTCGCCGACAGAAGTGCTATACGTCACCTTGGCGGTGGAGAGACCTGTACATACCTGGGCTTGTCACAGAGTACTCTATACACTCTGCAAAAGAGCAGTTGTCGCAACTCCTACAAATGCAACGGAATAGCAACTATTTACAGTTTTATTGCGAAAACATCAAAGCATGCTGCTCCTGTCATACATTGATTATAAACAAGCCTTTCTCTCGGTATTCAACGATTACTTCTTGACATTCTCCAGACGTACAAGATCTGACCAATTGTGATTCAATTTCGGAGTCACGCAATGTCCGCCTGGGGTACGAAACACAAGTCCTTCGATCGTGGTACGCCAAGGATATCGAGACTCTTGCGCTTTACGACCGTTATTATACGGGATGACCCTATGGTTATGTTTACCGCTGAGCTCACTTAGCAGGACCTTCGACGACATGTTCTGGGACTATAGCGTTATGGGAGGCAGGATGCGGTAAAATCTTACCGACCTGCTTTATATGGATGACCTGAGAGTGTACGCCAGCTCAAGGGAAAATCTACTGTAGTTAAACGACATCCCGTGGTTTCCAAAAGACATCCATATGGAATTCGGGCTAGGCGCTCATTGAAATAATGACCCTTAATGACGTTAATTGTACCCTTCCACACTGCTGTTAAAAAAAGCCTTGTGAGTACCTTCGTCAAGCGCTTAAAAAAACCTTACTGGAAACTAGCCTCAATCGATCATGAATCCAATCCGGCCTTCAAGATCAAGCTCAATAACACCAACGCGATTCCGTTCCTCACCTACTTTTTCGCGATCATCAAATGGTCTAACACCGTCCTGAAAAATTTCATCAGAACGATCTGCGTGCAGATGACGCAGCATCTAATCCACCACACAAAGGCATGTAAAAAGATAGTTCAACCACGTTGTTAGAGAGCCATATGCGGTTTTGGATGACCGAAAGTTGTCCATGTAATGCCAGAAGTCATTACATGGATAGCATTCCAATGTACAAGGTCACCCCAACGTTGATACTGAGCCATCCAACCTGTGGCTGCAGAGGGGCGTAATCTCACCTTATGGCAAGTATTTGTGGTGATCATATACAACATGGTAATCAGCACCATAAATGACCAAAAGCATATACTCCACAAACACATTAATTTTGCTGGGATCACACACGAGCAGATTGTCCTGAACCTGAATTGACTGAAGAATGCCCTTTTACAAGTGCGTCCCAACGTTTCAAAAGCCAGAACTACGGCCTTTACTAAAATCGGACATATAAATACCTATCTCATTGTAAGAAACTTCCTAGACCGTCTGGACATAGGCGGCTGAAACCTTGTCATCCAAAGCTCAATTTTATCCTAGCAAATCGTCGCAAGAAGTTTCAAGCATAGTCTTGCAATTAAACATCTTGAACACAATTTTTTCAGAATGGGGAATTGAAACTCGCTGACTTCGGGCTAGCAAGAGCATTTGGAATTCCAGTAAAATGCTACTCCGCAGAAGTTGTAACATTATGGTATCGCCCTCCGGATGTTCTATTTGGAGCGAAGTTGTACACGACATCAATCGATATGTGGAGCGCTGGATGCATATTTGCAGGTATGTTTTTTTATAAATTTCGCGGAATAGAAATAAAGTTCAAGAGATAAATCCACTACCGTTGATTCCTACGATCACTTCATCTCTCATTACTCAATTCATCTGTTGAATTCTTATTTCGGATGAAGAACATTCAATGATATAAACTTTTCTACTTTGTTTCAGAAAAGTTTTAATTTTCCATTTTTTTCCATTGTAGAGTTAGCGAATGCTGGCAGACCTCTGTTCCCTGGATCAGACGTGGATGACCAATTAAAGAGAATATTTAAGATGTTGGGCACACCCAGTGAGGAAACGTGGTCAGATCTCTCGACTCTTCCTGATTACAAACCATTTCCTCAGTATCATCCTACCCAAGGATTATCTCAAGTTGCATCTAAACTTACCTCTAGAGGGAAAGACTTATTACAGGTATGCTGTTTTATAAAATTAGTTTACGTTAGTTTAGTTAATGTGCGGACGAGGGGCCCAAATGGAGTCCACCTGGCGTTCAAGCTATAAAGCTTATTGTGCCATAACTTGAAATATTCGCTCTCAGTATTTGGACCCAAGCCTCCTGTTGAAGCCTAATATGTCAACCACTGATCGCGTTATAATTTCTTCAGGTTCAATAAAATGGGCCCAAATGTTTGTTGCCTGAGCCTGAGTAATGCCGGACACTGGTATAAAACACGCAGGGATGTTTCATCATCCCTGCTGCATTTATTTCACAGTTCAATTACTTGTACCCCGTAAGCATCTGAACCACTGTCCTTATGTCTTTCGTGGATAAACCCAGGATTTCCCTGGCTCTTTCCAGTACCTGTTTTGGTTCTATGTATTCACTTGCTGCTCCGCCTATTGCCAACTGGTCCGCCTTCTTGTTGCCCTTGATTCCTGTGTGACCAGGAACCCATATGAGAGCCACGTTGTTCTTTTCTACAAGCTGGTTTAATCCCTTTTTGCGTTCTCAGGCCAGCTCAGATGTTATGTTTGGTTTCGCAACTGCAGTTAATGTCGCTTGACTTTCCGCGCAGATTGTGATCTGCCTACCAGCAGTGTTTTCTTCTCATAATGTCTGAGTACAGCGAAGGACGGCCAGCACCTCCGCCTGAAAAACGGTGGCATGTCGTCCAAGCGAGATCCCTATTCCCGCTTCCTGAGCCATCCACACCTCTGGAACCATCTGTGTTTCAGATTTACTCTTGAAGGAGCAGAACACCATTCGCTTTCCGCGCATCCCTGTTTGGGAAGCAGACGCGAAAAGTCTTGGTAAAGTTTGAGCGTTTTATGATTTTATCTTGACTCATTTTAAGAATTGGCAGTGTGTTGCTGTCACTTGGGAGCCTAGTGTGTCCAGTCGCCCAAATACATTTATTTGCTCTTGCCAGGCGTCCCGTCGCGTGAGCCGCCCTGGCAGTTATCGCAACATGCAGTGGTTCCTGACAGATCATGAAGCCTATCGCCGCTGTGGACTTAGTTCTCATTGTTCCTGTAACGTATATAAAAGCCTTGCTTCAAGGACAGCGGAGTATAACCATGCAAGTATTTTAAGCCCCAGACCCCACGTCAAGTCAAAGGCTCTTCTGCATAAAATGCAGGTGCGTCAACTTTCGAAATTTCGTATTTTCTCGTGAAAATGACCAGACTGGTCTTTTCCAGATTTACCGAGAGCCCTGAGCTGTCACACAAGAGCTCTACGATTCGCAGCGCCGACCTTGTAAGATCCATCAACGTCTCTAGATGAGCCCCTGACAAGTTGGACCAATTTTTGTGCAGCGAAGAGGTTACAAGAACCTCAACCCTGATATGTCTCTCGACCAGCTTCTCTGGCGTCTTCAGGATGAAGGAAGTCAAGTTGATTGGCCTGAAATCTTCAGCAGCAGTGTAGCTGGTTTGAAAATTAAGATAACTGCACGTATTTTAGGGCAACGCTGGCTCTAAATAGTTCCGTCAGTAAGCGGACGATAGAATCCATGCCCTTTTGTAAGGGCACTGGATAGATGCCAATCCACCCCTGGTGATTTAAAGGGACAGAAGGACCTAACGGCCCATTCAACCTTCTTGATATCAACAATCCAGCGTTGCTTCTCCGTCTTCGGCAAGCTCACCGTCATCGAGCCTTATGAAGCCGAGACGAGCTTCTGGAGTTTTTTGCCAGGATCTTGTGGAGCCTCGCTGTTTCAGGAATGTTTTTTGATTCGTTGCTCTTGGTGCTTTTCCGTGCGGCCCGTTATATATGGAGCCACTACATATAACCTTGGCCATAATTTTAACATCAGAAGTGAGGAAAGCGCATTACTCCTTCTAGATGCTTCACCTCTAAAAGACGAAATGAAGAAAGCAGAGGTTGAAAAATTTCACCAAGAGCTACTCGACAAGAAAATGCACGGAAACTTTCACAGAAATGTAGAAAAACTGTCCGCGTCGATGGAGTAAACTTTTGCTTTCCTCAAATCATCAGGGCTTAATTCAGGTACAGAGGGTTTTATTTTCGCATGCCAGCACGGTGTCATTTCCACCTTAGCACACCGTGACCGCATTTTATGTCAAGAAGTTCCCAGTGATCGGTGTAGAGCGTGTCATGCACACGCTGAGTACCTAGAACACATACTATCGGGGTGTCCGACCCACGCAGGAACGACGTATATTTATAGACATAATGCGGCCCTAAGAGTCCAAAATGAGGAGTGCCAAATTTTCTGGAACTGCGATTTTCGGGCAGCAGTCCCCATTGCACACTCGATGCCTGACATCGTTGTCCAAGACTTCGAGAAATGTACTATATTCTTGATCGAATTCTCGGCTCCATCCGAATAAAACATCACTGCAAAGGAGAAAGAAAAAGAAGAGAGGTATCAAGACCTTACAAGAGAGCTGCATCGACTGTACCCAAAGTATTCGGTGCAAGTAATTGTCCTCGTGATATTTGCTCTCGGGGGTTCGAAAATATCACTGGTTCGTAACCTTAAAGCTATACCCGCGTGCCAAACATATGCCAAGGCACTTGCGAGATAGATGTTGAAAGCTGTCATCCTTGGGCCGCTTCGTGTCCTTAAGACATACGAGGGTTTCGCCGGCGTGTCGTTGTGATTTCGTCGTGACCTGTGACCACCCATCTCACGGTTTTGAGACGTGGCCAAGGGTGTGATTTACCGCGGTTCTACTGGGGGTATTGACATTTTTTAGAAGGCAGTTCCTTTTAGTGGGACCCTGCAGTGGTTGTTTAACCCTTTTTTAAATTATATATATATATATATATATATATATATATATATATATATAATGTTAAAAGTCTATCATAAGGACAACCGCAGGATTTCGCCGGGAGCGGGTGCTAATCAAAACTGCACCCGCTCCCAGCGAAATCGCGTTAAAATTTCAGCTGTAACCACGTCTTACGACCGTGAGATGGGTGGTCACAGTCTGCGCGAATTCAATACGAAGATCCGGCGAAAGTCTCGTGCACCCTGAGGACACGGAGCCACCCAAGGACGACCGCCTTCTGCATTTTCCCCGCAAGTGTCTCAGCATTTTGTTGACACGCAGGGATGCTTTTAAGGCTATTAAATATGAAACCTTGGCACCTCCAAGAGCGCCGATGAACAGGACGATTAGCTTAACAGAATATTCCGCGTATAACCGTCGCAACTCCCCTATAAGGTCTTTCTTTTCTTTCTCCTTCGCTGTGACGTTTTTGTCAGCTGGTGCCGAAAATTCGATAACGAATATGGTTTGTTTCTCGAAGTCCAGAAGAACTATGTCAGGTCTCGAGTGCGCAACAGAAACAATTGTTGAGAATATGAAGTTCTAGTATATGCGGAACTTCTCATTTTCGACAATTCACCCTATTTCTTTAGGAGCGTTTAGCGGAGAGGTATTTGGGCTAATGCCGTAAGAGTAACAGAGATAATAATAAAGTACTCTTAGTGCCGCATTGTGCCTTTGGATGTAGGTTGTTCCCGCATGACTTGGACAACTAGATGGTATGTGTCCTAGATGCTCGGGGTGTTCATGACACGCTCTGCAGCTATCATCGGGAATGTCCTGGCTCAAAATGTGGCGACGCTATGCTAAAGTGGAAATGACACCATCTTCACATGCCAAAATGAAGCCCTCCGTGACCGACATCGACTGATCTCTCACATTTCTGTGGAAGATGCCGTGCATCCTCTTGTCGAGGAGCTGTTCGCGGTAGTTTTTCTCCTGTGCTTTCTTAAGGGGTCTACCCACTTTAGAATTTTCAAAAAATCGATTTCTTGAAATGAATTTGGTGAAGAATATGACTGAAAATCAAGTAGATAGGTAAAGAAAGAAAGATTTAGTTAGGAATATGAATAGAGAACTTAAGGAGAAGAAAATAAAAAAAGGTATTGTTGAGGATATGGAGAGAAAGGTATACAAGATCCCGAAGACACTGGAGTTCAAAGAAAATACCAGATGGTATCAACAGCTTCTGATGAGAGGAGTATACTTCTACACGCCAACATCTGGCCCACATATTCCCTCATATTTGAAGTCGGAAACGCCCATTTCGCACTGGCTGGTATTAGGACGCACTATACTCCTACCGAAAAAAGGCGACTTGTCCAATCCAGAGAATTACAGGCCAATATAATTTTGAAACTTTATAACTTTATTTAATTATTATTCAATTTATTCTATTGAAAATAATAGCGTCAATTTCTATTTTTTGAAATCTTGGAATTGTACAATTTATAAATATTTTCAAAAATTTATTCTGCAATTTAACGGCTTTTAATTGAGAAAATTGCAATTACATCATCTTATATGACATATATGGGGTAAAATTTCCCAAGTGTCCCCGCCTAAAATTTTGTT
>CAKNXH010061275.1:147124-187619 GCA_932178445.1 Andricus quercusramuli
ACAACAAAATTTTAGGCGGGGACACTTGGGAAATTTTACCCCATATGGTATTCAATCGATTGCTATATATTTGAAAAAAACTTCAAACGTCAGTTTTTTTATTCTAGAATGATTATTCATTATCGTGTTTTAATATTTTACCATCCCTTTCAAGGTTAAACAAGGAAGATTTGTTTATAATGGAGATCATGCATACATCTTAATTTAAAATTATAGTAGGTCATGTTAAACCCTTCTTATGTTTGATAAATAAATATAAATAATAATAATATAATTCCTATAATAATATCATCAATAATCTACAGTGTTTGAATTAAAATAACGAAATTTCTCATCAAAACAATAAAGATACGTTTTTGAAAATGTTGTGCACTTACTCTTTTATTGGTACTATAAATAATTTAAACTATAATATGATTCTTATGCAAAAAAAAGCTTGAGCGTAAGTAAAAAAAAATTCTTAACCTCTCCCTGTAGCCATTAAAAATTCAATAAATTAAGATTATATTACAGGTTATAAGTTTTTATTTGCCAATTTTTAAATGCTAATTCCAGTAAAATCTGTAAATATTTCAATTTTTCAACAAATAAAAAATTGCAGAATAATTTATTTATTCATAATGAAGGCAGTAAAAGTTTAATATATAAATGTTTTTTTAAATACTTAAACTTGATTGCAATCAAGTTATAGAGTCCTAAACTTTAGAGTTAGAATATTTCACCTGTATTGGAGATAAGAAGTTCATATTTAAGGTACCTTATAACTTATATTTATGAGTAACATATTATTATTAATTGTTAGTTAATAAATATTAGCAAGTTATTTTCTGCGCATATTATTTTTAAATAGAATCTCGTTTCAACATGTTTGAATGTTAGTTCGTGGTACGCCTATTCATTTCGAAGACTTAGTTCTTTCTTCGGCATGGGAGCACAGACTCCAATCGCCGCGACCTTTTAATATAAAAAACAACTGCTAGGTCCTTCTAGAGCTAAAATTTTACGATACATCTCTTTAATGCAGAAATCTGTTTCTGCGTTTATCTAACTATTTCTCTCGTGAGTCACGTGTCTTTTGCATCAAGGTTTTGTGTTGAATGTCTATTCTTCGTATGCTTCAGATGATGGTATAGTCTTACTTGTAACGATGGATATGTTGTAGCACTCGAAGAAGCCTATATCTCCTCGTCTCCAATTCTTTAACGATAACTTTATACTTCCTTAATAGTTGAAACATATAAGTTTTTTTTAATAGCGACAATGTACACATCTTAATTTAAAATTATGTCATTGTAATATTCTGAATATTTGTCATCCTAGGTCAAAAACTTTTTCGTAAATTTTTCGTAAGTTTTTCCCAACATTCTTGCAGGAAATTAAAACTCCAGTAAAATAAAACAATATATAATAAAATACCAAAAAAGTACCAAATTCGTCAGAACAATAGAAAAAAAAGTTGTACTTTCCTGTAATTTGGGTTGTAATTTATTGTATTCATTTGTAGATTTCTGTACAAATTGTTCGGGTCTGTTTGTAATTTGTCTCATTTGTTTGTTTTGTCGTTAATGTCTGCTTTCGGTTTTTCTATGCTAGAAGCCAACACTTTATTTTTTATTGATTTTGCTTCCTCATAGAGGGAGGTTTTTAATGACCTAAATTTTCAAATATACCTTTTTGACATATTTTGATATGATTCGACCCCAGGAGCTCGAAAATAATTATTTTTTAAATGTCCATGTGTACGTGTGTGTGTAACTTTTTTCTTCTCACCAAATATCGAAAAGTAAAAGAGCTACGATCATGAAATTTGGATCAAGTGTAGCTCCGGTTGATATTCAGATCTGATAGGATTTTGACCCTGAGCGGCCATATAGAAGTACTTTTTTCTCGCGTTTAGAGATTTGAAGAGAAAAACACGTCAAATGACTTATTGACGAACCTTCTATAACCTCGTATGATCAAGCAATACCGATTTATAAATTTAAAAAATATGTTATTTATCTTTTTCATATAAGGAAAACTTTTTAATATTAGGAATGCAACTATAATGTATATAATATATTTGTTTGCATCTTCGAGACGCAATGATTGCCAAAATTAGGAACTTTTTATGATCTACCATAAACTACCAATATCGTTTTCAAATTTTTCAACAAAATTAGTTTCCTTGTTTATGAGAGGATTTTTTATATTAGGAATATAACAGTACTGCATTTGATTTAATTGTTCGCATCTTCGAGATGCGTGGATTGATCTTATGAAGAAATTTCGAAGACCATTATTGATTAATCAATAGCTACTTAGAAAGTTTAAAGAAAAGTTACATTGTATCTATGATGTTTTAGTTTGAAATATAAAACTACCGTAGTTTAAAAAGTTGTTCATTGTAACAGAACACATCAATTGACTATGAGGAAGCAAATTTATTTGATACTCATGAGGTAGCAAAATGCTACCCTGGCCCGCAGGGCCAGGGTTTCATGTGGTGGTTTATAATTTCGACATAAATCCCCCCCCCCCCCCCTTTGAATGTGACAGGGTTTATTTCTGTCTAATGAGTTCAGTCTCTGCCAAATCGTCTTCTAACGACAGCCATGATTCTTCCCTTCAAGTCGATGTATGAATCATTCATGGTCTGAGTTTTTTCGTCCTCTTCCAGATCTTTTCTTTCATCTTGGTTGGATTCCTTATTTTCTCCCTTTCGTTGTTGCACTCCTTCGGGGCCAACCACCTTTAATGTACTAAAGTGAGTACAGGAACTGCAATACTCATTTCGCGGTTGAGTATTGAGAAAATGAGTATAGACATAATGTGTATAGCGGGATGATTATTGAGAAATGAGTATTGGGGAATGAGTATTCAGAGGATGAGTATTGAAATAATTAGTATAGCGGGATGAGTATGGAGTAATGAGTATTGGAGAATGAGTATTGAGAGAATGACTATTGAAATAATTTGTATAGCGGAATGAGTATTGAGGAATGAGTATTTGGTAATGAGTATTGAGAGAATGAGTATTCAAATAATGAATATAGCGGGATGAGTATGGAGATAATAAGTATTAGGAAATGAGTATTGAGAGAATGAGTATTGAAATAATGTAGTGAATATGAGTATTGGCAGTGAGTTTAGAAAATTAGTACTTCAAATAAGTATTGAAAAGTATTGACAGCGTAGACAGGAAGTCCTGCAAATGAGTATTGTGAAAAACAGAACTGAATATGCGTATTGGCAGTTAGTGTAGACAGTGAGTGCTGCAAATGAAAATTGAAAATTTGTATGCGATGCCCTTGATAACTAAGTCCTTGTTTCTCTTAAACTAAAGAAGCTATATTAACCCTCCGAGAACACACCTATTTTTTCGATCACGGAGAACACTGTGGGTCAATGTGACCCAATACTATTTTTGATCGTGAACCATTCCGCAATGACTGGATCAATTGTGTTAAAAAAATTTTAAGGTATACTTAAGAGCCGATAGAAATGATTGATGCAAGCGTTTAAAACTATGGTTGGGGCCTCGAACTATACTATCAGACCCTAAGAGACCGCCCACTTTTCAAATTTCTTCGAAAATTTCTTGATCAAAAATTTTTTGTTGGTCAAATTGACCCAATGTGTTCTCCGAGGGTTAACGAAATAGTCAGGTTCATAAGTTTATTGTAATTGGAATAGCCTGAAACTAAATAAAAAGTGTGAAATGAAACCAATGTAAAATACCCATCATATTGGAATATTTTTAAGAAATGTGAAAATTAAAGATCATTATTTTGGTATGAGAGCGGAGCAAACACTCTGATCTCGCACCAAAATAATGTTCTTCAAGTTTCACATTTTTTGAAAAATCCCAATATGATGGGTATTTTACATTGGTTTCATTTCAAAGTTTAAATTTAGTTTTAGGCTACCACAAAAATAATCAAATTATGGATTTTGTATAATCTAACTTTTAAAAAACTTTTTCTCACTTACATTTATATGAGCACTCGTACTACAATCTTTTTTTGTCAATTGTTTTTAACTCAGTGAACCTATTTTTCTTAAACATCAATGATTGCTTTTTAATCTAAGGAGGAAACTTGTACAAGGTCCGAAACATCATTATGTCAAATCTTTATATATTTAAACTCGGCTACATGACACAATAAAAAACCAATTGTCTGGAAGCTGTCGTTAACTCTTTTCGCCACTTTTATCTATATCATATTCCTGGACGTTAATAACACGAAGGATTAAACAAAACATCAATTCTTCAACAACTATACATGTATATACAATTAAATTAATAATCGAGAATTCGTCGACCGAATTATTATTTATAATCACAACGAACGTATAATATTATATTGTTATTCTTTTTTTCAAAAATCATTTGATCAATTACAATTTTCCAATTTGTCATCATTTTCATATTTTCGTATTACTTATGCAAATACACCGTTCGGAAACCGTTGAAAGTCCATTGAGAGGGACCGTTGGGCTACCGTTGAAAATGACCGCTGGTTTTTCAACGGTCTTTTCGCACGGGCGGTTCGAATTCTCGACACAAAATGTGTCATGAAAAATATATTTTGGAATCGGCATCATTTTACAGTATCTGCATTTCCACATCCCGATGTCGTCCATCCTTCTTCTTTCCTTAAACAAAACAAAAATCCTATCTTAAGAAAAAAGAATAATAATAAAAAGAAGAAGAAATACTACTAGCATCTCAATTCTTATTCTTATCTTCAAATTTTATTCAAAAAACATCTACACCGTTTTTTTTTGGTTCTTCTGCTGAAAAGTAACTTATATCTAAATTCTACTTTTATTTTAATTAAAATTCCATCTTTGCCGCTTATAGCCCTCTTATTCCTAATAATTGAATTATTTTCTTTTCAAAATCTGTGACTTAATTCAATTTTAATTATCACCTAAACGCAAATGAAAATTTATAATGATCTACTACTGTGGTGTCTGTAAAAGTGTTAGTTAAATTCTTCTGTTGTGTTTGCTTAGGGTCATATAAAAATATAACAATTTTTTCATGTGGTATAGTAGTCAGTAGATAGACATTATTAATTGGGGAAAAACAACAGAAAAATTTGTATTTTTAATAACGTAATTAGTTAGACAAGATGTACGTATCCCAGTCCGTTGATGATTTCTCTTTCTGTTGTCGCCTCCTTCCTTTTCCCTGATTTATCCACCCTTTCTCCCTTTCTTAATACCCTTTCTTCTTCCAATTTTTTTTCTTTCGCTTCTTTTCCACCAAACCAGCTCCTCCTCCATCGTTATTAGACCATATAATACTCGTTTTTCTTCGGCTAATTTTTGGATTCTCGGATCTCCCCTCCTGTATCCAAATTCATCAAAAATTTTTACTAATTTTTCCACCTCCTTTCTTTCCAGGAATTTTTCTGATCGCTGTATGCATTTCTACATTTAGTCTTTCTAATTTTTCCTGTGCACTTTTGTCTTTCGATGGTTGTAGGATGTTGACCCACTTCTTGCGGGAGTGAGTTAGGACAGGCCTGTCCAAGTAGGGGAAAACTGCTCATTTGCCAGATGGGAATTTAACACCACCACCGACCTCTACGCATTGAACTTCAGGAGAGCGACCACCCCCCCAAGCTTCTGGACCTGAGAAGAGGGAAGTGGTGGTGGAACTCGAACATGTGGAGACTGAGCAGTTTTCCCCTACTTGGGCAGGGTTACGTTACGTTTAGGCGCCGCCATTTGGACGCCGCCGTTTAGGCGCCGGACGTTTAGGCGCGGGACGTTCAGGTGCCAGGACGTTTAGGCGCCAGGTCGTTTAGGCGCCGGGATGTTTAGGCGCCGAGTGGTTCAACCATAGTAAACCCTGAGGTTTTAAAAGTTGGGTATTATTTGGTTGTATGCAACATGTTATGTTATGTATGCTACCCTATTGGAACAATTTTTACAAAAAATTACAGAAAACGAAAACTATTTTCACAGGAATCTACCAATACATACAATTTACAACCAAAATTACAGAAAGGCACAACTTTTTTCTATTATTCAGACGAATTTTGTACATTTTTTGTATTTTTTTGTACATTCTTATATTTTATTGTGAAAGAATTAATCACGGTCATTGATATTGAAACATTCAAACTCTTGAAGATACAAATTTTTTCATGTGAAGTTATAAAAACTGAACCGCGAATCAAAATATTTAGAGTGAAATGCTTTGTTTAATTTTTGATGTTAGTTTTCTTGACCAGGGTAATACGTAATAATTATGAATTATTACTATTAATTGATTATGATTTTAAAGTTTTTTGTCTACTGGTCGTTTCAATATTTTCATGAAAATATTGATACTTTGATTGTGAAAAAAATTCTCTCTAGCTCCGGTGGTGAAAATGAAAATATGATGAATGAAAATATTGAAACGACCAGTAGACAAAAAACTTTAACATCATGAAATGCTTTGTATTTTAAACTTTTAAAATGGAATCTTAAAAAAATGTGAATTAAAGTCTTTTATCTATTTTCTGAAAAGAATTAAAATTTGCTGTGTCTTTCGTTTTGTATGTGTTAGTGTATTTTTCTCTACGTAGTGTCAAATCAATTTGTTCACATGCATGCCATTTCAAAAACTCTGAATTTATTTGTTGTCAACATATTTCTTAATATCTTGAACATTCCAGTTACCATTTTTTGTTTTTATCTCGTAAATGGTTGGTGAAATCTTTGCTTCAATAAAAAATGGTCCTTGAAAATTTTTATTCAATTTTTTAACTATTCCTTCCCCTTTATTAGATAAGGTTTTATCACTTTTTAGAACTTGTTCGGACATTTCGAATTTTATAGTTCTACGCCTTAAATTATAATATTTTCATTGTGATTCGCTCGCTGTGTCTAAATTTTTAAATACTTCCTCTCTAAATATTTTCAGTTTTCGCGTCATATTTGCCCATTGTTCTGATTCTTGGATTTGGATCACATTTTCATCTTCTAAATCATTATTAAATGCGGGTATTGGTTGTAGTTCTGTTCCTAAATTTTAAAAGGCTGGAGGGAAACCTCGCGATGAATGTTCACTTTTATTCAAAGAAAATTGTAAATCATCTAAATTTCCGTCCAATAACATGTGATCTTTCTCTAAATACGCTTTTATTGCCGTTTTGATTGACCTATTGCACCTTTCAGTTGAATTTGCTTGCGCATGATATTTAGTTGTTTTTGAATGTCTTATTCCAAATCTTTCGGTTACGATTATTATTAATTAATTTATGTATTCTTTCCCATTATCTGTGAATAAAATTCTAGGTGTTCCCTGTTTTGAAATTATACATTTATGAAATTATCTTTCAATTGTCGATGCTAATTTATTATTAACTGGTATAACTTCTACCCATTCAGTAAACATATCAACAAAGACTAGAATATATTGATTAAACCATAACATCTGATGCTACCACTGTCCACGCTTCCTCAATTATTCTTTTCCTTATTAAACTTATCTGATTATTTACTTTCGGTTTAATCAGTTGGCTTGCAAAGATAATTGAAACTTTTATTTTATTTTCATTTGATCTTGATAATGTAGCTGGACGTGATTCTAACTACATTTTCTATAAATAATTTCATAATCGTATTCTAATAATTCTAGACTCCATCTGGCTAATCTACCCCATGGATTTTTAAAATTATGTTGTCATTTTAAAGCACTATGATCAGTAATAAATTTTAGAGTATCCTTCTAAATATGGTCTAATTTTCCTGATTGCCCAGACTACGGCTAAACTCTCTTTCTCTGAAGCTGAGTATTTTCTTTCTGCCCCATTGAAACTTATACTTGCAAAGACTATTGCCACATTTTCACCTTTTATAGTTTATGTTAATAGGGGTTCTAATCCTGTATCACCAGCGTCAGTTTTAAGTTGGAGTGGGCTTCTAAAGTTAGCGCAGGATAAAATCGATTCTGTTGTTAGTAAGTTAATTAATAGCCGTAAATGCGTGCTTCTGTTTGTCTGTCCATTCCCATTTTACTTCCTTTTGTAATAATCTCTGAAGCGGTTATATTATTTCTGAAAATTTTGGAATAAATTTCCTATACCAAGATGCCATTCTTATCGATCTATGAATTTGCTTAATTGTTTTCGATCTTGCGAAATTTAAAACAGGTTTAGTTTCACCCTCATCTACTTGCGATCCTATTTCATTTACAATGAATCCTAAATGTTTTATTTCGGAACATCCAAATTCACAATTATCTAAACTTTGTGTTAAACCTGCATCTTTTATTTGATCGAAAACGATTTCTAAATATTTAATAGGTTCTTCAGTTTTTTCAGCCTATTATTATATCGTCGAGGTAGTAAAAGACATGTGGTTTTAATTCTGGTGTTATTCTTCTGTCCAGCAGGCGCTGGAATGTAGCAGGAGCATTTGTTAATCCTTTACCTGGTACTATAAAAGCTGTTATTGGTTTAGATTCTTCGTCCAGCGGTGTCTGATGATATGCCGAATGAAGATCGATTTTCGACATGTATTTCGCTGACCTTTTTTTCCGCTTTTTATTACATTTTCTAACTGCACTTGTTGTACTTCGTTCAATTCCACAATACCTTCACTAATTTTCTCGCAAAATTCTAAATCTTTCTTTCCTTCTATTTTTCCGCGTTTGATATTGCTATTTAGTACCGCATTATTTATAAAATGAATCCAATATTTTTTCCTAATTGCGAATCATTTTTATAGCATTGCAGCATTTTTTCCCTAAATTTTATCGTTCATTTCCGTTGTATTAGAATCATTTGTCTCTTTGTCCAATGCTTATTTATCTTTACATTCCTTTTCGAGCTCCGTATCTTTATTTTTCGCTCGTGAATCTGTATTTATTTTTGTATGAGTTGTGCCGCTCACGCAGAACACACTCCCTGTTTCATGTATTTTAGAGGTTTTTATGCGGGTGGATTAATAAATTTTGCACTGACACACAATAATACATCAACACTCTGAAGCTCTTTATTTACATTCATCAGCACTCGAAAGACTCATATACGCTATACCGATCCATTGGTGTCACCTATTGAAGACAGACAAAGACGCCTTCGCCGGTCTATTCTGCCACATTCTTCCATTATTCGTTTAGTGTACTCAGTGCATCCTTGTTCTTAATCCATATCCTGTTGTCCCCTTCTTTTCTCTTCACCTAAAACCTTCCATTGTAGAAACATGCGAATTAACAGGCGTTGGTCTTCTGCAGTTCTCTTGTCATTTGGAAAATTTTTTGATTATAATGAGTCATATCTTCATTAATAAAGATCTTCCTGTCGGTATTTCCTTCGATTTTACAGGAGCTAAGGTAAAGAGACCCAATATCTTTTCTTATTTTCATTATTTGTTCTTTTGTCTCCTTGGAATGTAGTGATAGTAGAATCGGAGCATCCCCTTTGCTACTTTTATGTGTGTAACATGCCACTGCATTTTTATCTTGAAGTTTATAGCCACTTTCTGTCATAACCTTTCTGATAGTTGTTTTTACTGGTTCCTTATTCTGTGTCGGAATTCCTGAGATCAATAGATGATTTGCTTTTTCTTCTGAATCTCTTTGATTTTGTTTTTGTTACACGAATTCCATGTCTGTTTTTAGCTGTAAATTTTGCTACTCAAGTTTTTTTATACGTTTAGTCTGTTTTTCATCATTCTGTTTCAGTTTTTCATATTGTTTCGACATAAAATATACGGAGGATTTTAATTCCTTTAACTGTGTTTCTGAGTTTTTCTGTGAGTCCGAGATTTTTTGCGTCATATCAGTGAACATATGCTCAAGGTATTTTTGAAGTGCAGGATTTTTCTTTAGTTTACTTTGTTTCGCTTTCTTTTTGCATGTTGAACTCAAAATTGTCTTTTGTAAAGGACTTGTATTTCCAGTAGCAGATGACTTTTTACACTTACAGCCCTTTAACACAGATTTTTTTTCTAAAAGGACCCTTGCTTGTTTTGCGCAGCTCGGATGTTCTGGTGCGTTGCAATAGGCACAGTAGTGGATTACTTTAGAGACTTGCTCTGGATAACCTGCAGATTTCTTTTTAACCTTTAATCCTTCACCGTGTCCTCCAGGATCCGACGTTCTACGTGTTCTTCTATCCGGCACTCCTAGTAGCATGCTTAGCCATAAGGCCCTACCTCTTATCTGATTCACACACAGTATACACGATCAAGTATAACCTCACAGTTTCAAAACCTTAACATTCCCAAAAATATTGTCAATTTCATATGTTTATTCTTGTCTTTTATCATTTAAAAAGAAAAAAAATTTCTCTCCATTTACACCTTTAACTTTCGTGGGCACTTGCAAATACGTCACCTAACCTCACTCTTTTATCATTTTTAGATTTAAATTCACATTGCTTCTCAAATAAAGAAAACATTTCTATTTTTAGAGATTCAGTCCGATCGAAACGAAGCGTATACCTGATTTTCTAATCTAAGACTAAGTGCATCTGTTATTCTCAAATTACATAATGTATTTTCTGTATTAAGAGACAGTATTCCAATCGTTTGTATGTGTGGGATACGGTCTTGTCTGTGTCTGTTTGGCGTGCTTGGTGTCGCACCCTCAAATTGTGTTTGTGTTGGTACTGTTTTTCTGTGAATTGTAACTGTCGATTGATTTGGCTGTACCGCCCCCATTCTTATTCTCTCCTAACCGTTAACAATTCGAAATTTCTATCCCTAATTTTTTCCCTACTTTCGTTTTGGCCCGAGTAACTATCCCTGATTTCGTTTTCTAAAATATTTGAATTTACCCGTGCGTTATCTTCTTCGATTTTAATTTCCTAAATGTCTCTGTTCTCCCTATTCTCTCTTCCGTTTTCTACTGGATTTGCCATTTTCGTATATTTTTTATTTTTCCAGATCTTAGATTCATTCAACAAACAAAAATTGTATCCTTTAATATTTTTCTCATTTCCGTTCCCCGGCCTAGCTCATTGGTTCCTTACTTTTGCGATGATTAAAAACCGGCACGTTCACTTGAGTGTCTTGGTTCTCCTACCTGGAGGAAGGACGCGTGGTCTGGCCACGTATTGGACTCATCCGCCCGGTGTGGGAAAGCGTGATTCGCGCCAATTTGTAACCCTCACTTATGCAATCCAGTTACTTGAAGTACAAATACGACATTTTTTGTTAGGGTAATTTTTTTGTTTGATGAAGGTGGCAGAACTCGCGAGTACGCGGAGTATACCAACTAGTTTTAACGGACATGAAGTCAGACATGAAATTGTAGTAGAATTTTAACGAATTCTGAAGAATTCTCTTGAATTCAGCTGAATTTTCCTAAAACCAACAAAATTCTCTTGAATTCTGTAAGATTCTCTTAAATTCTGTATAATTCTTTTGAATTGCGCCGAATTCTCGTGAATTCTCTATAATTCTCTCGAATTGTAGAATTCCCTTAAATTATGTAGAATTTTCTTGAAATCAGTAGAATTCTCTTTGAAGTCAGTAGAATTTTCTTGAGTTCAGCAGGATTCTCTTGAATTCTGCTTTTCGTTTATTGGTTGTGAAAGCATTACAAGTATGACTCTGACTAAGATTTCCAATTATCCAATTATATTCTTCAACTTTCTTTATGCTTAATAATTGTTTTGTTTTGTTCGCAGAGATTATTGGTGTGTAACCCAGTACTTCGAATATCAGCAGAGGAAGCACTGATGCACTCTTACTTTAACGACTTAAGTCCTGTTACTAAGAATGATCGATGTTAATAAAATTTGATTGCTCAGTGTAAGTTTGACTGCAGGTGTAACACCACGAACTTTTTATGTGATACATTTATTCCGGTTTCCGTTCACCTACCGACAAATGGCGTTTTAGTTTCTGTCAATAATTTTTTCGAACATCACTCAAGTAAAAAGAGCTCATTTGTCTGGGAGAGTGATAGAGACAAATTTCATAATTGAATCATCACGAGTCACCCGAAAATTGGCGCAGATAGTCTCTTGTACTTTGAGACTAGATGCCTACTACTGACCGATTACGTCCGCTGATCAAAATTGCTCAAGTCGCCACCGCCGGTCAAAAGTCTGTCGGCGCCACCTTCTAGATAATTGTTGCTAAAAATAACAATAATGGAAGGTTCCCCTCAGGTCCCGGTGGAATGTTTCTGTAACGCTCTTAAGGCGCGGACATTTTACACGTCCCGGGAACGTTCCGCGGGCACCTTCGGAACGTTACAGGAACCTTCCCGGAAAGTTACTAAACTCTTTAGACTCCATAGTTGCGCGAACTGTTGAACAACTGGAGGCACGCTATGTTTTTGTTGAGAACTGTCAACCTGGAGCTCCACCGCAGAGTTGAAAGCATGGTTCCCTGGCATTCTTGATTAATAGGGAATCTCATGTAGGCATATGTGGCAGGAATCTGCTTATTCTCCCAGTATTGAAGTTAAGTTGGCCCTGAAAGGCCCATCACGTGAAATCAGTGTTCTGCTCGAAAGTCCGTGTACAATGCGTGGGTGGTTCGTCACCCCCTTCTCGGTTTGAGCAACTTAGGGACTAAAATAAGTACGAAGCATCAAACTAATTAACGGATTAGTATAATTGAATGGAACTCTGTGGTCTGGCAAGTATCAGGGTTATACTCCTCTAAACCTAACTTCAAGATCAAATAAGTAAGCAAGTTAATCAAGTGAACCAAATTAATTGGAATTTAATATTATTCAAGTAGAGTTTATTTAATTTAAGATGAGATGAACTGAATCAAATTTCAGTTACCAAAAGCTAACTACGTATTAGTCTTACAAGCTGATGTGGTCTCGGCTACAGTGTATATTCTGGCAGAATTTGTAGACTGAAAAAATGAAAAATCACCAAATATCAGGGTGTTACGCTGTCTTGTAGTCCATACAATACTGCGACATTCTCTTGTGTTGGGGAAATTGACATTATGTGTGAACATAATAATTTTATATAACGGAGATATGCAGCGTCAGCAGATGTCAACAGCCGAATAGCGAGACAAGTTTGAGAATTTCTTTATTACGCAGAACTCTGCCATCAGAGATGCATTCGTTAGGTGTCGTACAATATCCCAAGACTCTCCCCCCCCCTCTCTCTTCATATATATAATTTAAAAAAAAAAGAGTTAAACAACCACCGCAGGGTCCCACTAAAAGTTACTGCCATCTAAAAATGTCAATAGCCCCCATTAGAACCGCGGTAAATCACACCTATGGCCACGTCTCACAACCGTGAGATGGGTGGTCACAGGGCACGACGAAATCACAACGACAGGCCGGCGAAACCCTTGTTTGGCTTCAGGACACGAAGCGACCCAAGGATGACAGCTTTCTGCATCCATCTCGCAAGTGCCTTGGCATATTTTTGGCACGCGGGTATGGCTTTAAGGGGATTTATCAGCGTTCAAAAATGGATTGGCAGATTCCGGCCGCACGGTTGAATATTTTCGCCTGACATTTTGCATACCTCATCTAAAGACTGTTCTCTTTTGTAGTGAAGTCTCGGTTTTTTGAATTTTTGTTTAGATTTTGCGTTATAAACAAAAAGAAAAGTGCAATGGAAAAAAATGTAGTGACGCTCAGTAGTAGCTGAGTGTGTATTTTCGAGGCCTTAACCTCAACCCTTCTCAAAACTGAGAGCTCGGCTACGAGGCAGACGGTCCGTTGCGCGGGTGGAGACACTCGAGCGCGTCGAATCAACCGAAACGAATCGCCCTCTCATTGTTATGAGATGCAGGCCGGTTCAAAAAACGGAAATTACGAAAACATCGCGTGTTTGAATTTTAATTAGCATACATAGTTTATTCATATAATTATAAGAAATTGAAAAAAAGATTCATGAAAATCGGTTAATATTTGCAGTAATAATAGAAACTTTGAAGTGCACACGATACTATGCAAAGTTACACCGCACAATGGGAGAAACGCATTTTTGTCGTTCGAAAGGTCTACAGCCTTCAATTTTGCCCCAATCCGCGATTACTTTTTTTTTAATTGAAGAGCGCTAAATTTCCAAGAGGACCTTAGTCAGAGATTCTTGCTTTTTCATGTATTTATTTATTATACGTTTACTCGAAGTATGAGAAAATAGAGATTTCTCACAAAATCATTATTTACTTTTCAATAGAGCTTTTCATATAATGAAAATCATCCTAAGTCGACGCAAGAGTACTGCCAGTATGCAAATAATTTTTTGATTACTGTCCGTTTTAATTGTTATAAAGAAAAGACATTAACAAACAGCCACATAGTGTAATTTTTGTTTGACAAAATTTGTTTTCGGATGAATATTCTTTAAATTATAGTGAGTGACCGTTAGTCGAAGGTATTTAATAACACTGAAAAAAGTGGATCGTTAGAAGAACTCTCTAAACCAGTAGTTCTAACTATACTTGTAATTGAAGCGCAGTTTTCTGTCGGTGAATTTGGTTAAAATCACTATTTTGTGTTCAGGTTTGTTGAACTAACTTTTTAAAAAAGGTGGATGAACAATTTCAAATAGTAGGATGCACTGCACTACTTGCTAACCGTCCATACTCAGCGAGAAGAAGTTACCTGAACCTTTCTTCTGTGAAAAGTAACTTTGCCAATTTCGCATTGTAACATATTTATGTATATGTATATATGCACTGTACGCATTCTATACACGATTTATGATTGGATTTGCTCGAAACTTTCGGCAATAAAAATGATGTAAAATGTCGATCGATTTGAAAAAGGAAAAAAATTATTTCATATATGATTACTGCACTTCATTTACTTTTGATCTCACACAACTGCAAGCACCGAGACTTACACATGCGATCGCAGGCTCAAACGCTCCGAGAAATCGCCCCCGCTGGGGAATCGAACCCTTTCTGACTACCTAAAACCTGTCCTAAAACCTAAATCGAGCGCACGCGTTAGTCATGTGAGCTACGGAACCGCTTAGATTTTTCTGAAAAACTCTCGGTCAAGCGGTTTCTCTTAGAAGAACGTTGCCAGCTAAAAAATGATAATAAATGTCTACTCACAATTTTTTTAATTAATCTCTTATGGTTGATATGTAATATTTTGTAAGGAGATTGGGAAAAATATTTTGCGTAAAAGTATTCAGAAATGATAATAAATGTCTACTAGCAATTTTTTTTAATGTCCTTATCTTGAAACAGTCAGAATTATCGTGACAGTGGTTGTCAGTAACAATTTCTATAAAACATTATACACAATTTTTGTTGTTGAAAATTTTCAATTTCGGATTTTCCTTTATCATTTGAATTGCTGCAAATTATATTAACAGAACACAGGTTCAATTATATTTGTTGAAATAAAAATCCTAAATAAATGAAATAAGTATTAAATACAAAACTGTATGGCTTCTCAGCCTGCCAAATACTTTTTCTTGCACTGAAATTGCATCAGATTTTTGTGAGACACATTTGCTGTCACCAATTCTCTGTACAAATTCACAATAGATCATTCTTATTATCTACTCTTGTAATTTGAAATTTCACGAATTTTTCATGTATTTAAAAAAGCCATTCATTGATCAATTTTACCAGATCAATAAATCGGCTTACAGCAATAAAGCAGTAAAAGATGGATGCAAAGAAATGCAAAGGTTTGGCTAGAGTCTAGAATAAAAACTGTCCAAAACAGGTCTCTCAAATAATTCTTCAATTCACATTCCTATAAATTAGCAGGAAATGAAAGAAATCTTTTTTCTATTTATCTTATTCCTTTATTATCTGAATTTATGTAGATATCCGGAAAGCTGATCTCTGTTTCATTATGTTTGTTCAAATACAACAGTTGCAGATTTTGTGAAGGAATAAAACAAGTAATTCACAAACTTCGTCCAGAAAAATAATTTTTTTTCACAGTGAAACTGCTTCAAATGTTTCTGAGAGAGATTACGAGTAACTGTTTCTATGTAAAATTGACAATAAACATTTATTATTTATTGTCATTACTCAATTAAAAATATTACGAAAGTTGTATGCATTATAAAATATTACACTAATTATTCTTTTCTAGAAATACTTCAAATTATGGCGCTAGTCATCATCAGTAACAATGACTATGCAACATTTACATTAATTTGTTAATTTTTTGATTTCGCATTCCACTTTATTATCTTCATTGACGCAGATATCCTTGCAAATAACATACGTTTCATTATATTTCTTAAAACACAAGTGTCAATCTTGTAAACAAACGCCAGTTTGACTTGGAAAGAGTTTTTTTCACTGAAAATGCTTCAAGTTTGTGTGAGGAAGATTTGCAATAACTATTTTCATACAAAATAAGCAATAGGCAATTCGTATAAAAAAATTTTTTAGCGACATCTCTAAATGAGCGATTTTATCAAATTAGGACTCCTCTGAATCATTTAAGATATTTTCCATATAAGGCATTTTCCTGCTCGAAAAGTTGGCTTTTGCCAATTTTTTTTAATGGCAGGTGGATATAAATTGCAGGATGTACGTGTCTTGTGGCCTTATAGGTAACCGATTTATTGATCTGCTAAAATGGATCAATAAATGGCTTTTTTAAATACATGAAAAATTCGTGAAATTTCAAATTACAAGAGTAGATAATAAGAATGATCTATTGTGAATTTGTACAGAGAATTGGTGACAGCAAATGTGTCTCACAAAGATTTGATGCAATTTCAGTGCAAGAAAAAGTATTTGGCAGGCTGAGAAGCCATACAGTTTTGTATTTAATACTTATTTCATTTATTTAGGATTTGTATTTCAACAAATATAATTGAACCTGTGTTCTGTTAATATAATTTGCAGCAATTCAAATGATAAAGGGAAGTCCGAAATTGAACATTTTCAAAAAAAATTGTGTATAATGTTTTATAGAAATTGTTACTGACAATCACTGTCACGATAATTCTAACTGTTTCAAGAGAAGAACATTAAAAAAATGATAGTAGACATTTATTATCATTTCTGAATACTCTTACGCAAAATATTTTTCCCAATCTTCTTACAAAATATTAGATATCATCCATAAGAGATTAATTAAAAAAATTGTGAGTAGACATTTATTATCATTTCTTAGCTGGCAACGTTCTTCTAAGAGAAACCGCTTGACCGAGAGTTTTTCAGAAAAATCTAAGCGGCTCCGTAGCTCACATGACTAACGCGTGCGCTCGATTTAGGTTTTAGGACAGGTTTTAGGTAGACAGAAGGGGTTCGATTCCCCAGCGGGGGCGATTTCTCGGAGCGTTTGAGCGAGCGATCGCATGTGTAAGTCTCTATGCTTGCAGTTGCGTGAGATCAAAAGTAAATGAAGTCCAGTAATCATATATGAAATAATTTTTTTCCCTTTTCAAATCGAGCGACATTTTACATCATTTTTATTGTCGAAAGTTTCGAGCAAATCCAATCATGAATCGTGTATAGAATACGTACAGTGCATATATACATATACATAAATACGTTACAATGCGAAATCGGCAAAGTTACTTTTCACAGAAGAAAGGCTCAGGTAACTCTTCTTCTCGCTGAGTATGGACGGTTAGCAAGTGGTGTAGTGCATCCTACTATTTCAAATTGTTCATCCTCCTTTTTTAAAAAGTTAGTTCAACAAACCTGAACACAAAATAGTGATTTTAACAAAATTCACTGACAGAAAACTGCTCTTCAATTACAAGTCACTCTCACTATAATTTAAAGAATATTCATCCGAAAACAAATTTTGTCAAACAAAAATTACACCATGTGGCTGTTTGTTAATGTATTTTCTTTATAACAATTAAAACAGACAGTAATCAAAAAATTATTTGCATACTGGCAGTACTCTTGCGTCGATTTAGGATGATTTTCATTATATGAAAAGCTCTATTGAAAAGTAAATAATGATTTCGTGAGAAATCTCTATTTTCTCATACTTCGAGTAAACAAATAATAAATAAATACATGAAAAAGCAAGAATCTCTGACTAAGGTGCTCTTGGAAATTTAGCGCTCTTCAATTAAAAAAAAAGTAATCGCGGATTGGGGCAAAATTGAAGGCTGTAGACCTTTCG
This sequence comes from Andricus quercusramuli, assembly GCA_932178445.1. Taxonomy (NCBI): domain Eukaryota; kingdom Metazoa; phylum Arthropoda; class Insecta; order Hymenoptera; family Cynipidae; genus Andricus; species Andricus quercusramuli. The sequence goes on from CAKNXH010061275.1 coordinate 165,129, forward strand.
AACGACAAAAATGCGTTTCTCCAATTGTGCGGTGTATCTTTGCATAGTATCGTGTGCACTTCAAAGTTTCTATTATTACTGCAAATATTAACCGATTTTCATGAATCTTTCTTTCAATTTCTTATAATTATATGAATAAACTATGTATGCTAATTAAAATTCAATCACGCGATGTTTTCGTAATTTCAGTTTTTTGAACCGGCCTGCATCTCATAACAATGAGAGAGGGATTCGTTTCGGTTGATTCGACGCGCTCGAGTGCCTTCACCCGCGCGACGGGCCGTCTGCCTCGTAGCCGAGCTCTCAGCTTTGAGAAGGGTTGAGGTTCAGGCCTCAAAAATACACACTCAGCTACTACTGAGCGTCACTGCATTTTTTTCCATTGCACTTTTCTTTTTGTTTATAACGTAAAATCTAAACGAATATTCAAAAAACCGAGACTTCACTGCAAAAGAGAACAGTCTTTAGATGAGGTATGCAAAATATCAGGCAAAAATATTCAACCGTGCGGCCGGAATCTGCCAATCCATTTTAGAACGCTGATAAATCCCCTTAAGGTTTCGAACCAGTGATAGTTTCGCACCTCCGAGAACACCTATCACAAGGACAATTACTCGCACCGAATATTTTGGGTACAGTCGTTGCAGCTGTCTTTTAAGGTCTTGATACCTCTCCTCTTTTTCTTTCTCCTTTGCAGTGATGTTGTATGCGGACGGAGCCGAGAATTCGATCACGAATATAGTTCGTTTCTCGAAGTCTTTGAGAACAATGTCAGGTCTCGACTGAGCAACGGAGACTGCTGCCCGAAAATCGTAGTTCCAGAAAATTTGACACTTCTCGTTTCGGACAGTTGACTCTATATCCTTTGGAGCGTTCGACAGGACAGGGTCGCGACCAACACCGTAAGAGCGATAAAGATGGTAATGAATTACTCTTAGGGCCGCATTATGTCTATATATATACGTCATTCCTGCGTGGGTCGGACACCCCGATAGTATGTGTTCTAGGTACTCAGCGTGTACATGACACGCTCTGCGCCTATCACTGGGAACTTCTCGACATAAAATGCTGTCACGGTATGCTAAGGTGGATGTGACACCGTCCTGGCATGCAAAAATAAAACCCTCTGTACCTGAATTGAGCCCTAATGATTTGAGGAAAGCAAAAGTTTGCTCCTTCGACAAGGACTGTTTTTCTACATTTCTGTGAAAGTTTCCGTGTATATGCTTATCGAGTAGCGGTCGTTGAAATTTTGCAACCTTGGCTTTCTTTACTTTGGCTTTTAAACGTGAAGCATCTAGATGGAGTAATGCAATTTCCTCCACGTTGTTCGAGAAGAAAAAAAAGTCTGCTTGAAACACATAAGAAAAGTGAACGTGGCATGCTCTTTCTGGTACCTAGGAGTGCTCAAAAATCTTTTAGACAAAATCGAAAGAGATCCTGTTCGCAAGAAAATCACTTTTTTGTTCAGTCGTTCAGTCAAAAGTACCAAAAATCGGGTTTTTGAGAATATCTCCTCATGGATGTATTTTATCACAAAAGTTGTCGCCATGTGATTTGTAGAGAATTAAATTACCTTTGGAACGAGCCCTATAACTTTGAAAAATATTGATTGGTTACCGAGATAGAGTGCATATTAGTGAAGTCAATCAGTGGAAAATCAGTCTTTCCGAGACACCTCCTCAGGAATGTATTTTATCTCAATTTCCTTCAAAATAAGCCCTTGACCATTCGAAAATGTTTAATAACAACCGAGATAGAGCGTCTCAGCGGACCCTTTTTGATCATTTTCACGAAAATCGTTGAAATTCAGAAATTTCTCATGGATATTGTCGGTATTTATGGCCTACTGACATGAGCTCTATCTCGGTAACCAATCAATATTTTTTAAAGTTATAGGGCTCGATAGAAAGATAATTTAATTCTCTACAAACCAGATGACACAACTTTTGTGATAAAATACATCCTTGAGAAGATATTCTAAAAAACCCGATTTTTGTACTTTTGTCTGAACAAAAAAGTGATTTTCTTGCGAACAGGATCTGTTCAGATTTTAATTGAACGATTTTTGTGTACTCTCAGGTACCAGAAAGAGCATGCCACATTCACTTTTCTCACTTCTGATGTTAAAATTCAGGCCAAGGGTCTCGGCCGCTTGCTCCGCAGCTTTTGTAAAGGCAGACCAAATCTGTCGAAGAAGATGCTTGTATCTGCTTCGGAGACTTCTCCACTGATGTTTCGTCCTGAATGCGGCTTTGAGACATGCCGAGATATGTATAGGTCTCTCCAGTATCAAGATATCCAATCTCTCTCTCTCTCCCCTCTCTCTATCTCTCTCTACCCCCCTTCCCCTCCCTCTCTCGCTCTCGCGCGCCCCCCCCCCCCCCCCTATTCAGTACAGACGAAGGACAATTCAATAAGGCGGCAGGGTAACCAAATATATTATGGGAGCTGCAGCAGAAATACCGTCGTGTGGGGACATCGAAGCCGAAAAAAAGTCACCAGGCAGTTTGCGAAGATCAGGGTTGGTTACCGAATGATTGACGTACTAATCGATGGTCATCGTTGAATAACTCAATAAAAAAATCGCTCAAAAAAGAGGAAAAACATCTTGTCATTCCCCATTTTATTACGAATAAGTTCAGTATCCTTTGATCCGGATGCTTCCATAGTTAGTTAGTTAGTTTTAAAACGGGCGGGAAGCCCATGGAGAGCTCTCCTGGTGCTCAAGCCCAGTATGTCGACCACTGATCGCGTTGTAATTTCCTCTGTTTCTATAAAATGGGCCCCGAGGGTTGTGCCCTGTTAGGGTCCGTAACACTGTCCTTATGTCTTTCTTGGGTAAACCTAGGATTTCCCCAGCTCTGTCCATCCTATAGGTGTACACCAGGATGGCTTTCGCCTTACGGCAACCCTGGGTTTCTTCCCAGCATTCCCGCTGTTTTGCTCGGATCCAGCTTTTAATGGCCGTTCCGACACAGCAAGACGCTATTCCCAGTACCGGTTCCGGACCAATATATTCACTCGCTGCATCCCGTTTTGCCAACTGGTCCGAATTTTCGTTGCCCTGGATTCCTGTGTGACCAGGGACCCATATGAGAGCCACTTTGTTCCTTTCTGCAAGTTAGTTTAATGCCTTTTTGCATTCCCAAACCAGTTCTGATGTTATGTCTGGTTTCCCTATTGCAGGTAGTGTCGCTTGGCTGTCCGAACAGTTCGTAATCTGTCTGCCAGTAGCTTTTTGGCTTTCTGGCATAAATATCTGCTCCTGACCCTCCCTTTCCCCTGGAGCCATCTGTATACCAGATTTCCCAATGGAGGAGAGGGTTATCATTTGCATTCCACAGATCCCTGCTTGGGATGCAGACTCGAAAATCTTAGGTGAAGTTGAAGCGGTTTATTATTTTATCTTGCCTCATCTGCAGAATCGGGAGTGCATTGATATCACTCGGGAGCCTAGAGTCTCTAGTCCCCGGAGTCCATCTATTTGCTCTTGCCAGGCGACCCATCGCATGTGCCGCTCTAGCGGTTATAGCAACATGTAGGGGTTCCTCGCAGAGCATGATTCTTATCGCCGCTGTGGGCGTAGTCCTCATTCCTCCAGTCAAACCTCTAAATGCCACCGTTTGTAGTCTTCGCTGCCTGTCCTGCATAGTTTTAAGTTCCGCCCGTTGTCACCAGACCACGGACGCATGCAGGAGCCTGGGTTTCGGGACAGCAGAGTAGAGCCATGCAAGCATTTTAGGCTCTAGCACCCACGGCAGCCCAAAGGCTACGCTGCACATCCAAAAAGTCATTACGAATTTTGTGCATTGGGTCTCCAGGTGTTTTGCCCAGTTCAGCTTGCTATCTAGGATTAGTTCCAGATATTTAACTGAATCTGAAAATGTCAGCCTTCCACCACAAAATACAGGAGCGTCAACTTTAGGAACTATATAATTTCTCTTGAAAATTACCAAGTTGGTGTTTTCCGGATTTACCGAGAGCCCTGAGCTTTCGCACCAGAGCTTTCGCACCAGAGCTCTACGATACGCAGCGCCGAACTTATTAGACCCATCAGTGTTTCCAGATGAGCCCCCCTAACTAGAATTAGAAAGTCATCTACATATCCCTAAGTATAGTACCCCTACTATATTCTATTCAGCTTCTAATCAAGCTGGAAGGCTCTACTGAGGCTTAAGATTTAAAAAAAAAATCAACAAATTCAATGGTGGGTTTTAAAAAACAGTTAATTACATCAATAACACGCTATCACACATTATGGTTTTCTGTTTTTCTTTTGGTTCTGAAAGCACAAGAGAAGTCGATGATCATCTCACCGGGTTCCATGAGAATAGCTAGAGAAACACGTGGCCGATTTGAAAAATATTGATTTGTGCGTAATTGGCAAGCATTTAAAAAAAACTGATTTTTCGACCCAAAAAAACGGCACTTAATTGTTTATAAAAATTGTTTAAATTAATTTATCGAAAATCGGCCACGTGTTTCTCTTTGGAATACTATTTTAAAGGTGTAGGAAAAACCCCGATTAAAAATATTGAAAATTGTTTGAGTTATGCTGCGTGCCGATTTCAAAAAACGTGTTTTGAGAAAAACGCGTTTGAAGTCCGTATTACACGTGCACCTAAGCTGTACTAACGTGAGTTGCTGACGTGTACTAAATCCTTTCTAACTGAAAATACTTCTAACGGAAGCGTCGCGATATCTCTATTAGTGCCATAGAACTCTTAAAAATTGATGGATGCGAAAATAGGCAGTAGTAATAGTTGTAATAGTAGTAATAATAGTAGTAATAGACGCAGGTAGTCGTTGCGGAGCGGCCCGGCACGCTCAGTAAAAGGGCTCGAAATTTCAATGAAATCAATTTCGAACAAGTATAAAGTCTTTTGTCCTTTATTCTACAAGGTTGAAAGAATTTTTTAAGCTAATTAAAAAAATTGATTTTTTGAAATTTCTACTTAAAAGGCATTGGCTCAAATGTGAAATTAATTAAAGGACTCTCAATGGTATGGACATGAAGGGAAGTGAGTATATGCTACATCACGGAATTAATATGCATGCGCTTCATTGCGAAACGGTGGAACTCCCGAAATGATTGACAAAAGTACGTATTTTTAACCTTTTATTTCAAAACACATCGTATTATAATGTTTCTTGTTTTATAGTAAATAAATTGTTCTATTGTTGTACTGAACGAAGATGGTTATGCTTTAAATTAATTTAAACAAACTTAGATGGATATTATTTTTGGCATTTCAACATAATACTTTCTATTTCATAATACAAACCTTATTGTACTGAACAAATTAAGAGAGATTTAAATACTTTAAACTAATCTAAACAAACTTCCCTGGATTTTTGGTATAGAATTTGTTGGGGGAAAAAATAAGTGCGAGGAGACAAAGAATTCACAGAATAAGCACGTGTATTTTAACAAAGGGCACACAAGCAATAAGGATGAGAATGATGAGAAGTGCGTAAAGTAAAATATAATATCGATCAACGCAACATCTATGATGAGCGGAAAATTTTAAGATATGTTTTATTTGATCTCTAACACTCTCCCTCAATTAAAACACTGATAGTTCTTTTACTCACGAAGTCCCAGTCCGATTGCACAAGTTTCGTGTTTCGGTGCAGTAAGCGGCTTCGTTAGGACATCTGCTATCATCCGTTCGGTGGGGAGATATTCCAGTTTAAGCGGATGATCTTGAAGAGCCTTCCTGATGAAATGATATCTGATGCTGATATGCTTCGACCTTGAGTGGAAGACTGGATTGTTTGCAAGTTTTCCAGCAGATTGATTGTCGTTAAATATCACGATGTTAGCCAGGTCATCACATTTAAAATCTCTCAGTAGAGTGCTAAGGAATATTCCTTCTTTAGTGGCTTCCGTAGTGCACATGTACTCAGCTTCGGTTGATGATAAGGCCACGGTTCTTTGTTTATGTGAGCAACAGGAGACAGCCCCTCCAGATAGGATAAAAGAGTATCCTGAATACGATCTTCTGTCTAGGTGACAGTTACCCCAATCATCGTCTGCATATCCAACCATCCTTCGATTGTCCTTTCTGAAGACAAGCTTTCTTTTTAATGTTCCTTGAAGATAGCGTAACACTCGCTTTGCCGCCTCCCAGTGACGTCGAGCGTAACAACTGTTAAACTGGCTCAGCATGTTCACTGTGTGCGCTATGTCTGGTCGTGTCGCTACTGCAATATATGTGAAAGCACCAATTAGTTCTCTAAACGGAAGTGAGTTCATCTTCTCAGTGTCTGAAGGTGTGTCGAGTTTCATTCCGCTAGCGAATGGGGTCTTGACTGGCTTACAATTTTTGATCTTGAATCTTGATAAAACTTCGTTGATGTATCAAGTTTGACTTAACGTGATTTCCCTTTTTGTTTGATTAATCTCGATTCCTAAACAGTAGCTTGCCGCTCCGAGAACCTTGACATCAAAGTGATCCGAAAGCTTTCGTTGGATTTCTTGAACTCTTTCAAGAGTGCGCGACGCAATCAGGATGTCATCGACGTATACTAGCACGTAGGTCGGTTCCTTTTCTTGAGTGTCTGTGTTCAGGCACGTATCCGAATTTGTAGGCTTTAAACCGATTAATTTTAAAACTTGGTTTAATTTTGCGTGCCATTGTCGGCCGGATTGACGTAGACCATAAATGGCCTTTCGCAGTTCACAAACCTTTTCTCCAGATTTGAGTGCGTTGAGCATCTCGCTTGCTTTACGCAGGATTTCCTCGACGGTTTCAATCTTGACTATTTCTTCCAAAGTCTCATGCAACATCTCGGGTTTCTTCATATAGATTAACGTATCGATATCTCCATTCAGATACGCTGCTGTGATGTCCAGTTGTGAGACCTCCAAGTAAAATTTCGCTGCAAGTGCCATGAGTAGACGGAGTGATTCCATTCTAGCTACGGAAGCGAAGGTGTCGATAAAGTCAATTCCCGGCCTTTGGGAAAATCCTTGAGCTACCACTCTGGCCTTTCTTCGATTTAAAGTTCAGTCTGGGTTATATTTGTTCCTTAGTCCTGCATCCGATTAGTTTTCCGTTAGTGGGTAGGTCGACTAATTCCCATGTGTCGTTGGCGATTAAGCACCTAATTTCTTGACGGATCGCATCGAGCCACTCTTGACGTTACGATACATTTGTGGCGTTTTTCAGTGATATTTAGATTGCGTTCATGGCGATATTTGCGTTGAAGAATTCGTCTTCGTTTCTTGAAGAGTCATCCGCAGCTGCCATTCGTTTTGTTCTTCCAAAATCACTCACCTGTGGTTCGTCTTCGTTAGAGGGATTTTAGTCGTCTTTTCTCTCAAAACCAAGAAATGGTGGTTCATCATCGTTTTTTGGAGTGGGGTTTTGGTCAACTTGTCTCTCAAACCCGAGGAATGGTGTTTCCTCATCGTAATTTGGCGTCGGGTTCTGGTGAACTTGTCTTTCAAACTTGAGGAATGGTGTTTCCTCATCGTCTTTTGGAGTCGGATCTTGGCACCTAGAAGTGAGACTGATTGCGACGATTTTTGATTCAAGTGTCGCTCCGTTCACAACTTTTTGTGTTTCGTTATGATTTTCTTTGCCAGGAAACAATGGTTTATCAGTACATGATGGTTCGAAATGGTCGAGAAATTTGACATCTCTGGAGACGACTACCTTTCTTTCCCATGGTATCCACACGCGATAGGCCCTACATTGGTCGGCGTGTGCAAGAAAAGTTCCCTCGATGCCTCTTGGGTCGAACTTTCCTTTATTCGGTGTCTTGTCGAGTATGAAGACTTTGTTGCCAAACGTGCGCAGATAAGAGAGGGAGGGAGGTGTTCTGAACCATTTCTCACAAGGAGTCCCGTCAGGTATTTCTTTAGTCGTACACCTATTTCGATTGTGATTCGCTGTAGCGATAGCTTTGGCCCAAAAAGAGAGAGGTAGTCCAGATTGAATTAATAGACAGCGGGCGGTTTCCACGAGTGTCCGATTTTTGCGTTCGGCTAACACGTTTTGCTGTGGTGTGTGTGGCACAGTTAATCGATGATGGATTCCTTCTTTTTTAAGAAAATCGCTGAATGTTTGGTTAACGTATTCGCGACCGTTGTCGGATTGCACGGATTTTATTTTATGCCCGGCTTGTTTCTCAACCATGTTCTTAAATTCTACAAACTTCTCGACAGCTTTTGCTTGTTACGCATGAAATAGACCTCACACCATCAACTCCAATCATCGATAAAGGTTATAAAATAACGAGCGTTCCCCAATGATGTGTTCCTCATTTGTCCGTATACATCTGTGTGAATCAACTCCAGTGGTGCTTTTGATAACGTTTCTCGTTTTGTAAATGGTGTACTAGTGATCTTTCCAGCCAGACAAACATTACACTTGATCAGATCAAACGAGTCGTGGAACTTTAGACCATTTGCACAGTCACTTTTGAGCATCTGTATCATGTCTTTCGAATTTAAATGCCCCAGCCGAGCGTGCCAGATTTCCGCGTCACTTTTGAAGCTTTTTACTACGGATGCTGCATTCAATGTTTCGCGATTTTCTCGTAAGTAAAATAAATCGCCGACGCGATCAGCGGTTAGTAGATCTCTACCGTTTAAATCTTTGACGATGGCACCGTTCTTTTGAAATGTCACTTCGCAGTTGTTATCAACGATTTTCGCAACTGAAATTAAATTAGTATCTAATTCCGGCACATAGAGAGTGTTTTTTCGTATGACCGCACTGTTCAATTTGCCGGTTGCCAATCGAACGTCACCTTTCGCTTTCACTGTCGTCGTGGCATTGTTTACGAGCTTCAGATAACTTGTTCTATCTGTCACGTTGGTAAATGCACTTTTATTGTTGCACAAATGTGAAGTGCAATATACACCAAACATCACTTGGATTTTGCACATCCTTTTTAGCGAAAAAACAATGAGTTGTTTCTGCACAATTTGCGGTTGGGTTTTCTTATAGTAAAACCTTTCAAGACTGTTGTGTCAAAATTTAAATTCATTCAGAAATCTCTCGATGATATAGACGTTTGAGTCCCCGCACCTACAACGCAGTTCATAGAAGAAGCGTGCATATTTGGAGAATAAGCGTGCAGTATACGGACCGCTCGGCGGTCGTTTCGTTCCCTTTTTGATGTGAAACATCTAATGGCGCGGCGCGGGGCTAAGATCGCCTCTTGGCGTGGCGACGCGTGAAATGGAACGACGCGCTCGGGGCTCGTCGGCTCAATCCGCCTCAGCTCGGCGATCCCCTCTCTCCGCGCGCTACGCTCGCCGCTATTCGGCGATCCCCTCTCTCCGCGCGCTGAATCAAAATAATCTGCCTGTATCTTACTCTCGCATGTGTGCGTGGGCGCATGTATGTGTACGGATACCCAAAGATACTTTTGTCGCATATTTCAGTTATCATAGACCGATAATTTCGTTAGTACCATTAGAGACATCTGCTACTATCACAGAAATAACTGATGATGCATCTGATAATGTTCAATACAACTGTTGAAGTGTTTATATTTGTAAGAAATTTCACTTAGAAGTATTTTTGTGAAAAATAAACAATCGTATGCAAATCTAAATATTTGTTCACTTCCATTTGCACTTTATTCAATACATGAATACACCAGTCTTTCTTCATTTTTCACATCTGCCAGGCGTCCCGCGACGGCTCACTGTTTTTTTTTTTGTTATTCGTTCAGTCGAGCAGACGTAGCGCAGTGATTTTGTTATAATATTCTCCAGTTTTCTCTGTAAATTTTGATTGAAATGCCGAGAACATCGAAAGTTTCAAGAGACAATCGTTCAAAACTTTCAACGCGTTTTTCTCGAAACTACTTTTTTAAAAGTCTGTGCCCACTGTCATTCAAAAACTACTACACCGATTCTTTTCAAATTTGGCATATCTTTTTTTTTCCTAAAAACAAAAAAATTACAGCTACAAAATGGCCGAATTTTTAGTAAAATATCGCTATTTTTGTTTGAAATGACCACCAAAAATGTAAAAATAAAAAAAAAACTCATACACATCGTTGGGGGGAGGGGAACATGTATTTTTACTAAATATTTTTACTTTTTTGATTCAGTTAATTCTACGATGAGATACAGTGGGCACCGCAAATCATCTTTTTGAAAAGGCGTTTTCGGAAATGCTCTGTCATTGGCTTATTTCTTGATATTGATGTATAAGCATCTTAGACGTCGATATGGGGAGTTGCGCCTGCTTCGAATGAAACCACGACTGCATAGTGTAACGCAGGCCTGTGACACACACGTTGTGTCTTATGGCACAGACCGGAGACACGCTTTTCTTCACACAGAAAGGAGCCCTTCAGTCTCTTTCTTTGCCCATCTCTCTCTCTCTCTCTCTCCCCCCCCCTCTCCCTCCCCCCCCATCTCCCCTCTCTCTCTCCCCCTCCCCCCCCCCCTCTCTCTCTCTCTCTCTCTCTCTCGCGTTTTGAATTCATATTAAATTCTGTAGGGTTCAATTTAGTACACGATAAAATATACCGGAAAAGAAAATTGAAATCCGCCATATGTTGCCGGATTAGAATACTTGATCTTATATTATCTTAAAATCGTGGGAAATTATTGTTTTCTGGATATAAGTGATAGAATTGATTAATCTTCTTCAGGAAATATAACTAGCCTAATTCTAAATGTAGATGCATAATATAAATTCCACACAATGTGTTCTTTCAGAGAACTCATATCGGTCCGCACCGGTATTTTATAAACAAAGCTTGACTAAGCAGGCAAAGGAGAAAATGCATTTTAGGAAAGGGGCAGTACGTAAATTACGTAACGGATAATTGGCCCTCTCCACCCCCTCCCCCCATGTAACGAACCGTAACAAAATGTTTCTACCCCCCTATTGCTGTACGTAATTTATGGTTTCCAGAAATAATAAGATATGGGACTTGAAACTAGTGAAAATTAGTTGTATTTAAGATAATGCGTGCTGCGCAGGGAGAAAACTTCATTTTCAAAATTCTATGATTTTTCTTCGACCAATTTTTTTTCTTTAACCATTAAAATTCAAATCCCATTAACATACACATACAAATCAAAAATTTTGAAATTTATTTCTTTTAAACAAACAAAGTAAGAGATGACTTCTTAAGAAAATACTTAAATTTTCTACAAAATAATTAAATTCTCTACAAAACAATTGAATTTTCAAAGAAATAGTTCAATTTTCAACCTTAAAAGAAAATTCGTAATAAAAAAGTTTGATAGTTGATAGTTCAACCTAGAAGGATGGAATGTAATTGAAAAAAAATTAATTTCAATTGAATTTCCAACCAGTAAAATAGGAATTTTCAGCAAAAAAATTAATTTCCAACAAAATAGTTAAATTTTTAACCAAAGAGGTAAAGCTTCAATAAAAGCAAATTCAACAGAATAGTTCAACTTTTACCCACGCAGTTAAATTTTCAATTATAAAAAATCAGTTCTCAACTAAATAGTCAAACTTTAACCAAAGAGATGAATTTTCAAATAAAAATATGAATCTTCAACGAAAAAATTATTTTTTAACAAAGTGGTTCAAAAAAATTTTTTTTTTAAATTAAATAAGAAGTAAATTTTCTACGAAGGTATTTGAATTTTCAACCCAAAAAGATGAATTTTCGATAATAAAAGTTGAATTTTCATAAAAAAGGATGCCTTTTTAAAACAATTATTTAATTTTTAATCAAACAGTTGCATTTTCATGGAAGAAAGATCAATTTTCTACTAAAACAGATGACTTTTTAAATCAGAAAGACAAATATTAAAAAATATAGTTGAATTTTCATCGAAAAAATATTGAAATTAATTTTTCTACACAAAATGTGAATTTTACTCAAAAGATAAATTTTCTATGAAATAGTTGAATTTTCAACCAAACAGTTGCATTCTTATCAAAAAAACAATAATTTTCTGCCCAGATAGATGCATTTTTTAATACAAAATATACATTTTCAAAAAAATAGTTGGGTTTTTATCCAAAAAACATTTAAATTTATTTTTCAACACCAAAATTTGAACTTGTGTCAAAAAGTAAATTTTCTACGAAATAGTGGAATTTTCAAGCAAAAAGATTAATTTTTGAATAAAACTGTTGCATTTTCAAACAAATAATAAAATTTACAACTAAAAAGATCATTTTCAGGAAGAAGCAACTGCAAAAAAAGAAATATAAATACATAGCAAATAAATTACTCAGAAGAATGTTATATCAGGATTACCGCAAAACTTAATTTTAAAAATTCTATAACTTTTCCCTAACCACCTTCTCATTTTCCCTGACCATTAATATTCAAAAACCAGAATATTACATTTGTAACATTTTGAACCTAGAATCTTTTATGAGCGGAATATAATAATTTCAAAGAAAAGTTGAAAATTTTCAAATCTATTCGGTTGTGCAGTTATTTGAAGTTATATAAACCTCGGACTTTTGTAAGATTTTTTTCCAAATCCCTGACTTTTTCCTGACTTGAAAAAATTGTTGTTGGCTACCCTGCAAAAAACGTATTGAAAAGTATTAAAATGTATTGACATTTTGAATGCAATTCAATTCTGTTTTCTGTTCCGAAAAAAAAGATTTTACAAGTATTAGTTCGTACTGGTTCGCATTACGCTGAATGCGAAACGACACTGTCGATGATTCGCATTACAAAGTATTGGTTCGCATTAATCTTCAAGACGCCGAATGCGAGATCTAAACATTAAGAAATTATAAAAAAATCAAACGGGTCCTGTTTATTGTAAAACTTTTTTAAAATAATGTAAAATAAATATATAAATGTTAATAAATAAATAAAAACTTTATAAAATATTAAATAAAATTTTGATTTGCGGTTACGCATTCAAAAGTATTCCAATAACTTTTGGAATTTGCAAAATTTAAGCCAATGCGACATTTCGCATTAAAAAGTTTTCAATTCACGCACAACATTCTTCTCATTCGGTCGCATTTAAAATCATTAAAGCTAATGCGAACTTTCGTATTAAAAAGTTTTCACTCAACCGAAACATTTCCATCATTAATTCGTATTGAAATGTATTCAAACCAGTACGAACTCTCGCATTAAAAAGTTTTCACTCGATAAAAAATTTCGTCTTATTCTATCGCATTCAAAAGTATTTAAACATATGCGAATTTCTGCATTGAAAAGTTTTTACCTCACTCAAAAAATGAGTCTTATTCTTTCGCTTTCAAAAGGATTCAAAGTAATGCGAACTCTCGACCTAAAAAGTTTTCATTTCGCTCTGAAATTTCCTCTCATTTGGTCGCATTAGAAAGCATTAAAACGAATGTGAAGTCTCGCATTAAAAAGCATTGCGTGCAAAAATTTCCATCTTTCGTATTCAAACGCGTTCAGGAATTTAATGTTATATAAGAAGTATCGCATTTAAACGTTTTCGGCTGACCTCCAATGCGAAACTGACACATAACAGACTTCACGGAAACAAATCGTGAATGCGAAACAATACTTTTGTTTTTTACGTTTCTTTTAGGGTAGGTTCCTTTTTTCACTCACCAGTTTTCTTTGGTGCGTAAAGTTGAATTCATATTAAATTTCCGTACCCCTCCCTCCCCCTTAAGCTGTTACGTAATTTAAGTACGGTCCCAAATAAAAAAGTTTGAAGAATGAATCAATGAATTTTTTAAGTGTTGGAAATTATATCATTTTTGAACAATTTTAACTTAAAAACAGTACAGTTTAGTGATTATAAGTTGTTTTTCGAAAATCTTAAATGAAAAATGTAATTTACAAATGAAAAATAAAAAAAAATGAAACAATGAAAACTTTAAAATTATGAATATATTAATTAAAATGTTTTTGAAAATTAAAAATTAAAAAAAGTAAATTATTTAATTATAAACAGATTCAGAATCGTCTTATAAAATCAATTTTATTATAATTCTATTGTTAAGAGTCGTACTACAGTTCAATTTTAAAAATAAATACTTAATTTATATTTACAGTTTATCAACTGAACATTTTTCTTGTTTTCTTTTTTTTTGTCGAAGTTAACCGAGCCTTTGAAATTAACATGGGGTTTTAAATGGGAAAAGCTTGATTTCGAAAAAAATGGAAAAAAGAGCTACTTATTATAAAATTTTGGAGAATTGTTATTATGCTTGGAAAGTGATGCCAAAAAATGCAAAATAGCAGTTCTCTATTAAATTCATACTAAAAACGGTGTTCTTCGGATTTTCTTCACAAGACTTATTTTGAATTAATAAGGGACGAGTTTCCAAGTATTTTGTAAATAAGTTTTTATTATTCAAACAATAATTATTTGTTTAAGAATTATATTTCTGTAGTGTATACGGATCCTGTATATTTTGCCGGTTTTTAATTTTCTCTTCCGACATATTTTGCCGGATCTTAATTTTCTCTTCCGGTAAGGCACCCCTGTGACTCGTTATAGAAATAATGTTGGTCAAACCCCTACCCCATTCCAACGTCCCGTGGGGGGGGGGGGGGCGGAAGGCATCCCTGTGACTGGTTACAGAAATATTATTGGTTGAAACCCCTACCCCTTTTCAACGTCTCGCGAGGGGCGGGAAGGCACCCCAGTTACTGGTTACAAAAGTTACCGTTCTATTGCGATGAATTATTCTATTGAATTATATTCTATTGCCATGAATTTTTGTATTAGAGAAGTTGTAGGCTCCGGAAGCTTCGATCATGATTCCTTAAAGAAACCAATCCCAAAGCTACTGGAACGTGTATGTCATCCGCTTCTGCTCCTTCTGTCCTAGAAGGTAAGCAAGAGCGGGAAATTTACGCGTGATAACATCGGGCAACACTGTTCCCTGGAGTCAGGTCTCTAGCCGCGGATGACCTTACGCGGCAGACAATACAGTTGGAGATGAAGGTTTCACCTCTGGATACTTTTTTAGACCTACCAATCTTTGTAGAATTTAAGAGGAACAGTGTTGACGGACCAGATGGAGTGATCCCAGGAGAACAGCCTTTTGCATCCGGTTCGCGATGAAATGAGCCTGACGCTGGCAAGCCGGAATCTTGTTGAGTTGGCTAATAAATGAAGCTTTCATACCTCCAAGGCAGCCGATTATGAGAATTATAAGATGGACTTTGTAGCCTTGGTACAGCTTACTCAGCTGGAAAAGAAGTGCTTGATATTTCGCCTGTTTTTCTCCCTCCTTTGCCGTGATATTACCATCGGCTGGTGCCGAGAATTCAATCACGTAAATGATCTTGTTCTTCAGATCTTGGAGGACAATGTCAGGCTTCGTAGCACTGATACGTTGAGTGGTGGAGAATGAGAAATTCCAGTAGATCTTACACTGATCATTCTCCACGACTGACTCGAGTTCCCCCTGGGCGTATGGCAAGACGGGCAATAGATCAACACCATAGAAATGCCTAAGATGGTAATATATCACTTTTAGAGCTGCATTGTGTCTCTCTATGTACGCGCAGCGTGCATATTTAGAGCATCCACTGAGAACATGTCCAAGTGTTTCGGGCTCTAGCTTGCACGCTCGGCAGTTGGTATCGCGTACAGGTATATTCATTATGCGCTCGCGGTAAACTAAGGTGTCTATGACGCCGTCTTGACAGGCAAAAAGAAATCCCTCGGTCTCCGATCTCAATCCAGCTGACTTGAGAAACATGTTGGTCAGACCCATCGAGAGCTCTTCTCTACGTAGGATGCCGTAGAACTTACCATGGAGGGGTTTCTCAGCATGTTCTCTTAGTAGAAGCGTATGTTCTGCTTCCTGTATATGACTTTTGAGCACCAGAGGTGTTAGTGATGCTAGGCCATGTGTAATGTCGCTGGAATCAAATGGGAGGTCAAGCTCCTCTGCGGCCCTATCTGCTGCATGGTATAGAAACACCGCAGCATTGGCGACTTCATGTTGATGTACGAGTCGCATAAGGGAATCCGTGCTTTTTAGAACTGAACAGGCTGTAGCCAGAACCGTTCTTCGATGAAGACACTCTAAGCTTAGCAATCCTCTACCTCCTTTATCGCGAGGGAGATATATTCGAGGTACGGAAGATCTAGGATGAAGACTTCGTTGAATTGTCATCATCTTGCGTGTGCTTCGATCAAGTTGTTTTAACTCATCGACGTTCCATTTTACTGCACCAAACGTGTAGAGCAGTATAGGAACGGCCAGCATATTGGTCGCCTGGATCTTATTCTTTCCAGATAATTCGGAAGCCCAAATTTTTCTGAGAATTTGGCGATACCTTTTTCCAAGGGCCGTTTTCAAGTTATGCACATTTTGGGTTTCCGCTTGCGGTATTCCAAGATATGTATATGTTTCTCCAATACCAAGATGTTGAATGGTATTTCCGCCTAGGAGTTGAACATCCTGATCGTCACTGGATGATGTAGTTTCTAGTCTTCCTTGGTGTAGGTGGACGCAGGCACACTTGTCCAGTCCGAAGCTCATGCCAATCGCTTTAGAATACCTTATTATTATTATTATTATTATTATTATTATTATTATACCACTAAGCCATTTCCCTTTAATTTTTAAAATTTATGAAAAGCTTGACGAATTACCATAATTTCTAAAATTTATGGAAATTTATCATTATCGCGGGAATTTATGAAATTTTTGGAAAAATTATGAAATTTGTAAAAATTTATGAAATTTGTTAAAATTTATAAAAGTTGTTGAAATTTATTAAGTTTATGGATATTTATGAAGTTTATGAAAGTTGTGGAAATTTTTGAAATTCGTGATAATTGACGGAAAATGATGATATTAAAAATATTCCGGATGAGAAAATTAAATTCCGGGAAAATCTGCCGGAAGAGAAAATTAAGATCCGGCAAGGAATACAGATATATACAGATGACACATAACCTCCATCTGTCATCAAGATCTCCATTGAATTTTCTATTGTCCGAAATATTTTTGCAAATATCAATTTTTCAACTAGTTGCAATTAATCTAGAATTGTTTGAAATTAATCTAGAATCGTTTGGAATTCATAGTAAATTCTTCAGAATTAAATTTAGTACACGATAAAATATATCGGAAAAGAACATTCAAATCCGGCAAAATATGCCGGATATGTCAATAGAGAGAAAATCTACAGTTTATTATTATTAAAGTAGGGTTATTGTTACATTGTTAGATTAGGATTATTATCCTATTGAAAAATAACTGTCCAGAAACTTTTGCACGACATTATATTTAAGAGAAAATAAATTTTTATACTCCCATATGTGCGTGCGTTATTATTTGCTTTATGTAAGATTTCAATTTCAGTCAACGTTTACCGAAGATGTTTACACATAAATCTGTCTTGGGTCATAGCTTAGGACGCAGGTGATTTTTTTTTCTATACAAAGTTCACTGAATGTTTTTCAAATGATGCCTCATAATATACAAATTGTCTGAATAAATTTATCTTAATCATATTTCTGAAAAAAATTCACAAAAAAAGTGTTTCTTTTACGCTCCAACCCCCCCCCCCCCCCCTTTATGGAAGCAGTCAGACTCTTTGTGTCCTTTTCTACCGCAAAAACCGCATTTGTACTTCGGTTTGGATTTTATTTGTTTTTCGGAATTTTCAGCTGCGTCGTCTCGAGCTTCACCACTCTTTCCTTTGTAACTATTTGGTAGACTGTAGAGTAGCATAATTGATCAAAGATCATCGTGTTTTTGCTGCGTCCGTTTCTTGAGTAAGGTGGCTTTTCGCGCGGGACCCTTAGATACGTAGATGGATTCTAATTTTCTCCAAACATCGTGTGACGTAATACATCCTTTGATTTGGGGTAATTCCGATGGGCTTATACAGAGTATAATGTCTCCTTTTGCCTTGCGATCGGCTTCCAGCCATTTTTTGTGTCTTTCCTCTGCTTTTCTTCGATCCTCCCATTTTTGGTTATTTCGGGTTGTGGTGTTTTGCTATAGACCTACGTCCAGGTATCATTTTTTATGAAAACTGCTTCCGCCTGAATCCTCCATGTATCGTAGTTGTCTCGAGACAACATTTCGAGTCGCATTATAGAATTCGTGTTCACGTAGTGCGCCATTTTTAAGCTGTGCCGACACTTTTAGCTTGTTGAGGGTTATAATTTCCATAAAGAACTTTTTGGGCAAAACTACACAGAGCACTCGTTTTATTTTGATATTCACTACGATTTTTCACGTATCTGGGTCCCATAACCTGTTGGGGAAAAAATAAGTGCGAGGAGACAAAGAATTCACAGAATAAACAAGTGTATTTTAACAAAGGGCACACAAGCAATAAGGATGAGAATGATAAGAATTGCGTAGAAGTAAATTATAATATCGATCAACGCGATATCTATGATGAGCGGGAAAGTTGAAGATATGTTCTATTTGATCTCTAACAGAATTATAATAAAGTTCTGAGTGTAGCAGGTAAGCAACAGTTGTTGTAGTGTAACGTTTTAACGCTTAAAATTAATATAAACCAACTTAGATGGATAATACTTTGCGCATTATATTATAATACTTTTTATTTAGTAGCACAATTCACATGGATTTGCTCTATTTGTGTGCTAAATGAAGAAACATAATAACGCTTAAACATATTTGAAAGCAACTTCGATGCATAATACCTTTCACATGGTACTATAATACTTTTGAAGTAAGTGAACAGTTTGTTCACGTACTTAAGTTTTTACAACGTAACGTTTAAAATTAATTTAAACAAATTGCGATGGATAATATTTTTTCCATGGTATTCTAGTACTTCTTACTTTAGAGCACAATTATGCTATTTTTATAGTAAACGGTGAAAAATTGTAACGCTTAAAATTATTTTAAAGCATCTTCGGTGGATAATACTTTTCACATGGTATTATAACACTTTTGAAGTAAATGCAAAAACTTTACAACGTAACGCTTGAAATGAATTCAAATCAATTGGGATGGATAATATTTGTCCAATGGTATTATAATACATATTACTTCATAGCACAATTTATGCTACTTTTCTACTAAACGAAGAAACATCATAACGCTTAAAATGAATGTAAACCACCAAGTTTGATGGATAATATTTTTACATGGTATTGTAATACTTTTCATTTTATAGCATAATTTATGCTGTTTTTGTACGAAGGGAAGAAACAATATAAATTGAAATTGATGAATTTTAAATTAGATTAAAAACAAATTCAAAATCCCTTTAACGTTCAATAATCAAGTTAATGTATATAATTCCTGAAAATAAAACAAGAATTCAACTATCAAATTTGGACAACCACCACAAAAAGCTCCTCTTGCAATTCCTAAAAACGAAAAAATGTGTTTCTTTGGACAAAAATAAAAAAGAGGAAAGAAAATTGAGAAGGCAACCGACCAAATCCCCCTCCTTCTCTTTTTTATTTCTTTTGTCTTTTTATTTTCATTATTATCAAATTACAATATAAAAGCATGCACAATATTTACCAACGTTTCGGTGCTCACACAGCACCCTTATATAAGAGAAAGTCAAGACTCATGAAAACCTATTGCTAAATATAACTAATCACACTAGAACAACTTCTGTTTAATTTATCCAAATCAGTTTTCAAAGCAATAGACAACTTATTTTGTTTTTTAATATAAAGCATTTCCATGAATTCTCTCTTTATCTCATTACTTTCACTATGTAAAAGTTCAACATTATACCAGTCAAACTCATGGTCAACATCAGCAAATCCTCTCGCATGTCCTGCAAGAACACTCTTATAACAATGTCCCAAACTAACATCACTTTTGTGTTCTTCTATCCTAGTATTAAGAAGTCTGCCAGTCTGTCCCACGTAAGTCATCTTACAGATCTTGCAAGTTATCTTTTAACAACACCAACTGCTCCAAATTTATCTAAAGGGTCCTTACCAAAAGTTATTATTGAATCCATTTCAAATGGTATATACGAAAAAGTGTATGAGTATTACATTTTTTTACATATACTCGATAGTTTTCGAAATTTGGCCAAAAAAAGGAAGAACAAAAGTATTAAAAGAACTATCTTCTCTCAATTCATTCTGATTATCTGCAAATAAAGTGTTACATTTTTTATTTGTTTAATTTTAATTGTGATATGTTGCTCAATTAACTTTTGTGGGCAATGATTAGGAAAAAGGATATTCCTAACAACATTCAAATTCTCTTTGTGAAATGAAATGTGGGATAAACCTAGAGCTCTGTCAACTAAGTTTTTGATTACTGCAATTTTGTTTTGAAAAGGATGAGCCGAAAATAAATTTGAAGTTTTAGATGAAGACTGCTAAAAGCATCAATAACCCAGCAAACATGGGTATATAACAGATCTGTAATTATTCTAGAACACAAAAGAACACGTTTTAGATCAGGTTACTAACAAGTTAGTAACCAGCGAGTAACTATGTCATCCCCCATACTCTGTAACAATTCTGTAACACCGGTGCCTTTGACCAGGCCACCGGGCGCGTCCCCGGGCTGCGTATGGGGGGGCCCTGTACTGTGCGTTTCTGGTGAATACGGTTACATAACTCAATAAGCAGACGCGGATAATGGTCCAGGGATGGTCCCGAAGAAAATACCCCCAAGTCAAGGCGTTAACAACCGTGCCGAAGACCACGTGGCACCAGGATGTGGTGTTCCATACGGTGCCTCTAGGGTACCAGGTCGCCTCCTAGAATTTGCAGACCTTACCCCCGCATGCGGGGCTCTGCGGGGTGGACTTCTACTTCCCAAGCTACTCGTGGGAATTCAAATGGAGAATCAGGAAAATATAAACAGCAGTGTGTGTGTGAGGAAATGGGAGGTGAATTGAACGTGTTCGAGCAACCTGACATCAGTCAAAAGACGGATGCCAGACAGGACCTAATTTATGGGAGGGAAAAAATGGAGGAGTGTCGAAAGCTCATTGAGGAGTTGATCGGTGTATTGGTGGAGATGTAGAATTTCTGTAACACCAATTCAAACATGTTTATGCCAGTCAGGAATGGACTGCAGGAGGCTTGGCGGATAATGGCTCAACTCGAAGTCAAGATGAAATGCGCGGAGGAGGGTTACCATGATGCAACAAAGAGCGTCGGAAAGATCATTGGCAAAAAATTTGCCGAATATAAGAAGGCGAATACGAAGAGGGACACAGACCACAGCGGGACTCAGGCCGAAGAAACTGTGAAAACTCCCACTCCTCATCGTGAGAAGCGAGAGAGGGAGCCCACTCTGAGTTCCGTTGAGGCTGACCCCTCGAGGCCACTGGAGAAGAAAATGAGGACCCGTCCAGTGACTGTGACGGCTTCAACCCCAAAAAAGAACAAGGACGGGGTGCCCACACGAAGAAGGAGAAGCAGAGGCGAGCTAGATCCGTGGCGGTTATTATAAAACCTGCCGAGGGCTCTAGCTATGCTGAGGTCCTTAAAAACCTCAAAGGTAAGGTGAAACCTGACACTCTTGGTGTTAAAATCAAGAGTGTCAGTGAAACCAGGAATGGAGAGGTCCTCATAGAGGTAGGCCCTGCGGCGGACGGTAAGGCAAAACTGTCGTCTGTCATCAAGGAGGCAGTCGGAATCGGTGGGAACGTGCGCGACCTCGTTCCCCGCATCCAAGTCGAGGTCTTGGACCTCGACACAACGACGGAGGTGCCGCGGTGCTACCGTTGCCTAGGCTACGGCCACATGGCAGCGGCTTGTAAAGGCTGTGAATGTGTATGTGGAACATTGTTGAACTTTTAACCCATAAATATGAATTTGCCACCAAATAATAATTTTTGTGGGAAATTGGAAACGAAGAATATCAATTTTGTACAAAAGAAGACGAATTTTGATCACAAAATTGAAAAAAGTGTCTATTAACGTTGGAAAAATTGAACTGTCACTTGTAAACAATTAATTTTCAATAACAGAAGTAAAATTAGTTTAATTTTTCAGAAAAAAAGATGAACCATTATCGCAAAATAAAAATGAATTTTTAACTACGTACTTTTATTTTCAATTACGAAACTATAATTTGTAACCAACCAGTTAAACTTTTCAGCAAACAGGCGAGTTTTTAACTATAGTTTCGATGAATCTACAACTCAAATAGATACATAATAAGTGAAAGAAATTGATTTTCTATTTTTTTAAACTTTAAAGCGAAAAAACGAATTTGTCTGTGAAACAGCTGAATTTTTAACCCGAGAATGTGCGTTTTTCATGCAATAAGAATTCTGTGGGGAAATTTGAAACAAGGATTATTAATTTTCTACCAGAAACGACGAACTTGTATGCAAGAGAAAAGACAAATTCAAGTTTCAGATGCGAAAAATTAATTCTCAATGAAAGGAGAAACGACTGTTGAACAAAGCAGTTTCATTTTCAACCAAAAAGATGAATAGCAAAAAAGGAATTTTCAACTAAGTTCTTCAATTTTCAATCCCAAAACTAAAATTTTCAGTTAATCAGTTCAACTTCCAAGCAAACAGACGAATTTTTAACTACAGTTACGATGAATCTGCGACTGAAATAGATACATAATAAGTAAAAGTAATTGATTTTCATTTGTAAAAAAA
>CAKNXH010061276.1:0-27389 GCA_932178445.1 Andricus quercusramuli
CTGTGATGTTTTTCCAAAAATTCTAATTTTTTCAAAAATGATAATTTTCACGAATGAAACAAATCCTACACTTCCTATAAAAAAATAATTGATAATGAATTTGTACGTCTTTGTTCGTGTAAACAATATATGTCTTTTTTTTTGTATCTTGCATAGCTTGACCACAAACAAAAATTTTCAATTTTCAATAACATTTTACACGCAAAGTTAGAAGAAAGGAAAAAAAATTCAAATTTTTGGACTAGCGGTTCTGTTTTTAATAACAAGAAAAAATTATCAAAACTTCCATTTTGCGATGAAACTATGTAAGATGCGAAAAAGTATAAGGAGAAAAAAATGGTGCACCCGAAAAAGATCTATGAATGTCAGTTTTTGATACGAAGCGAAGGTTTTTGTTCTATTCATAACAAACAGCATTGCAAATAAAAATACATTTTTCATGACAAGCGACACAAGCTACGAAGGAAGATGATCAGACGACAATCAGGCATCCAAAAAAGATCAACAAATTTGTTAATAATCTAATTTGATAAAAAGCGTAGTATTTGTTTTCATCGTTCAAAATAACATTATAAATAAAAAATAAATTTCTTTGGAGAATATCTACAAATTTGTACATTCTAATCGTAAAAAATAACATTAATAATACAAATAATTACAAATCGTTACAAAAATTTTTTTGATGGCACACGTAGTTTTTGTTTCAATCGTGAAGATTAGAAAAAAATAAAATTTTCTGAAAAAAAGTCACAAAGTTTGAAAAAAAATTAAAAGTTGTCTGCCCGAAAAAGATCTATGTTATAATTTATTTTTTGATAGAGCGCGTAGTTATTGTTTTAATCATGAAAGATAACACTATCGATAAGAAATCAAATTTTTGGACAAACGAAACAAGCTACGAAGAAAATGAGAAGACAAGAGTTGTTAACCCAAAAATGAGCTAAAAATTTCTTCCTAATCATTTCTCAATGGGTCGCGTAGTTTCTCTTTCAATCCTGAAAAATATCTGAAAAGATAAAAATGAAGGGAAAAACGACTCAAGGATGGAAAAAATAGAAAATTGTTATTCACTCAGAAAACATCTACAAATTTATGTTTTATCATTCTTTTATAGGACGCCTCGTCTTCGTTCCAATCCTGAAAAATAATATCAATCCAAAAATTGAATTCATATATTAATTATTTTCTGATAGGATGTGTGTTCTTTGATTAAATCCTTAAAATAAACAAATTGAGTTTTCGAAAAAAACGACACAGGGTGCATTATTATGTTAATTAACAAAACTGTTTTTCTATAGGATGCGCGCTTTTTTAAATTATAATGACAAGACAATGAAAATACAACTGTTTCAATATGAATCCATATTATGAATTGTGATAATATGAATTTACTGAAGTGATACACTTTTTAGGGTAGCTGACAAATACAAATTAGTGCAACATGATGAAAAAATATTAAATAAATAATGAAAAATGAAATTTGTACATTATTTTGCAATATCTGAATAAGCAGTTCCAGGCCGAGGTACATCATTAAATTTTGTATACATATAATGTCATAAAGTTGAACATAACATAGAAAATTTTGCGTTTCGCAAACATGTTGATCGAGTGCTTCAAAAATTACCATCAATACTTTTCTGCGTTTTATATAAGGTTGAATGGAAATTATAGTGAATATAAGTGAAGGCTTCTCAATAACTGCCTCACGCTATTCAAAATTTTTTGTTTCCCCTCCACTTTTTCATCAAAGATCATCACAAAAAAATGCTGAACTTATTACATTAGTTCGATAATTAATACAATGATAAGTTATTTGACTGTACCTTCTTTTTGCAGAATTAGTCAGTCCTAGAAGATCACCACAGAGAAATCAGGATAATATTATTCATCTTCGTGTTTATTGTTACCAAGATATGGGCTACGAACCCCAAAGCTTACCAAGAACCCCTTTTTTGGTAGCAGTAGAGGGTGAATACATCATTGGAGCAGTCTTAGATGATTGGAAATTGCTTCCACTTCTTCTGAAGGTCGGTCGTGATTATGAAATAGTTAAGATGCACAAAGTTGACCGTCAACTTTACATCATATCACCCGATCTTGTACCATTCGAGGAAAGGGATCCTATAAATGATAAGTTCTTCAGAACTTACACTGAACATACTAACCTCTTTGCTGCCAAGGCTGCGGATCCAATGAATATTGGAAATGACCTTCTTCATACTTTTGCCCTTGGCAATTACCGTTCTTCCCATTAAAAAAATACAATATTTGTGTATTTTGTATTTTTGTATTTTTGTATTTCTTTTCTTTGTAAACATATTCCAGTGTAAGCAGAGGAACCACTAATCTTGGACCAGGTTGGCCCAGCACTGGTCCTTACTTGACTTAGCCTTGGTCCAAAACTGGCGCATAATGTATTCAGCTCTTTTCATAAATAAAGGATTATAGAATTACATATATTAAATTTATAATTCTTACAATTTCGTATTCCGTTTCCAGTTCCTTATTCATCCCGATGATAAATTATTTATACGTTTCCGGAAGAATATCATAACAAAGTTTTGATGAAATTTCTGACGCATGAGCCCTCAAGAGCACTATTCTCAAAGATGTGGAAACATGAAAAACTATGTTTTGTGGGTGGGAGGGGGAAAACGCAAAATGCTTTTTATCGAGTTGCCAAACCCTTATTTTCAGCATATAATGTTGACGTTGAAAGCCGAAATAATTTATACATATTCCAAATATTGGTCAATAAATAGTTTTCCAAGTTGCTCGGAACCGTTTGAAATAGAACTTCAAAAAATGTATCTTTACCCAGTTGTCATCCTCATGGGTTTACGTCTATACATGAATACATACATGGTATGTGGTGCTCTATAATATTTACTCTATAATATACTTATAATATTATCGTAATTATAATATATTCGATAATATACTTCATTATTTGATATATGACAAATTTTTATGCTGCTCGTACCCCATCAAAAACATCTGCGATGCTAAAAATTTATCAAGCACATACAACTTCATCAATTATCAAAATCAACCTTGATCAAGTAATTCATGAAAAAAATATTCAAAATGACACACATTAAGCATTTTTTGAATAAAGGACCCTATACCTCAAATAATTTCAGAATGCCATTTTAGACATGATAAAACTTTGCTGGATTGAATGTATAAGCAAAATGATTTTCAAAAATTGCTGGGTATGAATGATGGATGGTACAATTTAATCCCTTCAAGGTTCAGAATGCCTGAAAGAACATTTTGAACTATATTTGTTAAAAACATTTTATTATAAATCGATTTTTTCAAATTACTGGACCAACTTTTATTTAAGAATTTCATGTAGTAGTAGTGCTTTATGTGTTTGAGAATCATCTGATTCACACAAATAGGTTAGAGTTCAATATTATAAAACAGTTATTCTAATAAATGAAAAAGATTCAAATTGCAGGTGGATGATGAACATTCCCTCAGAGGAGACATTTTTTTGTAATTGCAGATGCTTTCTAACCGATTTCATGTTTTTTTTCTTTTTTTTTTTTTTTTTTTCTTTTGCTCGTGTTTGTTCATTTTCATATACATTTTTTCCGTAACATATCTTTCTTTGGTAATCAAGGAAGCGATTTTATCTAAAAAAACGGATATAAAACTCAAGAAACGCGAGCATTATAAGCAAGAGTCATCATGCCCCGCACAGGCACCATACCCCACTTTCCCTACTACCTTTACTCACTGTTCATTTTCGTATACTTACATGAATACCTACATAGGCGATTGTGTAACGTTTTCAAGGCTTCTATTTGATGATAAATAAAAAACACTGAAAAAATAATCATGAATGAGATGATATTGTTTGGAATTCTGTGTTTTCTTTAAATCTTTCTCACAAATATCAAAAAGTAATATTAAGCCCTAACCTTGGTTTCCGATCTGAAAGGATAGGTTTTTACTCCTCTGTATCATTTACCTCTAATGGTACATTAAGGTGATGCGCAATTTTTTTTTGTAGAAAATGAAAAAAAATAGAAAAGATGCTTTTCTGTTGCTCTGTTTTTTCTGAAAAAAATGACGTGTCATGTACATAAATGTACCTCACTTTTGTTGATCAAGAGATAAAATGTAGTCCCTTTCACGCATACTACTGATCTTTTCATTGCGTGATAAACAGAGAAGATTTATGAGATACAGATTTATGCTATACAAACCATTATATTGAAAGAAATATGAGATGAAATATGAGATGGAATATGATATATATATATGTATATATATACACTGTAACATTTGAAGAAATTTTCAATAGTGTCTATCTCATTGCTATTCTACATAAGTATCCTTAACTTCAAGATAATGAAGACCATGATTGCTATTCTTAGTTTTATCATATTGATTTTCCCTAAATCTATTGGTAAACATAATATCTATAATTCTAATTCATAATTCACATTAAATCCCATTCCTACTTATCTGAATTCACAGTTTTCATAGGTTCTACTTCCCCTATTCCTATTTAGAAGAATTTCTATTTTACTAAAGTATTATTTGACGTGCTATTTATTTTTTCGAATTTTGATGGAGCACTAAGTAAGCTCTAACAGCATAAAATCAGAAGATTCATGAAATGTCCAATTAAAGATTTAGGACACAGTATGTGAGATAATAGTTATAAACCTGTTGAGAATGGCAAGTAGGAAATGTTCTGCATTCTGTTCCAGCCTATTTTGCCGGTATGAATTTTCAAACTTGTTAAAATTAACCTTTAATTATTTTGATTCATCAATATTTCTCTAGAATTCTTCAGAATTCTTCAGAATTCATTTACGTTAACAATCAAGTATGCCGCAAGGAACATTGTGCCATCTTTAATTGCAGTTATTATGTAAATATCCTTTATTTCTATCTTATTATTTCAATAATTCTGAAACACCTAATACTCACAATTGTGAAAAATACATTTTTTTGGAAAAGGAAATGTTGCATCTCTTGTGAGTTTAGCAACATATTCCATAATTTTTTTGTGAAGTGAAAACTGTGATTTATTAAATTAATGTAATAATTATTACAATAACTATTTTCCTGCTCATACTTCCATCTTGCAGAATTAGTAAGTCCTAGAGGATCACCTCCGAGAGATATTAACCATGGCGAGATTATTCAGCTTAATCTTTTTCGGTACAAAGGTTCTGATTATAAGGTCAAGTGGTTACCACAAGACGAACCCTTTTTGGTAGCAATAGAGGGAGAATACATCATTGGAGCAATCTTAGATGATTGGAAATTGTTTCCGTTCATTGACGTGATAGAGGGTCAATATGAATATGTTAAGATACACAAAGATCACCTTCATCATATACCAATACCATTCCGTGCTTTTGACCAGACGAATAGGGATCCTTTGCATGCAAAGTTTTTTAGATATTATCGAATAGGAAGCAACATGTACCTTGCCCGGGCTGAGCATCTACAAGACGTGAACGTTGATATTCTTCGATCCCTTGCCATGAGGAGATTATAAGAGAAGAAACTAATCTTGGACCAAGTCTTTCCCAACTTTGGTCCAGCATTGATCCATCTTTGGTGGAGTTTTTATCTTGCGCTGACCCAGAACTGGCTCAGGCCATGTTCAATCCTTATTATTGTAACCAATACTTGCATATCAATAACTTTTGAAATAAATAAAGGATTATACATAAACATATGTATGTATATATAAAGTTTGCAGTTATCATTATTTAGCATTCCTCTTCACTCTGTAAACCTATTGGTGAATATAATATATTAAATTTTGAGTGCATTGTTGATAGTGGTATATTTATTCCCTATATATCCGATGCAAGTCTTATTTCCCCTTATTTTCATTAATCCAAATTTATATTTCACAAAATTTCCATTGCCTTGAAGTGATACAAAAGTTATCAAATCAATGCATCTACATTATGCGGAAGTATTGATTCAAATAATGAATACTGAATTTAAATCTTTCACTCATCTTATTATGTGATTATTTTTTTATTTCTGGCATGATCATAATAACGTTGTCTTAATGGAAATGTATTCTGTCGAAATCTTTGTTTGAACTACGAGATAATGTTGATATACTCTCTTATGTACCGTAGTTTGTGCAATGACGTGTAAAGCTTCTTTCATGACAAATAACTTTCTTTTCTTTACAACCATACATATTTCCATGCAAGTTCTTGTGTTTCGATAAGTCTTTCTATCTTGTTGCATCACAGTCTCATTCACATATTCCCGTTGTTGTTTACTCGGTCTGCATCTGGGTACGCTACCCTTCACTGTACCAATATTTCTTTATTCATTAAAATTAACTATGAATGATAAATTTTTGTCCATTAGTTAAATAAATAATCAATAATCAAATAATCAAGAAGACATAACGCATCCTTGCCTGAGACTCTGCCTAATATCAAACCAATCACTTGGTTGTCCATTTACTCTTACAACCGCTTTACTACCTGCACATATTGTTTTATTGCTTTTACGACACAACCATTACTCTGTACTTTTCCAAAATTTACTGAAGCTCAATGCACAGATAACTTTTTTGTTTACTGTCGAACTTTTTTCTGTGATCTGTCTCAAGCTGATCTGCAATTGGTCTTCCTGCCATAATTCTACTGGGGAAACACAAAATTGGTTTTTATCCAGTTGCAATTCTGTTATTTTTAACATTTATTGCTTCGGATAGAGGAAAAATCACTATTATGTTCGGACGTACATGCACACGATATTGTAACATTTTCACCGCCTTCTTTGATATATAATAAAAGGTTTGTATTATAAATTTCAAGATACTTTTGTGAATGGTAAACGTTATCCTCAAGAACATAAGGAACCATCAAATAAACTTCAAAAGACATACATATTATAATCTATTTGAAAATCGCCCCAATATTTGTCTTCAAGGACAGACGTGGATGCTTGTATAGCAACATCCTTCTTATTGATAAACCTTCTCACCTGTTGTAGTATCTAGGATTATTTTTTTAGCAGTGATGGTTCTAAGAAATATTGACATAAGTTTTCTACATTTTACGTAACAATTTCATAAATCGGAAGAAGCTCTGCAACCTCAGTGCAGAAAAACTAACTAATGCAGTATAAACAATTGTCTAGCATCTTCTTTGATTGGTTAAAAAAAAAAAATTTTTTTTGTTGAGAATTAATTTTTCAAACTTAAAATGTAATCATTACATTTCTGGATTTGAAATTGATTAGAGAATAATAAGGATTTGGAAATTGGCCTCAAAATGTTTTGGCCCTAGTAGTATGAAAAAGGTAGGAAAATATTGAGGAATATATAGAGAGCTGGTTTGGTTGGAGGGGCATGAATATACCCCGAATTCCATGTTACCTAAGTTTTATTTGACCAAAAATCAAGTTGCCGAACAATCATTTATTATAATTTTTATCTTGCTGAATTGACAACTTAGTATCAGCTAGAATTATTGTAACTCAAGAATTTTCTTCAAAATTAGCTATAGAAAACCAATGAAATATAACTTCTCAAATATCAGCCCCTTGAGTCTGTTTTGCAGGGTCTTCAAAATAGTTTTTTTTAACATTGGAAATAATGCAAATTGAATAAAAACGAGATAGATGTGAAAAAGTGCCTCGTCTCAAGTCGTGCTGTGTTCTAGTGAAATAAATAGTGGGTTCCTGTGGCCTATATACGTCGTGGTTTGCGTTTTTCGGATTCTAACCTATAAAGCTGATTCATACCAGGGGAGACATGAACAATCTTACACAGGAAAAGACCTGCTGCGGGTGCAAGGGCAAAGTAGTGGACGCAGTTTACTGTCCTGGTTGTCAGACCCCGTTCCACCCAGCTTGTGCAGATCGTACCGGCAAATTGGAAAACGGAGCATTCTCAAGGTGTTGTAAACAACAAAGACCTCGCACACCAACGGCGATAGAGCCTACCTCTGCTCCAGTCACAGCTCAAGAAGCGGAAAGGATTATTCGCGCTGCCTTAGCTTCAATTACACTACAACTCAACGAAGTCTCTCTGTGCAAAAATGCAATCGACTCGCTATCAACCAAATTTGACAATCTAGCCTCAAAAATCGACAACGCTATAGTGAGGATCGATGAAGCGGAGAAGGGGATGGTTGATTTGTCAAATAGGATCGCAGCAGTAGAAGGTACGCTAGAAAACCTTAGTACACATCGCTCTCCTCTCCAAGAGGTTGACGAAAGTCGCATGGTTAGGCACAGTATCTCTAAAATGAAGCAGCGAAACCTAAGAAAAAACAACCTTTCTCTCTTTGGCTTGCCCGAAAAAGCTGCATCTGAAACAAATACGATTAAGAAAGGAAGCATGAAGACCTTAATTTTTGAAACCTTAACTGGTCTTTCTCTCGAAAATCAGCTCAAAAACCTACGTGCACTTAGAATTGGTACATTTTCGCAGACTTTGAAAAAACCACATACTGTCAAACTAATTTGCGACTCCGAGACCTCAGCGCATGCTCTGCTTCGCGCATTTATAAACGCCAAGAGGGAACCAAAGAACGACGAGAGAATAAAATCCCTGTGGATTTCTCTGGACAAAACGAAAATGCAACCAGAAGGAATTTCTGCGGTGAAGACCATCTTGGAAACTCGACGCAAGAAAGGAGAAAAGGACCTGAAACTATCTTTCAGAGAAGGGATTCCAGTAATTAGGAAGCACACCTCAACAGAGAAAACAGTAAGTCATACAGCACACACACCATCGAATGAACAAATATAAGTACTCCCCTCTCTTAGTGTTTGTGTACTATTCTCACTGTTTACTATCAAAACGTCAGGGGCGTACGTACAAAACTCGGAAACCTACGACAATCAGTCCCTACTTGCTCTTACAATATTATTATTTTCTCCGAGACATGGTTGCACGACGGGATAAATTCCGCGGAGTTAGGAGTTACAGGTTATAATATTTCTCGATTAGATCGCAATGCGTCAACAAGTGACTGTCTACGCGGCGGCGGAGTTCTTATAGCAGCGGATCAGGGCTTAGGATGTGTTAATCTCCCCACTAACATAAATTCCGTAGAGCATGTATTAATAAAGATAGTACTGGGAAAATCCATCCATATTATGGGAGTCTTTTACATTCCACCAAACGCTAGCCTCAATAAATATGTAGATCTATGTTCTGTACTAGAGGACCTTTCTTTCGCTTTCCCAGCCGCAGCTTTTAGCATATTCGGGGACTTTAACATAGACTAAGCTTCCTGGAATGCTGATCCAGATATAGAACCCAGTTGCGTACCTATAGGAACACAGCAAACACATATTGTTAATACAATCCCTGATACATTAGATTACCTAACCTTAGTACAAATAAATAATAAAGTGAATTATTATGGATCACTATTAGATTTAGTTTTCTCCAACAGTAAAACTGACACTGTAGAACTAGCAATAGATCCCCTGCTACCTGATGACAACTACCATCCTCCTCTTATCCTAGAAAAATGTGAGAGCGTTGCCGTAAATGAAGTCTGTTCCGAAAACGACATATTTTCCCGTTATAATTTCAAGTTCGCTAATAATGCAGCGATTTGTTCGTTCTTATCCAACATTGATTGGGATTTCTTGATCGACAAAGTAACAATAGAAGAGGCCGACGAGGAATTTTATGCACATGTGTATGTCGTCATCAAATATTTTTGCCCATAAAGATTTAAAAATGGTCGACCTACCCATACTGGTTCAGTGGAGAGCTCAAAGAAATAATAACAGCGAAAAAGGTTGCTCACATTAAATATAAACAAACTCGAATCAGCATTGATTATCAACGGTTCTCTAATCTAAGGGCTCAGGGTAAACGTCTAGCCGACTATTGTTATAGAAAATACATAAACGATACTGAGAGATCAATCATAGCAAATCCAAAATCATGTTTGAAATACAAGAACTCATTGCGCGAAAACGTTGGCATTCCGAACCAAATGGTATTGAATAGAGTAACAGCTGACACCAATAAAGATGTAGCCGAACTATTTGCAGCTTTTTTTAAATCTGTCTATTCCGTCCCAAGTAACAATATACCGAATTTTAGCTTCGCTGAATCTATTGACTTCTCGAACGTAGTAATAAGTAGGGACGAGATTAGAGAAAAGGTTATCAGTCTGGATGTCAATGAAGGAGCTGGATCTCATGGCGTGCCTCCCTCCCTCCTGAAATCCTGCTGCTCCACATTTTTACAACCATTGTTTCTTTTGTTCAACAAGTCTCTCGCGGAAGGTCATTTTCCGTTTGAGTGGAAAAAGGGTATAGTGATCCCCATCCACAAAAATGGAAACCGAAATGAAGTCGAAAACTACCGGCCCATAACTCTAATTAATGCAATTCCGAAAATCTTCGAAATTATAATTGGCGACAGATTATACCTCGCTTCAGCGAATACCATTATCAAGGAGCAGCACGGCTTCAGGAGGGGGAGATCAACGATCACGAATTTATGCGTTCATACGCAATACCTCATTAATGTGATAGAATCGGGGTTACAGGTCGACGACATTTACACAGATTTCTCGAAAGCATTCGACAAGGCAGATCATGCTATCTTTGTGGCAAAGCTTGGAGCTCTGGGGGTCGCAGGTAAAATGCTCTTATGGCTGGCAAGCTATCTTGGTGATAGATGGCAATCAGTTCGCGTTAATAATGTTTGCTCGGAAACTTTTCAAGCCACTTCCGGAGTTCCACAGGGATCGCATCTTGGGCCTTTCATTTTCCTTCACCATGTGAATGATATCAGTGCAATTCTAACATTCTGTTTCTTTTTATACTTCGCTGACGATCTCAAAATATATAAAACTATCCAATCCCAGTCAGATTACATCGAGCTGCAAACTGATCTCGATCGATTACAGAATTGGTGCACTCAAAACGGGATGCAATTTAACGTAAAAAAGTGCTCTGTAATAGCTTTTTCGAGAAGGAAATCTGTCCAAACTTTTCAGTATAATATAGCGGGAGAAAACTTCTGAGGGTCACTGAGGTCCGCAACTTGCGGATCTTCCTAGATGACGCTTCAACACTAAACTTTCAACTTTCAAACAAAATTCAAAAACTCGCTCACCCTAAAAACGTTGTATTTCTCACTTGTAAGACCGATCTTAGAGTTCGCCTCAGTTATCTGGGCACCAACCTATTGCAATATTGTTATTAGACTTGAACGTGTGCAAAATAGATTTTTACGATTTGCCGCTAGGCAAATGGGTATGCCGATGAATAGACAAAATCATGACTACAGCAGTATACGAATACTACTCAACATACCACGAATCTCAGCGCGATTTCTGTTTGCCGACATGTGCTCTTTATATAATATTCTAAACAATCACATAGATTGCTCAAGTTTGCTTTGCAAGATAGGCATATCAGCGCCACCGACATCGCTAAGAAACACAAATTTGTTTATGGTACCCTACCACCGCACTAACTACGGAGCAAACTCTGTTTTAACGAGATTCAAAAATGCACTTCGGAGAATAATTTACTATGCCGAAAACCACGCGGCCTAGGCATTGTCTCATTATATTTAAGGACTCAGTATTAAGAAATACAAAGAATGTAACCAAAGAGCATTGCCCGTACACTGTTCAATAAATAAATTTAACAAAAAATTATAGTTATAAGCAATAAGCCATTGTTTCAATAAGGATGTTTTGTTAACTTGCTTCAATTATTACCTCACTTAGTAAAAAGTGGACAAAAAATATAACAGTTCAGACAAAACCCACAACTTTCTAGAATTATTCAAATTGAATATTATGAACGATGAGGATAAGGTATTTAAACAATTGATAAATCAATTCACTTATAATATTAATACACTTTATTGACGCATAAGGAAGTTACGCTCATTCAGAATATTTGAACCATCCATTTCAACAGAAAAACTTTTTTTACCGAGATAATTCAAAGACGATCCATGAATAGAAAATACTTTTCAAACATAAACTTTTGAATAAAATAATTCTCACAATTTTTGTAAGGAAATCATAGAGCTGGGAAAGAGATAGAGTGCGACAGAACTTCTTCCTTTCCTTCTCCAGCTCGAAAAATTAACATTCCAAATACAAAATTTGATTTGTCTGATTCGTCATGATATTTTGAAAATTGTTTGTATTATTTTCTAATTTCGTTTTTTTTTTGTTGTTGTAAATTTCAATTGTTAGGTTTATCAAAACGAAAACTTTACTTTCTCAATGGCGAACTAGGAATCAGCCAATATTTTAACTAATAGTATTAGGAAAAAAAGCATTTCATTTCTTACTCTTTTATTAGAGATTGCTATCATTTAGTAAAATTTTCACCAAATCAGGTTTAGGAAATAAATCAAATTTTTAAATTCCCTTTTCTTTAACTTTTTCCGTTTCCGTTGAATTTTCCATAGTTTTTGATGGAACACTCAGGTGACGCAATGTGTTTTTTATGTTGCAAAAAATAAGTTAAATAGGAGGTGCTGCTCAAGTTCCCTATTTTTTAAGGATTGTTCATTGCGTAATTAATCATTTCAGTTTGTCTGTAGTGGAAAAAACAATTTTATGAATCTGAAGTATTCCTCCAAATTCCGTGTTGGGGAAACAGATTGATGAAATACAAATAATACAGAAGGACAAGTGCGATAGCTACTAAAATTTTTCTCAAAAATTTTGAAACGGAGGTATTTAATCTTTGACTTGATTTGAGGGTATGTATGTATGTCAGAGTCGAAACTTTCATTCAAATTTTTGCATACTTCTTGAATGAAAATGCGAAATTTTATCAAATTCAAGTTTTAAAAAAATGTTTATAACGAATGTGTGTGAAAAAATGTCATAAAACTCAAGTCTTTATCGGAGTTCCGTCTAGCAGAAACAGATTGATGAAATACAAATAATACACAAGGTGACACGTGATAGTTACTGAAATCTTTCTTAAAATTAAAAAAAATTAGGATATTTAATCTTCGACAGTATTTCCGTTCCAAAAGCATTGGCTTATTAATAATTTTTATAATTTTTACCACAAGCTACATTTGACTTGCTACTTGGGTAATGTTGCATGTATGTATGTATGTATGTATGTATGTATGTATGTATGTATGTATGTATGTATGTATGTATGTATGTATGTATGTATGTATGTATGTATGTATGTATGTATGTATGAATGAATGTATGTATGTATGTATGTCAGAGACAAATCTTGAATTTCGATTTTAACACACTTCCGTATATTGAGTCGACTTTAAACTTTGAAAATATTCCTTTTTTGGATGACAATGCGAAATTC
This sequence comes from Andricus quercusramuli, assembly GCA_932178445.1. Lineage (NCBI taxonomy): Eukaryota > Metazoa > Arthropoda > Insecta > Hymenoptera > Cynipidae > Andricus > Andricus quercusramuli. The sequence continues at coordinate 13,315 of CAKNXH010061276.1, forward strand.
TATCTAATTTGATTTGTCACTGCTTCACCATCCAGTGGCTTCTGCTTGACTTGTTAGGTATGAATGCTATGTATGTATGCATGTGTGTTGAGTCAAATATTGAATTTAAATTTAGAGTTTTTAGTCCCTCTATATTGAAAAAACAATGTCATAAATTTGAAGTATTATTCCGAGTTCCGTGTGGGAGAAAAAGTTTGTACATAGTAGTACATTTATGAGTGCCAATGACTACGATAAAGTCGACCTGACAGTATATAAACTGAAAATTTTGTAAAGTATTTCTCAGTTACACGTTTATCGATTTCTTGATCAGTTTTCATTGTTTAAGTACAATGAAGACCATTATCGGTTTTGTGTGTTTCATCCTGACGATTTTCCCGAAACGTGTTGGTAAATACAATATCTATAATATTGAGAGGAATTTTTAATTGAAATATATTCATTTGTTATCCGAAATTGTTTTGAAATCAAATTTGTATAAATTTGTATAAAGTGAAATTTGGAGAATACCGATTTATGTGCACTTAACCTTTGTTGTGAAAAAAAAAATATGATTCGTCAAATTTATTCAATAATTATTACAATAATTGATGTTTTCCTTCTGTTTTTTTTTCAGAATTAGCTAGTCCTCCAGGTTCACCGACTAGGGACTTATACACTCCAGAAGGCGCACCCATTGTTCTGAATATTCGTAACTACCAATTTAAAACCTTTGAACGAATGCGGACCGTACTCAAGCCTAGGAATTTACCAATATCTCAATTCACTGTGGTAATAGAGGGTGACTACATCATTGGAGCAGTTCTGGGTTACATGGTTTTGTATCCATTCATTATTTGGGAGAATGATAGATGGCAGAGAGTTTTGATAAACAAACATCATACAAATCAATATCTGCGAATAGCAGACAGTACTTATTCAGAAAAGTTCTTTCACGGATACGAAGAGGGAAACACCTATCTGGCCACGCCAACTTTTGTAGAAAGCGTTTATCGCTTTGCTGTCAATATTTTCCATGTCGTTACTGACCCATGGGACAGAAATAATAACTATAGAATGATATAATCCTTTTATACAAATAACTCTTTAATAAATAAAGAACTATGTATTCAATACGATTTTAATCATTTCTAATTCCTTTTCTAATTCCTTTTCCAATTCCTTATTCCTCTCAACGTTATATATGTAGACCTTCCTGTCATTAGAAAGGACTTAAAAGATACATGATATACATTTCGATATTTTTAGAAGCTTGCTTCTTCTGAATACATTTTGTTTACGTGTTCCAAACTTTTATTGATCCTCACACAGTGGTCATTCGCACGTGAGAGATTACAAATTTCGAAGAAATGACGCAATTGGGCAAGATTTTTGACCTTATTGATACAATGAGATGCAGATATTAAGAAGATTGTGAAACTTTTGGAAAGATGCTTTATCATCTTAAACCAGATAGCTTCTTTACAAGCGATTGCGTCAACGGGGAAACATTATCATCATTGACAAGCTTAGTACATTCCACCTCACTTTGTTTAACTTCGAAATAATTTCTTTAATCAGCACACTTAGAAAAATGACACAAAGTTAAAAAAATCCGCTTGATCATGCTTGTTGACACATGATGATTCGCTCGTGTCGCGTCCACGATTTATAACAAAACTAATTCACCGGAAAAGTTGAATAATTGATTAGTTATCGGAATTATTAACAAAGTATTCAATATTTTTACTAATTTACTTTTACGAAATTGAATAATGATTTTGAATACAACCAATAATATAGAGAGCCAATCTGAGAAGAGGTTTTCAAGCAGTCTCAAGTAAGGATTTTGTAGGCACAGGCTTGAATTTAGAAAATAACAATTTTTAAAACACTTTTCAGTAACAGCTATGAAAAAAACTGTATCATAACGAATTTTATTTGTTATCAATCCTACTTACCAAGAGCTTGAATTCGCTCCTACGGCGAAGAAAATCGAAACAAAAGATATGCTTTCAGCATAGGAGTCCAAATTGCTAATTGCTCTTATATTCCAAATTTTTCAATTACTGGCATCAAAAAAAGCATAACACGGCAAATTTGATTTTTTATGAAAATCCTACATTAGAAAAGCCTCAATTTGAGCTTGTAGGGTTGCCAGACTTTTACTATCCTTTTGTTCAATGAATTTACATTTAGAAATAGTAATCTTAAATTACAATACATGTTTATATATACCTATAGTAATAGATTTTAGCCTTCTAATTTCAAATTTCATAACCTACGGTAGATGATTATGAACAATAATAATTTGTTCAAATAATTATTATTGCTAAATTGAATTCAATATAAACTCACTCCAAGTGATGTGGACAAAAAGTTGAAAAATTAAGAAAAACACCGCAACTTTCTGGCATTATCCAAAATAAATATTATTAACAATAATAATAAGTTGTTCAAACAATTTATTTTGCTTACTGTAATTAATTATTAGCCTCACTCTAATTGAAAATTCAACAAAAAGTGGAAATTTTTTGTTTAGACTCTCATTTTCAAGCATTATTCTGAGAGAATATTATTAATAATAATAACTTATTTGAATGATAATGTTCATTGTATTAATTAAGTTTGACCTCATTCTAGCTGAAAATTGGCAAAAAGTTAAAATTTTTTGAGAAACACGCGACTTTCTAACTTATAAACAATTTGCATTTGATAAACTGAAACAATCATGCGCCAAAAACTCGCAAAACCCATTTTTTAATTATGAGGTTTTTTAGGATCCTATAAAACAGACTTATGGGGGTGATATTTGGAAAATAAGATTTCATTAGTATTCTGTAGCTAATTTTGAAGAGAAATGTTAAGTTTCAATCATTCCATTTTATTCAAATGATGTTGCTCTGTGGCAAAAATTAAAAAACTTAGAACTGTCATGTGGTGATTGTGAATTCTCTTTTGTTAAAGCTCTTTTGGCCTGAACGAACACATCCTCATTACGTATCTCATAACAAAATCCCAAAATCGTAGAGCTTTGGATCGAAATGACCTAGAGGGATATTTTTTTTCTAATTGAAGAAAAAACCTTCCCGAATATAGAAAAATTATCGAGAGAATCAACAAAAAAAATTGTGACCTTGAAAATCTGTGTTGAAGATGGAATTTTTGGCAAAAAAAATCGTTTATTGAATATCAAAAACGCTTAAATTCTACATTTTATGTTCTACACATGTTTTTATATACACTTTTGCATGCCCATTCCGGATCTGACATGTAAATCGTTGTTAGACAAAATCCAAAATGGCGGAACCAATATGGCAGACTAAAATTGTAAAACAAAACTGATTTAACTGAAATTTGCTACAAGGTGGTTTTTCAGGTCGCTCATTACAAATCCAAGGTAAAAATTAAAAAATTCAAAATGGCGGATCCAATATGGGGGACCAAAATTATAAAAGAAACCCGATTTGACTAAAATTTGCTACAAGGAGGTTTTTTGTGTCGCTGATTTCAAATTCAGGAACAAAATTCAAAAATCCAAAATGGCGGATCCAATATGGTGGACCAACATTGTAAAAGAAAACCGATTTGACTCAAGAATGCAACTCGGGGGGTTTCCGTGTCGCTGACTTTAAATCCAGTGTCAAAATTAAGAAATTCAGAATGGCGGATCCAATATGGCGCACCAAAATTTTAAAAAGAAACCGATTTGACTAAAATTTGCTATAAGAGGGTTTTTCGGGTCGCTGATTTCAAATACAGAGTCAAAATTCAAAAATTCAAAATGGCGGATCCAATATAGTGGATCAAAATTATAGAACAAAATTTATTCGACTTAAAATAGCCCATCGGAGGGTTTGCAGGTGGCTAATTTGAAATCCAAAGTCAAAATTACATAATTTAAAAAAGCGATCAAATCTGTTTTTTTGCACAATTTTGGTCCAACAGTTTGAATTTTACAATTTTGACCCTGGATTTGAAATAAGCGACCCAAAAAAACCCCTTGTAGCAAATTTTAGTAAAATCGGTATCTTTTTACAATTTTGGTCCGCCATATTGGATCCGCCATTTTGGATTTTCACTTATAACGATTAAAACGTCAGATTCGGATTGAGCATGCAAAATCTATATGAAAACATGTATAGCAAATAAAACGTAAAATCTAAGCGTTTTTGGTATACAATAACGATTTTTTTTGCCAAAAATTCCATCTCCAACACAAATTTTGAAGGTCACAATTTTTTTGTTTGACTATCTCTATAATTTTTCTATATTCGGAAAGGTTTTTCCTCTAATTAAAAAAAAATATCCCTCTAGGTCATTCCGATCCAAAGTTTTACGATTTTGAGATAGAGTTTCAAAAAAGTTCCACTGTGTGGCGCAAGGACCATGAAGTTTCCCATTGATTTATCATGGGAAAAAGTCAGCTTTTTGTAAATCTAATATTTAAAGGCGATTATATCTTACAAATAATTCCGTGTTTCGGTATATTGTTCAGAATTCATCAGAGAATAAGAATCAATCATAAATTTTCGGGTTGAAAAATTTTCAGCAACTCTCATGGGCCACAAAAGAAAACCCCATACGTGACAAATTTGAATATTACGTAATATTGCGGTTTATTGACGCTTTTTGAAAGTGAAAAAAAAAACTAAATATTCATTAATGGAATAGTTATTTCTGTTACAAATCAACAAGTTAGCATTCCCAGTTTTCATTTTTTAGGATGTAGATTGCCGACATACATAAAATGAAAAAATTTTATTTCTTCAAATGAATTTTTGTTATTGACTAAATTACTATAAAGAACGTTGATATAATTGTTAAACGTGAAATATTCAACAGTTCAATAAAAACCTTTTAATAAAAGGCGATTGGGCAACACTTTTCACATTATTGATACGATTAGAAGCCAGTCTAATGAAGATTGTGAAACCTTCGTAAAAAAGCTGCGTCATGTCATCTCCAGCCAAAAAGTGTAATTATAAGTTACTTCCTCAAAATAGAAAGATAAAAATTATTTAAACAATTTTTTGATATAGCCTTCCCTTGTTCACGTTAAATATAATTTTTCTAATTTTTGCACTCATAGAAGCTTAAAGGTACCTCAAAATTCAATAAAACACGATTTTGTATCGGAAAAATAGTAACAGAAATTAAATTTATTATAAAATGAAATTACTCAAGACCTTTTCAATGCTTTTAATAATTAATTTAAAAAAATAAGCCTGTGATTTTCGGACGATTCTATTAAAAATTTTTCATTAATTACGTAATGCTTTTTTATATTTTTTTCAAATATGCTAATTGAATCCTGTTTTGTCTGTTCAAAATACTTTTTATAGAATCGTGCACATTATATTATTATTTTTTTTAAATTTATTATGTAATATTTGATATTAAATAAGTCCAGTATTTAAATATTTAAAAAATTTTTGGAATTCAATAAAATTATTTAATATGTTTGCTAATCTTTTGAAATTTCTTGAAATATTTTGAAATTCCTTCAAATTCTTTAAAATCATCTAAATCCTATTTCAATCCCCTAATGTTTTCCAAAATTTGTGAAAATACTTAAGAATTCTTTGAAATACATTCAAATTATTTTTTACCCGCGCAAATTGTCTTTGATTCTTTAAAATTCCCAAAAATCATCAACTTCCTTTCAAATCATGTAAAATTTCTCGAAAAATTGACATTCTCCTCTGAAAATTGTACTACGTCATTTCTTCGAACTCTTAAAATTTCTTGAAATCCTTCAAAATATTTGCCAATTCTATTAAATTTCGTGAAATATTTTGAAACCCCTTCAACTTCTTTCAAATCTTCAAAGTCCCATTAAAATCGTCTGACATCCTTAAAAATTTGTGACAATAATAGACATTTCTTAAAACCTTCTAAAATCTTTTAAAATGCCGTGACTTCTATTAAAATATTTCAAAAACTCTCAAAATTTTCGAAAGCCCTTGAAATGCATTAAAATCGATTCTTATTTGAGAAAATCTGATTAAATTCCTTAAAATCCTCAAAAATCCTCAAATTCCATTCAAATCTTGAAAAATGCCTCGAAAAAATTATATTCTTGTTTAAACTGTATTACGTTTTTATGAGCTTTTGAAACGCCTCAAAATCCTTAGAATATTTACCAATCTTTCAAAATTTATTAAAGATCCTCCAAGTCTTTGAAGTCCCATTATAATCTCCTAAAATCCTTCAAAATTTGTGAAATCCTTCAAAATCCTTTAGAATATCGTGAAATCTTTCAAGATCTTTTTTTTTTTTTTTTTTTTTACTCGAAAACCGTTCCTCATGCTTCAAAATCTATAAAAGTCACTTGAAATTTATGAATCCACTCGCAATTCTCTGAAATCGATGTCCGCGAAGTTAGCACAATAACCATAAAATGTTCAACTTTTGTGTAATGGAATCGTTTGATCATGTTTGGAAATCAAACTTTTGAAAGTTGAAAAATGTTTGAAAATATTAGAAATTTTTATATTTTTAGAAATGTTAAACTTTTTAGAAATTAAAAAAATTTTGATTATTCACAATTTTTTGTATCATTCAAAAAAATTACATCATTTTGGAAAACAAAATTTGAGGAATTTCATGAAGTTTGGAAATTTTGAGGCGCTTTAAAAATTTTAGAAATTTTGATAATTTTGGAAATTTCAAAAAAAAGAAAATATTTTCTCAAAACCGTGGACAAAATGCGATTTACCCACTCCTCGATATGTCAAAACTAGCTTTTCTCCGTTTGAGAAATTTCAAAATTTTTAGACATGTTGAACATTTTAGAAATTCCCGCAATTTTGATAATTTTATAGAGTTTAAAAATTTGAAACGTTTTAGAAATTTTGAACAGTTTAGAAATTTTGATAATTTTACAAATTTCAATAATTTTGTAGATTTTGACCATTTCAGATATTTTATACATTCTGGAAATTTTTGTAATTTTATAAATTTGGGAAATTTGAGACGTTTTTATAATATTGGAAATTGGAAAATTCTATATATTTTAGAAATTCCGGAAATTTTAATAATTTTATAAAGTTTGAAAATTTGAAACGTTTTTGAAATTTTAAACAGTTTTGAAATTTTGATGATTTCACAAATTTCAATAATTTTTTAGATTTTGACCATTTAAGATATTTTATACATTTTGTAAATTTTTGTAATTTTATAAATTTGGGAAATTTGAGACGTTGTTATAATATTAGAAATAGTCATAATTGTAGAAACTTTAAAAAGTTTAGAAATTTTCATAATGTTTCAAATCTTCATAATTTTTCAAATTTTCGAAATTTCAGAAATATCGGTAAACTTATAAATTTTATAGAATTGGTAAATTTGAGACGCTTTTATAATGTCAGAAATTTTGAAAATTGTATAAATTTGGAACATTTTAGACATTTCAGAAATTCGGAAAATTCAAAAAATCTGCAACATTTAAAAAATTGTGATAAATTCAGAAATGTTAGAGATTTCGATAATTTGAAATTTTTTGAACATTTTAAAAATTATGATAGTTTATAAATTTAAATGATTTGAGAAATTTTGAACATTTGGTAAAATTAAGAGATTTTGATAACTTCGATAATTTTGCAAATTTTAGAAATTTTGAAAATTTTCGAAATTTCAGAGAACTTGAAAATTTTATAAAATTCACAATTTTTCATAATTTCGATCATTTTAGAAATGTTCAACATTTCAGAAATTTTGAAAATATACGTCTTCTAGAAATTTAATTTTTTCGAAAATTTTTCTTGTCATGATGACTGACTCATCATATTTTATTTCAGGAGATGTCTGACCAAAGAAGTTCACTACTACTTGAAAAGGCAGCGCTCACGGGTATGATGTTAATGTCTTTTTTATTCGATATCTCACACAATTTTGACTTTGAAACGTCAAAAGTGAGTTTCTGAACATGGCCAAACTTTGTTTCTGTTCCTAATGGATTGGTATCTCATTTATTTATATAATTTCTATTACAACCTTTTATTTGACTTAGTATGAGCGAATATTTTTATGTAGGTCAGAGTCAAAACTTGCATGTCAAGTTTGACACACTTCTTCAAATAAAAGTGAAAAATTCTGGCCATTTTAAGTTCAAAAAAAATCAAACGAAGGAATGTATGTAGACAATGTTAGAAACCTCAAGTATTTATCTGAGTTCCGTCTGTGAGAAACAGATTGATGAAATACAAATAAGACAGAAGGTCACATGTGATACCTACCGCTTCCCTATGACAACGACGAAGTCGACCTGACAGCATATAAACTGAAAATTTTGTAAAGTATTTCTTAGTTACACATAAATTGATTTCTTTATAAGCTTTTTTTTCAAGTACAATGGAGACCATTATCGGTACTGTGTGTTTCATTCTGATGATTTTTCCGGAACATATTGGTAAATACAATATCTATAATTTAGAGACATTTATAGTTGTGGTGTATTCATTTTCTATTAGAAATTGTTTCAAATTTATATAAACATGACTTTTTGTCACTCGACGTACATAAAGTTAAATCTGCTTCATGAAAGCAAACATCATTTTCATTAGTTTGATATAACGGGTATTACGTGATAGAAAACTGAGTGAGAGTGTTCTTCAACTATATAGTAACATTTAAGAAATTGTTTGGCTATCAGTTGGATTATTAAATTAATCAAAATGAAAATCATGGTCAATACATGTTATTTATGAAATTTACATGAAGTGAAATTTGGTGGAACCCTATTGATGTGCACCTAATCTTTGTTGCAAAGTGAACAATATGGTTCACTAAGTTTGAAAGAATAAATACAATAATTAATTCTTTGCGTCTACATTCATTTCACAGAATTATCTAGTCCGGAAGCATCATCAAGTAGGAATCCACCAAGTCCCGTACGCCAACCAATAATTATTAATCTCAGCTATTACGAAATTACGGAATTTCGCCGGGGGACTCGCATATATGAGCATAGGAGGCTACCAACCTGGAACTTTTCGGTAGCAATAGAAGGTCAATACATCATTGGTGTACTCATAAAAGACTGGACTTTAAAACCATTTCTCGAGTATATAAATGGTCAATATACAAGAGTTAAGATAGACAAACATACCGGTGAAACTATACCAATACCAAAAGATGCTTCACCAGAGGAGAGGGATCCGCTGAATGATAGGTTTTTCCAACGTTATAGAGATGGAAACTACTATACTGCCAGGCCATCTTTTTTGAAACGGGTTTATCGCTTTATTGTCGATATTGCCGAAGTTTTTACTGACATACATGGAATGAAGGTTTGATACCTAATACTTAATAGATCAATACAATCCTGTCATAACAATAACTCTTCAATAAATAAAGAATTATGTATTCAATTCGATATTAATCATTTTTAATTCCTTTCCCAGTTTCTAACTCCTCTGATAATGAATTGCAGACACCATCTTGCCATCAAAAAAGGCTTCGAAATGATATAATATATATTCCAATATTCTCGAAAACTTGCTTTTTCAATTAATTTTCACGCACTTCAAATATTTATCGATCAAATGTGTTCTAAGTTCCTCGAAGCCTTCGAAAACAGATTTTCGAAATATTGAATTTTCACAATTGTCATTCTCGCGTGACAAATTGAAATGTTGAATCAAAGAACGCAATTGGGTAACATTTTTGAATTTACTGATACGATAAGAAGTAGGTACAAGTATATTGTTAAACTTTTGTAAATAGGCTGTGTCATATCCACAAACATAACGTCTTTACAAGCGATTGCATCAGAAGAAAAAAATTATCATTGTTAACAAACGTACTACATTCCACCTTACTTTATGTACCTTCAAAATAATCTCTTTAATCAGCACACTTAGAAAAAAGACACGAAATTTGAAAAATCCGCTAAATCATGCACCTGAAATATGTTGATTCGCTCGTGTCACGTCCACCATTTATAACAAAAACAAGGGATGAAGAAAGTTGACTAATTGATTGGTAATCGAAATAATTACCAATGAGTCAATATTCTCACTAATTGACTCTAGAAAGATAGAATCATTATTTAGGGAAAAATATTGCACGCAAAACACTCTAGTAACAGGCAGAAAGATTTTGAAACACCACATCTATTTTGTGTTTAACATTATTTTCTACTATAGTTATTGCAACGAAAACAATTTGAATTTCAAACAATGTTTGAACCTTAGTTTTTTTTGCGTTTTTTCTTGAAGGAGGTTCAAAAAACAATTCCAGATGATAATGAAAAAACGAAATTTCTAATTGATAGAAAGCTTGCTAATAGCCGAGACATCTCTGAATGGTGTGTCCACTACCCGGGTGCACTGGAACGTGCACCAGGTCGTTCAAGACGTCTTCTGCGAGAACTTTGAAAAAATGTTAATTTTGTTGATAGCCAAAACAACTCCGAATGGTGAGTCGACGCTCCGGGTTCCCCGGATCGTGCACCAGGTCTTTGCAAAGCTCACCTACGAGAACATTTTCAAAATTTAAAGTAAACCAACAGCTGAAATAACTACCAATGGTGAGTCGACGATCCGGGTGCACCGGGTAGCGCACCAGGTAATTCAGCATGTATTCTACGAGAATTTTTTCAAAATTCAAATTGTTTCAATAGCCAAAATAACTACCAGTGGTGAGTCGACGATCCGGGTGCACCAAGTCGCGCACCAGGTCTTTACAAATGTCATCTAAGAGAATATTTTCAAAATTTAAATTCAACCGACAGCTGAAATAACTACCAATGGTGATTTGACGATCCGGGTGCACCGGGTCGAGCATCAGGTCATTTAGCACGTACTCTATGAGAATTTTTTTGAAATTTAAATTGTGCCAACATCCACAATGGTGAGTCGACAATCCAGGTGCACCGAATCGCGCACCAGGTAGTTTAGCATGTATTCTACGAGAACTTTTTTAAAATTCAAATTGTTTCAAAAGCCAAAATAACTACCAGTGGTAAGTTGACGATCTTGGCGCACCAAGTCGCGCATCAGGTAGTTTCGCACGTATTCTACGAGAAGTTTTTTGAAATTCGAATTGTCTCAATAGCCAAAATAACTACCAGTGGTGACTCGACGATCCGGGTGCACCAAGTCGCGCACCAGGTAGTTTAGCACGTATTCTTCAAATAAAAAATATCATCAGAGAATTTAAATGATAACATTTATCTGTCATATTTTTATATCTGGTATAAAACACGGGAAAGCGAATTTTTTCTATTTAAATGAAAAACATAATATCTTTCGACATACCGGAGTGAGTTTAGGAATGATAGAGGGAGTTTTTTGTAGGAACTTGACGAAGGAACAATTATGCCCTTTTAACTTCTTTCATATCTCGCTTTTTTTTCTCGAGAAAAACGGTGTTTTTTCGATTTCCTGAAATTAAGAATTGACTTCAACACGTCACAATTGAAAAGTTCTAAAACTTCTAAAGTTAAACTTTCTAAAGCTAATCTACCTAATGCGCGATCCAGTGTACCTGGATTTTGGATATTTTGGATGTTGACACAATTTAAATTCTGAAAAAGTTCTCGTACAATACGTGCTAATCGACCTGGTGCATGATCCGAGACACCCGGAGCATCGACTCACCATTTGTAGTTATTTTGGCTGCCAGGATAATTTAAATTTTGAAAATGTTCTCGTGGAATACGTGCTAAACGACCTGGTGCGCGAACCGGTGCACCCGGATCGTCGAGTCGCCACGGGCGAGTTATTTTGGATGTTGGCACAATTTAAATTTTTGGGAAGTTCTCATAGAATACGTGCTAAACTACCTGGTGAGCGATCCGGTGTACCCGGAACGTGGACTCGTCATTGGTGGTTATTTTAGCTTTTGGCGCAATTTAAATCTATATGAAGTTCTTGTAGAATACGTGCTAAACTATCTCGTACGCAACGTGGTGCACCCGGATCGTCGACTCACTATTGGTGGATATTTTGGATGTTAGCAAAGTTTAATTCTTGAAAATTTTCTCGTAGATGACTTTTGCAAAGACCTGGTGCACGATCCGGGGCACCCGGAGCATCGACTCACCATTCGGAGTTGTTTTGGCTATCGACAAAATTTAAATTTTTTCCAAGTTCTCGTAGAAGACGTCTTGAACGACCTGGTGCACGTTACAGTGCACCCGGGTATTAGACATACTATTGGTAGTTATTTTGGATGTTGGAACAATTTAAATTGTTCAAAGGTTTTCGTAGAATACGTGCTAAATTACCTGGTACGCAACTCGTTCCACCCGGATCGTCGACTCATTATTGGTAGTTATCTTAGCTGTTGATGCAATTCAAATTTTAAAAGAGTTCTGGTAGATGACGTTTGGAAAGACCTGGTGCACTATCTGGGACACCCGGAATACTGACACACTATTTGGAATTGTTTTGGCTATCGACATAATTCAAATTTTCTCAAAGTTCTCGTAGATGGCGTCTTGAACGACCTGGTGCACGTTCCGGTGCACCCGAGCATGCTCTTAAGAATATTCATTTGTGTTTAGCGTGTCCTAAGCATTTTTTTTTGCTTTACTGTTTAATATTTATAAATGGAAACACATTTCCTCGTAGGAGACTGTTGCCTGTGCTCATTTCAAGGATTATTCCTTATCCTAATAGTTTTGTCAAAAAATCTCATTGTCAAAATATCTCTCATGATTTTGATTTTCAGGAAATATAGGTTCCTTTGCTCGTATCTTCAAGGAATGTTAGAAGAACCTCAGATATAAATTCAGAAATTTCTTCCAGTGTGGCTTTCATTATTTGCGAAACAAATATAGATATGAGATGCATGACAATAACATGTCAGTATTTTTAAGATTTTAAAACTTCTGTAAAAGATCGTCGTCACCTAGGCGAAATAGTAATTACTTTTATCTGTGTACTCAGACGAACGCCATGAAATTCTGAAAAAGCACGCATCTGAAGCTTGTCAATTTTTACTATTCCATTGGAAACTACTATCACATTAGTCATACTCTCAATGATTAATTCAATTAGTAAAGTATTCACTAAAGCATACTTAGGAAAGGATAACCAGGAAAATATCTAGAGGTAGTTTGGTTACCCTTTTTACCTTTTCTCTGCCATTCTGAAAGGATCGTTTTTTAGTCATCTCTATACATTTTTTTCATGTTTAGTGGGACATATAGGTGACGCGATGTGTTTTTTTGTGGAAGTAAATAAAGAAAATGAGAGATGCTTTTCAACTTTCCTATTTTTTTCTGAAAATAACTGGCAAACTATGTATATACTATGTACATTAATTGGACGTCTCTTTTCTTGATACAAAAAAAGGAATTTCATTGTTTTTCAATAATATGACCGACCTTTACAATGCGGGAAAATAAACTTTACCCACTCTGTAAAGTACAAAACAATGTCATAAACCAGAAGTATCTCGGTGAGTTCCATCTGGGAGACACAATTTAGTGAAATAAAATCAGTTCAGAAGCAACAATGAGATAGAGACTAAAATATAAACTAATCATTTCGGATAATATACAAGAGTTGAATACTGAGCGGTATTTTTCTCAGCGTTTGTTCATTTTAAGAAAATGTTATTAACGAATGGTGTTCTGTGTCTTATCTTAGTGATTTCTCTTCAATATATTGGTAAATATAATATCTATAATTTTGAGTATATTTTCTGTTTTATTATATTTATTACCTGTTCGAAGTGGTTAAAACAAGAATAATTTTTGTTTTAATGTGCAGAAACACTCCTGCTCTGAACTTAGTTTTACTTAAAAGAGCAGGCTAAAATCTGCATTCTGAAAATTATATTTTGGTGATGCCTCCTGATTATTTTTTCCGAATATAAAAAAAATTTCATACCTTCCTTTCAACATAATTCTGTATTTGCTCAAAAATTATGACGTGGTTCTTGTCGGGACTTATATACACTAACCAATTATAAACATTGTGTCACTAATTTGAAAATTAATGATATACCAAAATTTGAAAAGCACTTGGTGAACAGGAAAAGGTAAAGTTGTGTTAACAAAAATCTAGTTTTCGGGATCTTTGCTCAAAAATTGAGAATATGTTAATATCCTTTGTTATATAACATAGTGTTTTGATGAC
>CAKNXH010061276.1:27489-48768 GCA_932178445.1 Andricus quercusramuli
ATATATATATATATATGAGCGTTTTGAAGTTTGAAATGGAAAAATTCCTTGGATACTGATTTTTCAAACAGTGATAGGCATGATGAAAATGTCAACAAAATCCGGCTAAGGTTCTTCATTTGTATGAATTTTAGGCTTTAAAAATAAAAGCATGAAAATCAAAGTTGATCCTTTTCTCGAAATATCTTAAAATCATATTTTTATACTTAAATTATATTCAATTTGCATCTTGAATCAAAAGAATAGCTCAAACACTCTACACTGACACCATTATTGATAGATGAAAAATGTGAGTGAGATTTTCTTATTGTTCCACAAACTGACGCTGAGAAGAAGTGCTATTCATTAAAAAACGTAAAAAAGGAAGTCATTAAAATTATTTCAACCTTTTACAATGACACAGTTATTTTTGAGTTATCAGATCAGTGGAGAGTGTTAAAGCTATTCTGCCAATGTGTAATTTGGAACCGAATAATGATCATTTTTCGTGCATGGTCATAGTATTATATATGATTTGAAAACTACCCAGATTTAAAGATATTTCGGAAAGCAGCAGTTCTCGTACTCTCACTTTTTGAAGCCTAAAATGCATAATCATCGGTTGCAGGGCACTGTGCCATGGGCATACAAAATCTCTTGTCATAATTTGAACACAATTTTTTTTATACAACGTTATCTCTGCCAAGGCTTTACTCACCAAAAGTCGGTCACAATCGTTAAATCGAAATTTATACAATAATTAATTTTCAGCTTCTACTTTCTTTTTGCAGAATTGGTGATATCACCCAATACGCTTCAGAATGAAAAAAAGTACGTTCGTATAGATCTTCATAATTATGAAGCTCCTGGAAATGAGTTCAGAAAATTACCAAACGATGTGTTTCCCGTAGTAATAGAGGGCGAATACGTCATTGCAGCAATGATAAAAACTTTTATGATGTATCCATTCATTTATATTAGTGAACACGGTGAACACGTAAGAGTTAAGATAAACATAATGACTTCACAACATGTACTAATACCAAGAGATGCTCCTTCACCACAGTTGGATCCTTTGAATAGAAACCATATTTTTTTCAACATTTTACAAAATTTGAATAAATTGTATCATGCCGAACCAGAACGTAGAGCGGACCACACTGTTATTCGCTATATTGTCGATGTTTCCAAACACCCCGTCATGAGAGGAGGAACTAGTTCTGGCTAAAATATTTTCCAGTTTTGGCCGAGCATTGGTCCAGGTTCATCCAGGTTTACTCCTGGTTCATATTTGATTCTGGTTCAATCCTTATTATAATCAACAGTGTCTTACCAATACCGTTTTTAATAAATAATGAATTATTTATTGAATCCGCTTTTCATTATTTTCCATTTAATTTCCATGTGCTTATTCCTCTTCTTTTTTCACATCAAAATATGTTGGACCACAGTAGTGTATTGCTTATAGTACACTGTTAAAAATTCCCGCATAAGACTTCCACTAAATGTATTGGAAGTTTATTTCCGAAATGTAGGGTAACGCTACAATACATAATGTTGTAGTTTTCAAATGCAACGGATCATGCAGCGATACATGGGTCGGATAAGGCGCATGCGCACAATTTTCGACTTATAAACGCTACAATACATGTATTGCAATTTTGGAATTCCAATACCGTGTTTGCAATTTTGCCTTACGCTTGTATTGTAGAAGTGTTGGAGAATTCCAAACATTTTTAACAGTGTATTCACGAAAATAGCATAGATAGACGATGTTTGACAAATGAAAACGTTTGATAGAACGTCAGCTAGTTATTGCTTCATAACGGACAAATTTGAATCATTCTCACTATTCCGAAAAAAAGTATAACCAAAGTAGTTTAATGGATATCAACCGATAACGACTTTAATCAAATTTAACTGAAACCAAACCTAAAATCTATACAAAATTAATTACTGTAGTCAATTTTTTTCAAATTTTATCCACACCTATCATCAAATCAAGGGCACTGTGTCTCGGGCAAGAAAGAGTTTCTTGTCATAATATAAATAAGAGTCTTTTTGGAGATGCAACATTATTTCTGCTGAGGCATTGCCCAACAAAAATGAAATTTTAAACCAAGAGAATAATTTTTTTTAACCAAAGAAGGAGAATTTTCAACTCAAAAAGATCAATCTTAAAAAGAATGAAAAGTTACATTTTCAGTCAAAAAATTAATTTTAAACCAAAAAAAAAAAGACTTTTCCACTAAAAAGTTAAATTTTTAGAGAGAGACATGAGCCTTTAATCAACAAAATATATTTTTAGAATGTAGTTCAAGTTTTACCCAAGCAGTTGAATTTTTAATTTGAAAAGATTAATTTTCAACAAAAGAGTTAAACTTTCAACAAAAAATATGAATTTTCAACTAAAAATATAACGCTTGAAAAAATGATTTTTTAACAATGTGATTCAACTAAATCTTTTAAACAAAATAGTTGAATACTCAAACAAAGAAGAAGAATTTTGAACCAAAAAGTAGCATTTTCATTAAAAAAAAAAAAGAAATTTCTATCAAAGTAGATGAATTGATACACAAATCAAAAATATAAATTTGAAAAAATAGTTGAAGTTTCTGTTAAAAAAGGATTTAGTTGACTTTTCACTATCAAAATATGATATTTTAACCAAGAAATAAGTTTCTACAAAAGAAATCGAAGTTTGAATCCAAAAAGACTAATTTTTACCCAAAAAGGATAAATTTCAAACGAAATTGTTGAATTCTCTACACAATAGTTGCATTTTCATCCAAAAAAAGATTAAATTTCTTTTGAAACAGATGAATCTTTATTTAAAAAAAAACATGTTTGAAAAAATAGTTTAATTTTTATCCAGAAAAGATTCCAGTTGACTTTTCGTGATCAGAATATGAATTTTTTCAAACAAAAGGGACGAATTTTCAACGAAATAGTCGAGTTCTCTACCAAATAGCTGAATTTCTATCCAGAAAGATGAAATTTGTACTAGAACAGATGAATTTTCAATAAAAAAAGGAAAAATTTTCTTTTGAATTGTACTTTCATACAAAAAAGTTGTCAGTTCATTTTTTAACACCAAAATATTAATTTCAAACAAATAGTGAATTTTCTTCAAAATAGTTCAATTTTCAACAAAACCGAATTTTCAACCAAAAGTATGACTTTTCAACAAAATAATTTTATTTTCAAACAAAAAGTTGCATTTTTATCCAAGGAAGATGAAATTTCTCTTAAAACAGATGAATTTTCAATTTAAAAAAAAAAAAAAAAAAATTTCAGTAGTTGAATTTTTATGCAGACAAGATTTCAGTTCTGTTTTCAGCACTAAAAGATTAATAAAATAATAAATGAAAGAAGTAAGAGAATATTATTAATAAATTTTCAACAAAACAACAGAATTTTCAACCAAAAAGTATGAACTTTGAACAAAATTGTTGAATTTTAAACCAACCAGTTTGCATTTTTATTCAAGAAAGATTAACATTCCTTCTAAAAAAGATAAATTGGAAAAAAAAATTTTAACTGTTAAATTTTCATCTAAAGAAGATTCCAGTTTACTTTTCAACACCAAAATGAGAATTTTAAACCATAAGTTAATTGTCTGCTAAATAGTCAAATTTTTAACCAAAAAGTGTGACTTTTTAACAAAATAATTTCATGTTCAACCAGTTGCATTTTTATCCAAGAAAAATGAAATTTTTCTTAAAACAAATGAATTTTTAATTTAAAAAAAAAAACAAATTTCCAAAAAAATAGCTGAATTTTCATGCAGACAAGATTCGAGTTCTCTTTTCAACCCTAAAAGATTAATAAAATAATAAATGAGGAAAAAATAAAATATTAATAATAAATTTTCGAGAAAACAGCAGAATTTTCAAACAAAAAGGATGAATTCTGAGCAAAATTGCTGAAGTTTAAACCAAAAAGTTTGCATCTTTATTCAAGAAGGATTGAACATTCCTTCTAAAAAAGATGAATTGAAAAAAAAATTTTAACTGTTAAATTGTCATCCAAAGAAGATTCCAGTTTACTTTAGAACACCAAAATAAGAATTCTCAACTATAAGTTAATTTTCTGCTAAATAGTCGAATTTTTAACCAAAAAGTGTGAATTTTTAACAAGATTGTTAAGTTTTCAACCAAACAGTTGCATTTTTGTCCGGAAGGAAGGAAAACTCTACTAAAACAGGTGAATTTTTAAATAAAAAAAATAAAAATTTCAAAAAAGAGGGTTGTATTTTCATCCAGAAGGATTTCACAGGATCTCATTCCAAAGGACGTTCCAAAATAAAAATGCAATTTTCAAACAAAAGGTAAATTTTCTAGAAAATAGTTGAAGTTCCAACAAAAACTGTTGAATTTTTGTCCAGGAAATATGCAATATATCAAAAGGGTTAATATTATACGAAAAGAGTTAATTTTTAAACCCAAAAAGACGAATTTTCAACAAATTTACAAACTCTTCGTAAGAACTTGAAGAAATAACACTTTTGCCTAGTATACGGTAGACTAATATATCTTATTTCATTTGCCGAAATTTCAACGCGGTATTCAATTTAGTCCTTGAACAGAAATACATTTTCAATAAGAATAAAAATACACATGGAGTGATAAAAAAGTGATAATATAAACCGGTTCTCATAAGGAAATGCGAATAAATTAGCAATTGACGAGCAATTTGTCGATAAATAAATTTCCAGTAACAACTTTATGCTCTTTCAATAAGGTATCAAGAGCGTTAACTGTTGAAGACTGATTCCACAATGCTGAAATTCCTGTGTCTTCTTTACTTTTTTGCTGACATAGCGAATCTAATTTTTCCTAAAAAAAACTTATTGTGCAATTCAATTTAAATATTTTGGGTATGTTTCTTTGTCAGGAATTTTCTTGTATGGTTTTATATTTCAGGGAGGGGAGCGCACGTTGACTGTCAATTCGGTTAACGTTTTTTGTGGCAAGGAAAACACATACGTAGATGTAAAGGAAACTGGAGGAAAAACTGAAATCGTCTGGAAAAAAGAAATTAATCAGATGGCATCGCCTTTAAGGGTAATCTTCTTTTAGACATATAAATAAGCAAATTTTAATTGTTTATAGCAAAGACACATTTTTAGGCCGAAATTCTTGTCCGTTTCCCTGAAGCAAATGAACGTGAATCCACAAAATTAGACAACTTGTGTGGAAAATATGAAGAGGGTACTTTTGAGGGAAACTCTCAAGAACTGATACTGAAACTTACCGCAAACATTGAAGAGTGTCCAATTCAAAAGGTGAGTATTACTTATTTTGTTGATGAAAAACAAGAAACTGTAACTCATGTTTTTGCGTAAAGTATGATGATGGGGGTGAGCTGAAAAATAACTTTTTTCAAAAATAAAAGCAGCAGACTCATAGGTCTTTTAACTCTTTGTATCTTGCACAGTTTGACCCGGAAATGGAATTTTTGATTTTTGAGAATTTTCTTCGGTTGTTAAAACCAGAACCGTTTGTCAACAAATGTTGGTTAATTAAATCGGCCTTTCTTATAACTAAAATAAATAAAAATAATAATAAAATTAAATAATAATTAATGATACTAAATCACAAAATACTAATATAATACTATGTAATTTCTAGGGAACAACATTCTCTGTCCCTCAACCATTCAGTTTGTCGTATTCTACTGAAAATCCAATTTGCGGAAATGTTCAGACAGAGTTCAAAGTATTCGTTAAAAGTGACTCAGATGATTCACATCCGCTCATTACTGCAATCCTTAAAGGGACTGTTATAGGCTGCTGAATACAAAATTGATTATCTTCATAATTATGAATAAAGCCAGGTGCTTTGTATCAACGAAAAGTGGTAAAATAACAAAATTGTAATCCTGTAATGAATAATAAAATAGTTAATGCCATAGAAAAAAAGTTAGGACAAGAAGGGTTCCATTTTATTGATTAATATTATTATTTATATTCATATCATTATGAATTTTATTTATTCCAATAATATTTCATTTATTATTCATTTTTGCACTATTTGAGAGAGACCTGAAGTTCACTGCACTCAAAATGACAACTTCTGAGGAACATTCTGAAGAATGGGAAAAATCAAAATTATGAAAATTCTTTTAAATAGACTACCTTATTTAGAAAGTTTAAGATATTATGAAGTTGATAATGTAATTTCTTCAATCAATGAAATATTCGCTGATGAAACTAAATATTTTATTTACCAGCAACCAAAAATTAACTAATTAGAAATATCGCTAGGGTCTGTAATTGAATCTTGAATCCATTTTTGCCTGTCTAGAATTGAATTTTTTCTAGCTTATCTCAAATAGTGTGATTATAATAATACAAATTTAAATTCATGAAAAGTTGTTTTGTTTTCAAACTTCAGGCATATTCACTTTTCATGATAGATATTTTCCTAAAAAACTATTATTTATGTTTGTTTTATTTTTAGGCTGAGAACTTCATTCCTTGACAAATCATTTGTTAGAAATTTTCGTCACAAATTACAACATTTTTACAGAATGTTCTCCAACTTAGGAATGATAATAATAAAAGAACTTCACAAAATTGTATAATTGGGTACAAAAATAAGAGGGAATATAATTCTGAAAATAAAATGAAACTTGAACCAGTTTTTTAATCGTGAAAATGCGTAAATGGTTTTCAGGATACATTATTAGATAAACTTGAGTCTGACCTTCTTATTTATATAATTCTGTAGTCTAGAATATTATTAAGAATATTTGTTTTTAATTCAACAAAAGGGAATATTTAATTAAATATGTAAGCTTAGAGTACTTATTGCTGACTTGAATATTAGGAAAATGTTTTTGTTATGTACACGCATATTTTTATGTCACTAAATTCATAACGCAGGAAAGAAGAAGTTTCTAGTTTTTGTATTGAATATTCAAATTCTAAATCTTCATGAAAAGATAATGAGAAAGTGAAGTAAAACTTATCATAAAAAAATTGTTTGGAACGTTTTGACATTTGTATATTAGGGTAATTAAAGAAAATATATTTTTAAAATTGAATACGCACAGTAGCCTTAGTTGTGCAAGCATCATATTTGTATCCATTCATAACTGCATCTTTTTATATCACCACCATTGTACGAAATTTTGTCTAAATTTTGAAATTTATATTTAAGGAAAATAATAATCATACTATCTAAATTTGAATTAATGAATTATAACTGATGGCAGTTAAATTCTACTGATTGCTGTAGCTAGCAGTCACTGAAAATTATTAGTAAAAATATATTGATTCAATTAGTAATTGTCACAATACACAAGATCACTGTCAAAATTTTTTATCATTTTTCCTTGAACCTTTACCATGTAAATAATTCGACGCAAACGAATTTAATAAAAGAAATATTTCATGAAATTATATTTTTTGTAAAATGTGGAACATTATAATTTTTTGAATAGTCGTAATATAACGACTGACATGAAACAGGGTTTCTGAAAAAATCATCCTTTTTGGTTTGAAATTCAATTATTTGTTTTACATTTTCCTATATTGATATGTCATTAGGAGATGACAATCACCAAATAAAGGAAGTAAATTTAATATTTTGATTGTATTTTGCAATGATTTGAAATTATTATTACGATGATTATTTCGGTAATTATTATTTTAAACTATCATAGAAAAATATAATATATCAAATGTGATAGTAATTTAAACTAAAACATACCCAATCAGGCTTCAAAAAACTATCAATTTTAAGCATCTCATGAAGAAATATTTTAAAACATTTCTTGATTGTTATGTACAGTAAGTTAATGTCGATATGGATTATGCGTCTGCATTTAACCGAATTTAAAAAAATGTGCATAATTCAGATTTAGCGATTTGATCGAATTATTAGGGACAGTCTATAATGTTTTTTATTATTTTAAACAGAAAAATCATCATGCTAACAATTTTCCTGTTCTCAAGTGTCCATTTATTGAACCTGCAGCACAATTGTTTATAGTCAGGGCCAGAGGGTAAAAATAAAGCTTCCATTTTCCAGTTTAGAAATTTAAAAAAAAATTGGAATTCATCAATTGCCTCTGACAAATACCAATTATTTTGTATATTGCAATGAACAAATTTTAATATTATATAGTTAAAGTTAAAGCTATTAAATAGTTAAAGTATACATTTTTCTGTGATACTCAAATTACAACTTATAAAAATTATTAGTTGAAAAATTCGATGTTAATTCAGTTTCCGAATTAGAATGAGCTATCGCCATACAACGGATTTGTCAAGGTGTTGACCACTTGGTTTTTGAGTTACAGCAGACTAAAATAATTGACAAAATACATATTTCTAATGATTTCAAAAAATTTCAAAATATTTCGAAGCTTTTGAAATATATAAAAGGATTTTGAAAATTTCAAAAAGATTTCACGGATTTCAAAGATTCTAAAAAGGCCTGCACGCCAGAATTCAAAGATTTCACAACAATTTCACAACAATTTCACAAAGATTTCAAGGATTTTAAAACGGGGAATAGTAAACCAGATTTTAAAACATTTTCAAGATTTGAAGCGATTTCAAAATTTTTTGGATGACTACAAAAGATTTCACAAATATTTGAAAGATTTCTTTAAAATTTCATAGAGATTTCAAACGAATACAAGAATTTCAAAGATTTCAAAAGAGATACAGTACACCAGATTTGAAAGATTTCACAAATATTTCAAAGAATTCATAAGGGTTTCAAAAGATTTCACAAAGATTTCAAATAATTCAATGATTTCAACGAATATAAAAGATTTCACAAACAAAGATTTGAGAAAGATTTAACAATTATTTTAAAGATTTCAAGGATCTTAAAGATTCAAAAAAGGCGTGTACACTACATTTAACAGATTTCACAAAAATTTCTCAAAGATTTCGAATATTTCATAAAGATTTCAAGGATTTCAAAGATTTCAAATTTTTTTGAAGATGACAAAAGATTTCAAACATTTTAGTGATTTCTAATTAATACAAAAGATTTCAGAAAGATTTCACAAATATTTGGAAGATTTCTTTAAAATTTCATACATATTTCAAAGGAATACAAGAATGAGAAAGATTTCAAAAGAGATACTATACACCAGATTTAAAAGATTTCAAAAAATTTCGAAAGATTTCAGAAATATTCCAAAGAACTCATAAGGATTTCAAAAGATTTCAAAAATGGCAAGAATTAACAATTTAACAATTTAACGGTGAAAAAAGTAAAATTACTTAAGAAATGTGTATAATATAATTCTTAAAAAAGTACACCAGATTTTAAAACATTTCAAAACTTATAAACGGTTTCAATTTTTTTAGATGATTTGAAAAGATTTCAAATTGCCCAGTAATTTTAAACGGGTACACACGATTTCAGAAAGATTTCACAAATATTTCAGAGAATTCATAAGGATTTCAAAGTTTCCAAAAATTGTAGATTAGACCAGAATTCAAAGGTTTCAAAACATTTCAAAAATTTTGAACGATTTCAATTCTTTTAGATGATTCCAAAACATTTCAAGTATTCCAGTAATTTTAAACGAATATAAAAGTTTTCAAGAATATTTCAAAGAATTCATTAGAATGTCAAAATATTTCAAAACATTTCAGTGTTTTCAAAAGGGTTAAATAAATTTTGAGAATATTCCAAAAGTTTTCAATAATTTCAAATTAACACAAAGAATTTCATAAACGAAGATTGAAAAAAGATTTTACAAATATTTCAAACGAATAAAAAACATTTCAGTAAGATTTCTCAAATATTACAATCAATTCATAAGAACTTCAAAGATTTCAAAAAATGTATAGTACACCAGATTAGAAAATATTTCATGGATTTCAAAAGGTTTTGACAGATTTGAAAAGGTTTCAGTGATCTCAAACAAATACAAGGGATTTCATAAATGATTATTGTAATAAAATTTCGCAAAGATTTCGCAAAGATTTCATGAAGATTTCGAAAAATTTCCCAAAGACTTTAAAGATTTTACAAACACTTAAAAGATTTCAGAGACTTTGCAAAGAATATCCCCAAAGACTTCATGAAGACAACTTATGTTTGAAAAAAATGAAGAATTCGTTTATTTGTGGTTCTGCATTCTTTAGAAATTTTTGGCCAATGAAAAATGAATTGGCTAATTCCTTACATGTGTAACAAACAGTTGTTTAATTTTTCCATGTGAAAAAAAGGAGACCTGGAAAAACTTGATTCCTTGACCTGGAAAACCTGGAAAACACCTTGAATTTTGTTACGAAAAATCGCTGGAGACCCTGAGTTTGTTCTTTCAAATATTCAAGAAAAATTATAACTTGTATTACTTGTTTCACATTTTTTATAACAATATATTATACTAATGTGTGTCAATTACCAACTAGAATGAGTGAATTCAATACTTTGACTATATTCGTGAATAATTGGGAATTATGATTGCGATCATTACCATTGGAAATTATTATTGTGACGAATGTAATATATCTTTTATTATAGTTCTTGAACCAACAATTTTTCAACTCAGCTTGGAATTTCGATAAATTTTAAGCATCCTATATAGAGAATTTTTTAAACAATTCTTGATTCATATATATATATATATATATATATATATATATATATATATATATATAATACTTTAGTGCCAATAGGGGACAACTGTTGAGATTTGACGGTATTCCTTTTCTGCCCCATAACATGTGATGCAACGATTTATTTTCAGAAATAATATTCTAACTTTTTTTCACCCAGAGCTAGGTAGCAGAATAACAGTGTATTAATAAATAATTTGTTGATAAACGTTTTCCGGTTTTCCGAGCGAGTATAAGCTGCTTGCTTTATCTATTTATGAAGATTGTCAAACGCTTGTGAATAGGCTTGGATCACTATTGCCAATATAACGTGTTTAAAGATATTTATTGAAAGTAGAAAAACAAAAATTATTCAAATACTCGATCTATTTAACCTTACCATGGAATTAGAGGTAAAATTTAATCTGCCGAAACAGCATACCTAACATTTGGCAGAGCGAAAGGGCATAAGCGCCAAAATTTGGTACAGCGAAAGTGCATCATTCAAAAAAATTATTCTATAATAACTGTAGAACATGTGAATAGAGAAAAGGTGGTAACTCCTCAATAATGTTTTAACGTCTGGGATAAATTATATAGAAGAAATTAAACAACACTTGCTGACCAATTATTATTTAATCTTTTAGTTTGTCCAATATAGGGCATACCACAAGAATAGTCCAATTTATAAAAAACATTACACTGTTCTAATTTTTCTAATAGATCTTTTCCCAATTTGATAAAGAGGTCAAATTTTGAGTCAACTCTAAAAATAGTAAAAATATTAAAGCTAGAAAAAAGTCTACGAATTGGATAAGATGTATGTGAATATAAATTAAATGAAACAACTTTTTTCTGTTGATTATTATTGTTAGATTTAACTCTAGAGATGGTTTTTTATTTTTAATTCGAATAAGTCTTATTTTAATGTGTTTTTCAATGAAAAGTTTAGGATAACTATTGTAATCTAATATTTTTCCGCCTTAGATTGAATTGTCATGGTGAAAAAGATTCATCAGAGAGAAGAACAGCTGAATCAACCAGATTTTCCACAATACCAATATAATTGTCCGATTCAACTTTAAATGTAAATGTTAACCTTTCGTGATAGCTATTAAAACAAGAAACAATATTTTCAATTTCCTCTTTTGGAATAATAAGAAAATTATCATCGACGTATCTATAACATTAATGGATTTTGACCATTTAAATTCTTAAAAATTTCTAATTCGAGATCTTGTAAGACAATTTCAGCAACAATACCTGATATCAGAGACCCCATAGGAGTGCCAAATTTTTTATTGTCAAACTTTTTATCAAATTGGAAACTAGTGGAATTTTTATGTTTTTTATGTGACACCATCTCATATCGATACCAGATAGAACCAATTCTAAAGGAATATTAATAAAAAGTGAAATTACATCTGAAGACATAAAAATATAGTCCGGGAGCTGGCTATACTTCCCGTAGCCACTTTCACCTCCCCTCGATAACTTTGTTGATATCTATGTTTTTTGATGCGGAGAATCGATTTTTCGTAGGTGTCAGTTCCAAAACCGGTCAGTTTTTTTGTTATTAACAATTTAATTGTTTAATTGCTCATAACTTTTTATCTATAACACATAGCGAAATTCTGATTGGACAAATTGATTCCAATTTTCAATACGAACATTTTCCACTTTTATTTTTTGAAAAATATTAATTAGAACCAAAGTTGCATGCAAATTAGTGCAAAAATTCTGCAAATATGCGCTCTTTCCTCATTCGATCGATCATATCTCGGCTTCCAATAATGCAATTTGAACTTGTGACCATTCATTTGAAAGAAAATACTTTGCCCTTCAAAACGAGTCCACCCACGTATCATTTCAGTGATTTGAAGCAGGTTTACAGCCCTTGAAAGTTGAATTTTTTATCGAAAAATGGCAATTTCAATTGTTTATAAGATTTTTAGCAATGAACGCCACAAGATATCGCAAAATCCGTTATATCATGTTATTCTACATCGCAAAACGAAAATTTTGAGCCCCCCCCTGATGCATATAAGTTGAACGGTTGTTGAATTATAGCCGTTTTTCGTGCGCGGTCGCATGCGCGAGCGCGGCTGGCGCGGGCGGCGAGTATGCAATCCACTCGATCAATGTTATACCTGTTTTAAGCATACGATAAGATGATTTAGTAATAAATTATTATTTTAGTGTTTGTTTATATACTTTTTCTACATAACAATACAGTCAAAATGACATATATGTCTAAGCAGTGAGAAAAAAATTCAATTTTATAGTTTTAGATATCGATGAACGATTGTATTATTTAACAAATGAAAGTAACTTTATTAATAATAATTTATTTACAATATTTACATATTCAATGGATTCTCACAACTGCTGGTTCTACCACACATACAAAAAGAAATACAAGGTAATCCGGATGCTTTACATATGCAATGTTTTGTAACACATTTCTCACAGTTACAATTGGGTACCAATTCGTCAACCGGTGGGTATAAAAAGCATACCTTTTGTGGCATCAAAATATTCTCGTGTAATTCAAATCCAAAATTGGTACCCAATTGTAACTGTAAGAAATGTGTTACAAAACATTGCATATGTAAAGCATCCGGATTACCTTATATTTCTTTTTGTATGTGTGGTAAAACCAGCAGTTGTGAGAATCCATTGAATAGTTATGAGCAATTAAACAATTAAATTGTTAATAACAATAAAACTGACGGGTTTTGGAACTGACACCTACGAAAAATCGATTCTCCGCATCAAAAAACATAGATATCAACAAAGTTATCGAGGGGAGGTGAAAGTGGCTACGGGAAGTATAGCCAGCTCCCGGACTAATATGGTTATCAGGCATTTTAATTTTAATAAAATTTTCTCGAAAAGTAGTAGAATTTTTGACAAAGGAATTTAATAAATTGGTATTGGAAGTTGACAATGAATTGATTTCAAAATTTCTGCCTGAATATCCTTTAGAATTCCATTCTTTCAATAAATCAAAAGTAGAAGTTTAAAGTTTTTGAGGGGATTAGAAGCGATTCTTTGATATGTATTAGTGTCACTGAGCATTTGATTCATTTTTGAATATTAAGAAGATTTGTTAAGAATTACAGTACCTTTGTGGGCACTAGTAATTAAAATATCTTTGTTGTTTTTTATGAAATTTTTTGTTATTCTAATATTATTAGCAATTTCTTTAACGATATGAGAATTTTTTTTTTCAATTTGAAATAAAGGATAATATTTTATGTCTGAATTCATCTCTAGATACAATTGGGATCTTATCTGAATTAATTTCTAAATCCTTCACGGTTTCTATTATTTGTTTTTCTTACTTTGAAGCATAACACGAACCAAGTCGAAGTATGTCGGCTACAGGTTCAGAAATTATAATAAATTTAAATTTTAAAATTTGAAGATTTTTCGGGTTTCAATCGTGTGCGAAACTATGAATGTGGCCGACGTTTCGTGAACATTGCAGTTCACTTCTTCAGGGCTGTCCTGAAACTGAAGTTTCAGGTTATGTTGTTCTTATATATGTATTCTCTACGATGCCTGTGATTGGCCAGAGTGCCCCATGGTGGGGACAGGTTGGACTTGATTGGCCAATCAAGTTTTTTTTTAAAAACTTGGGAGGACGGAAAGCCAAATCGGATTGGTATTATATCCATTGTCCCCATTGATGTTATTAGGGTGTTTCAAGATTTCGATTGGTTCTCTATGTTTTCTTGGAAATTTATTGTACGTTTTGGCGATGACGGTTGTTTTGTCCAATATAGACTTTACCACAAGAACAAGGGATTTGATATACTCCTGGATCACTGAAAGGTTCCTTTTTATCTTTAGGGTTGTTTAGAAGTTGTCCTATTTTTGCAGGTGTTTTAAATATAGTTTGGATGTTGTGTTTGTTGAGAATTCTTCCTATTTGTTCCGTGATACCTTGAATGTAGGGTAGGATGGTGGTTGTTTTTCTCTCTCTTTCTTTAGTAGGTTGTGTTGACTTGTTTTCTTGAGTGTATTTTCTTATTGATTTATTAATTTGTGTGTTTGTGTAATCGTTTTGTATTAGGATTTGTTTAACATTTTGTAATTCCTTTTGTAAGTTATCTTTATCTGTTATGGAGACAGCTCTGTATACAAGGGAATTGATGACTGATTGCTTTTGAGATGGGTGGTGGTGGGAGGAGGCAAGCAGGTATCTGTTTGTATGCGTGGGTTTTCTGTAAACTTCATGTCCTAATGTGTTATCGGATCTTTTATAAATTAGTACGTCCAAGAAGGGCAATTTTCCGTTTTGTTCAATTTCAATAGTGAACTGGATATCAGGGTGTATTTTATTGATGAAATCGGAAAATTTGTTTAGTTCGTCTAGTCCATGTCTCCAGATGATAAAAGTGTCGTCAACGTAACGGCACCAAAATTCCGGTTTAAGCTTGGATTTGTTAAAGATTTTAGTTTCTAAATTTTCCATAAAAAGGTTGGCTATTACAGGTGAGATTGGAGATCCCATTGCTGCTCCTGAGGTTTGTTCGTAGAATTGGTTATTGAAAGAGAAATAGGTATTAGTGAGACAGTGTTCTATTAAAGGTGTGAGATTGGAGGGGAAGTTTGTAAAGGATTTAATAATATCGATTGTATGTGAGATTGGTACTTTTCTAAAGAGAGGTACTACGTCGAAACTTACTAGGATGTCTTGGGATTGAATGTGAATCTGTTGTATTTTTCTGATGAAGTCAAAAGAGTTTTGAATGTGTGTGATAGAGTTTCCTGTGTATATTATGATATCTTTATTCTGATTCAGTACTTTAATAGCTGTTTTTTCTTGTTTTGTTAAGTTTGAGGAGGGAAGTTGGGCTTCGCGGGAAATGTTGGCTGTCCTACGTCGTATGTCATTTGCTTTTTCGGGTGGAAGGGTGTATATTGTGGATTCCAAATTACTGATGATTTCTTCTTTCGGGATTTTGGAGGGAGCGAATGCAAAATTATGTCCTTGAGATAAGGCTGAAATAATTTCATTGCTGAGATGATGGTTAGAGATGTTTTTTACTGTATTAGTTAATGGTGCGTGCTTTACTGGAAGTCATTTGTCAAATTTTATTTTTTGTTTCTCAGTGCAAAAATCTTTAATCCGTTGGGATTGGTCAAATGATATGCGGTCCAATGTAGACCAAATGTCAAATCTGAGAGTGTTTGATAGGAAAAGGTGAAGTTTCAATAGTTTTTTGGAGGTAGTGTGCAAGTCAAATTTGGTATGTCGTATCCTTCCTTTTAAGAGAAGCAAACTTGTTTTATGTAGAATTGATTTGGATTTAGATGTTCCCAAATTGCTTTTTAACTGTAAGAATTTTGGGACGATGTTATTGTCCCTAAACACGTTCAGAAATTGTTTTTTCTGACAAATTAATAAGCCATGAAGCAGAAGGCTCTGATTTATGTTTATTAATAAACAGATCATTAGGACTAGTTAATAACAAATTTTGAAATTTTGTACTTGAAACTATTCCGTCTTTGCAGATATATGATTCATTAGATTTTTCAAATTCATAAATAAAAATAGCAAAATCAACATTAGGCAAAAGGCTTCTGATTTTATTTTTCGAAATTTCAAGTTTTTTTTAGCAAGAAGTTTACATGATTATGAATATCTTCAATTTCAATTTTTCTTAGCTGGATTTTTAATTTGTCAGTTACAAATTTCAATTTCTTTTGACAATGAGAGCTATACATATTGAGATTTTTTTTTTAAATCTTAAATCCAACTACGAAACCTTTATCATCATGAAAAAATAAATTTTAAGCAGTCTGCTACTATCCTTTTTCTTCCTTTGGGAAACAATCTTTAACTTTTAACTAAATCTGACCGCTTTTCTCCATGGTAAGTCACCGTATTTAAAATTTTTTTTTTGTAATTATGTTTTTTGGCATACTTTTATTTTATGTAATTTCCTATGTAATTCTCTTAATAGATTTAAAAACGGATTTCTGATGAGGTTACCATGACTGGTGACGAAACGTCAAATTTATTAAATAATAATAGGTCTGGAAGTGTTGTTTAATTTCTCCTAAACTGTAGAAAATTTATCGTACAATTTTTTTCCAAATGAGAAATTTTCTATGGTAGAGTAATATTTCCTGCTAGTATCAAGATTTGAACAAAATTATAGGCAAGAATTTGACTATTTAGTCCCAACATTCGCATAAATTCGGAATTTTATTGTTGTTAATAACAACCTAAATCTTTTCTTCTTAACGAATAAAATACACAATATAAAGAAATATATAAAATATGTTCTGTATTGTATAAGAGAGAATAATTTGAACTCTAGAAAGAAATGCTTTAAAACTTCATTAATTCATGCTTTTATAAAAATAACCTACGTGGCGAGCTTCAAATATTTTTCATAAATGTTGCGACTGTAGGGGATATTTTTCTTATAAAAATAAATAAATTTCCGATTTCAGGTTTCAGGGGATTTTCCAAAAATGGTTTTATGATACGAAGCAGTTGCTACACCAGCAGCCGACCTCATCTATTATTTAGAAATTAATCAGCAAAATTAAAAATGCAGTAATATGTAATTGAGATTAAACATCCCGTTTTTATTGAGAATAATTTCAGAAATAATAAAGTATGTTGATTAAAATCTCAGTGACTTTTTTCCGCGTCTAATACACTCTAGTCGCATATAATAACAGTTTCGGGGATTGCTTCTCACTAGCCTTGTTTCTAAATCGGGACCTTCTAAACGTAAATATTAGGAACGACCTAAATAATTTCCCATTGAGATGCATTATATTGAGCAATATACTCGGCTGGGTACTCGCGCACTGCGGCCCTTCCGAGCAGGAAGTCGCAACCGTCTTCCATGGGACCTGGAGTGTATTAGAAATTAAAACAAAGTTTTCAATGCCTTTCTTTGTTTCATACGAGTTTTAATTTAAAATTTCAATTTCTGAAACTGAAGTCTATGATTTTGGTCGTGTACCGGTTTAATCAGGGGGCTTGAGTGACTGGGCGGAAGCATTGTAATAGATTGGCTTTCAGATAAAATGTCTAAGGCAAGAGAAATTTTGACGAAGAAACCACTTACCATTCAGCACGTGGACCATCACGCTGGCAGGATTCGCGTTACTGGGAATGCAGGTGTAATTTCCGCTGTCGCTCAATCTGGCTTGTGTCACCAAAAGCTTGCTCGTCGTCCCGCTTTCAGTTTTCTCCGTCTCCAAGGAAACACCGCCCCTGCGGTGAACACTATTATCAAAGACACTTACTTGCATACTGCTTTACACTACAGGATTTATATAGCTTGGGACAGGTAATTTAAAGGCAGACAATGAAGAATTTAAAATCAAGACTGATAGGGAAAAAATATTGGAAAACATGTCTCAAGATCGGGATGTAAGCAGTGGTGTGATCGAGGCCTGGCGGGGGTTGGCGCCGGCAGGGTACCTTTTTTGAAGGCCTGGCGGCGACAAGCCACTTTATTGTCAGACGCAAAATTTGTTCAGTTACGGGCCATCAACTACGATAACATTTTTGGGCCTCTTGGGCCATTCCTTCCCCCGGAAAATAAGCTAGCTTTTGGCTAAAAACGCATTTTTCGTTTATGAATTCTTTTAAATAAAATTAATGTTGATGAACTATTGAATTTAGTACGAAACACTTCAAATTCATGAAATTTCAAGCCGAATGTATATTGCTTTTGTAACAAAATAGTTGAATTTTGAATACAAAAAGATGAATATAAAAAAAAGAATCAACCAAACAGTTGCATTAACAACCAAGTAGATAAATTTTCCAGTAGAAGAGAAGAGTTTTTTAAAAAACAGTTAACGATTGATCCAAATTATAAAATTTTTGAGACAAACGTCGATTTTTTTCAAGACAACTGAATTCTTAACAGAAAAGTTACTTCTTAAAAAAGAAAGGGACATTTTCTTTTGACTTTTCTACCAAGAAATGTGAATTTTTAAGGTAAAAATGATGACTCTAACAAAATACTTGAATTTTCCAGAAATAACTGAATTTTTAACTAAATAGTTGAATTCCTAGCCAAACAGTTAAATTTTAGCACAAAATATGCGTTTTCAATCAAATGGTCGAATTTTCAACCAAAAAGGG
Source organism: Andricus quercusramuli (assembly GCA_932178445.1). NCBI lineage: Eukaryota > Metazoa > Arthropoda > Insecta > Hymenoptera > Cynipidae > Andricus > Andricus quercusramuli. Next base: position 46,182 of record CAKNXH010061276.1, read on the forward strand.
TTGAAATTCAATTAGATGTTGGAATTTTCAAAAAAAAGAATTTTTCAAAAGGCTAAAAAGTCGAATGATTTAGAACAAAGTGGACCTTTAAATTCAAAAAATAGTTGAACTTTCTTGAAAAATCAAATAAATTATCAGACAAACAGTTGCATTTACAACGAAATAATTAAACTTTTAATCACAACGGCTGAATTTTCAATAAAATAGTTGTATTTTTAACCAAATAGCTGAATTTTCAAACAAAAAACAAAGAATTTTCAACAAAATAATCAATTTTTTTAACCCAAAATGTTCAATTCCCACAGATTAATATTCTACCGAAAAAGATCAATTTCCATCAAAATATATCAATTCTCAATAAATTTGTTGAATTATGAAGTGAAGAAGGCGAGTTATCTATAAAATAGTTGAATTTTCACAACGAGAAGTTGAATCTTCAACCGTCAAGGTTGAATTTTCAACAAAAAAGCTGATTCTCTACCAATGAAGATGACTTCTTCACTAAAAAAGGAATTTCGAGCCAGTTGAATCAAACGCAAAAAAACCCGAATTTTGAACCAAAAATGTTTATTGTCAACCACATTGTTGAATTTCTAAGCCAAAAAAAAAATTATGAAGCTTCAATTAAAATTGAAGATGAATTTTCAACAAAACATCTAATAGTTGATATTTCTTTAGAAAATATTTCATTTTGAAACCAAAAACAGTTGTATGCAACACAAAATTTCAACAATTTTGAACCAAATTTTCAAAATAACAGTTGAATTCTGAGTCAAACCAAATTAATTTTTATCCGAACAGTTGCATCTTTAACCAGAAAAGATGTTTTTTTAACCAAAAGTATCAATTTTCTAAAAATACAATTGATTGATAAAAAAGTTTTTTCGACGAAGTAGTTTAACTTTCAACTGACTCATCATTTTCAATACACGATATCATCCTCCTCACCCATAGAAAGTTATTTATTTACTTTTTTGAGAAAATTTAAGACCGGTTTTTTAATTTTTGCTTTTAAAATACTTCCGAATGTTTATTCTTCATTTTCATTCAGGATTGAAATCTTTGAACTCTGTTTAAATCATTGTGAATTTATTGAAAGCTTTTGAAGAATTTGAAATCTTTGTGAAATTTTTTAGAAATTTATTGGAATTTCTTAAAATTTTTGAAAAATCCTCGAAATCTTTCAGATATTTTAGAAATCTTCATGAAATCTTCGAAATATTTGTGAAATGTTTTTAAATTTCTGTTTGTAAAATCATTTGTGTTCGTTTAAAAGGATTCATATTTTTTCAAATCTTCTTGAATTTGTGAACATTTTTTTAAATCCTCATGAATCAGTTGAAATATTCGTAAAATCTTTCTTAAGTGTCTTGTATTTGTTTGAAATCACTGGAATATATGAAACCTTTTTAAATCTTCTAAAAAATTTGGAAAACGTTTGAAATCTTTGAAATGTTTGAAAATATTTGAAATCTAATGTACTGTACCCAGGTTAAAATCTTTGAAAACCCTTTTTTCTTGACATTTTTGAAATCTGGTGAAATCTATGAAACATTTGTGAAACATTTCGTATTAATTTGAATCATTAATATATTTTGAATCTTTTGAAATCGTTTCAAATCATCGAAAAATTTCAAAGTCTTAAAAATCTTCCGCAACATCTTTTTATAAAATTCGTTCTGAAAAATAAAATATGTCTTGTTGAAGCTAAACTTGACCAATTCGAGGAATTACTGGACAGGTATGTTTTATACTTGTCAGATTGAACCAATTGATTTTGAAATTGTTTAAAGCCATTCTTCTGGTATGCTAGAGAATAGTGATATTTTTCATTTTATAAATAAGATACCAACTATTTTTTATTTTAGAATCTGATTTTAAAATTAACTATTGGATTGCTTTACCAAAAAATGTGGATAGTATGTAAATAATTGACCCGGTGAAGGAGGTGACATGCCTAACCAAAATTGATGCTTTCTCAATTTTTAGAAGTCCTCCATACCTTATAAAAGATTACTAGATTTTTCTCGAGGATCAGGAAGAATAATGAGATTCTTCCAAATCTCCAAACGAGTATGCTCACTCAGTCCAAGTCGATGATCATAATATTCAAAATTTTAACTCAAAATTATAAAAAAATGTTTGAAATGTTCAGTGATGGAGATTTCTACTCTAAAAAAATGAATTATTAGAAATCGGTAGTCAGATATTAAAGACACCATTTTGAATTGAATGATGAAAAAGCATGTGCTTAACCTTATTTGGAGGTTCGAATTATTTTGAGGTGATTTTGAATGTAACTATGGAATTACTATTGCAGTCGTTATTGTATATTCAAGAATCGGTTTGTAAGCTTAGTAAAATTGGCGGTAGAAAAATATTTAAACAGGTAAATTTTGTTGAATAACATTTTGTATCTGACATGATCACAAGTATGTGGCGATGCTAGTATTCAACAGGTACAATGACGGTATCTTAAAGGCAATTCATGATATTATTTATGCTTTTTGGAAGTAATTTAGTATTTTCCGAACATGGTAGGTTATCATTATGACAAATGCTAAAATCATACTATATGCCGGGTTGT
>CAKNXH010061277.1:12334-45293 GCA_932178445.1 Andricus quercusramuli
ACGAACCAGGAGTTCGCGCGCCAAATTCGAAATTCGAATTTTGAATAGTTATAATTAAATTAACATTAATAAATAACATTAATGTTAATAACATTAATTATATTATAATAATATTAAATTATATTATATACAGTATACAGATTATATGTATTAATCTACATATAACCTATATATAAGATATATATATAACAACCATATTATAATAGAATTAATCCATAATTATGTCTATCAATGAATGTGATATTTGGTATTTGGAATTAAAATTAACATTAATAAATAATATTAATGTTAATAATAATTATATTATAATATTATGACTGTGTACTATATATAGTATATAGATTATATGTATTAATCTACATATAAACTATATATACGATATATGTATACCTAGGACATTATAATAAATTTAGTTTCAACATTAAATATTTATACTTATTAAATATCGAGTTTATATTCATTAGTATTAATAATACAATTTATCTTTGAACTATGTAACAGTAGATTCCGTATTGGCACGCACGCCCCAAACCACGAGTACCGCGCGCCAAATCTCAACCAAGTGATTTCTCTGATTAGTTCGCGCACCCCGCGCCACGGGTACTGCGCAGCAATCACGAACCAGGATTTCGCGCGCTAAATTTGAAATCTGAATTTTGAATATTATAATTAAATTAACATTAATAAATAACATTAATGTCAATAACATAAATGTTGATAACAATAACTATATTATAATAATATTAACTTATATTATATACAGTATATAGATTATATGTATTGGTCTATATATAACCTATATATATAGTATATATATATATAATTAAAAACAAAGTTAAACAACCACCGCAGGGTACCACTAAGAGCAACTGCCATCTTGAAAAAATGTCAATGGCCCCCAGTAGAACCGCGGTAAAATACACCTATGGCCACGTCTCACATCCGTGAGATGGGTGGTCACAGGGCACGACGAAATCACAACGACAGGCCGGCGAAACCCTCGTGTGTCTTGAGGACACGAAGCGACCCAAGGATGACAGCTTTCTGCATCCATCTCGCAAGAGCCTTGGCATATTTTTGGCACGCGGGTATGGCTTTAAGGTTACGAACCAGCGATAATTTCACACCTCCGAGAGCACCTATCACAAGAACAATCACTCGTACCGAATATTTTGGGTACAGTCGAAGCAGCTCTCTTTCAAGGTCTTGATATCTCTCCTCTTTTTCTTTCTCCTTTGCAGTGATGTTGTATTCGGATGGAGCCGAGAATTCGATCACGAATATAGTTCGTTTCTCGAAGTCTTGGAGAACAATGTCAGGCCTCGAGTGCGCAACGGAGACTGCTGCCCGAAAATCGTAGTTCCAGAAAATCTGGCACTTCTCGTTTCGGACAATTGACTCTATATCCCTTGGAGCGTTCGGCAGGGCAGGGTCGCGACCAACACCGTAAGAGCGACAAAGGTGGTAATAAAGTACTCTTAGGGCCGCATTATGTCTATAGATATACGTTGTTCCTGCGTGGGTCGGACACCCCGATAGTATATGTTCTAGGTACTCAGCGTGTGCATGACACGCTCTGCACCTATCACTGGGAACTTCTTGACATAAAATGCGGGCGCGGTATGCTAAGGTGGAGATTACACCGTCCTGGCATGCGAAAATAAAGCCCTCTGTACCTGAATTGAGCCCTGATGATTTGAGGAAAGCAAAAGTTTGCTCCTTCGACAAGGACTGTTTTTCTACATTTCTGTGAAAGTTTCCGTGCATTTGCTTGTCGAGTAGCTCTTGGTGAAATTTTCCAACCTCTGCTTTCTTTACTTCGGCTTTTAGACGTGAAGCATCTAGATGGAGTAATGCACTTTCCTCACTTCTGATGTTAAAATTCAGGCCAAGGGTCTCGGCAGCTTGCTCCGCGGCTTTGTAAAGGAACGCCCCTTCGCCAATCATCTCGTGGTTTCTGACCATCTTTAGGAGAGGATCTCTGCCATTCGCAACGATGTAAGCTGTACTCAAAACAATTCGGTTATGAAGACACTGGAGATTCAGAAGTCCGCGTCCGCCTTGCTGGCGTGAAATGTATAATCGCGGAACTGACGAATTGATATGCAAGCTTTTATGCATATGCATGATCTTACGCGTGGTGACATCAAGGGCCTTAAGCTCGTTCTTCGTCCATTGAACCACCCCAAACGAGTAGAGTAGAACCGGGACGGCAAGCATGTTAGTCGCAGATACCTTGTTCAACGCCGACAGATTGGAAGACCAAATCTGTCTAAGAAGATGCTTGTATCTGCTTCGGAGAGACTCCTTCACTGATGTTACGTCCTGAATGCGGCTTTGAGGCACGCCCAGGTATGTATAGGTCTCTCCAGTGTTAAGATGTCTAATAACACTTATATCCACAAGCTCAGGGTCCTTGGGAACGCCAGTAATCTTTCCTTTCTTCAAATGAATTTTGGCACACTTGTCCAAACCAAAGTCCATCCCAATCTCTCCTGTGTAGTTCTTGACGATATTTAAAGCAGTTTGAAGTCTGCTTTTACCAGCGGCATAGATCTTCAGGTCATCCATATAGAATACATGAGTGACCTTATGCTCACGCTGATTAGTGTCGCCACAGAGGTATCCAGGAGAATTTCGTAGTGCAAGAGATAGAGCCAAAAGTGTGATGCAAAAAAGCAAAGGGCTCATACTATCCCCTTGAAAGACGCCCCTCTGGAAGGTGACGTTGTTCGTCGTCAGACGATAATTCCTAGATGAGATGGTAAATCTAGTTTTCCAAAGAGGCATCAATCTCTCTATGCATCTCACTATGTGTGGATGTACCTTCAAGCTTTCCAACAGACAGATGATAAGTCTATGAGAGGTTGAATCAAAAGCTTTCCGGTAGTCAATCCAGGCCATTGACAGGACGCGCTGATGGACTGTAGCGTCTTTACAGACACACCTGTCAATCAGCAGGTTCTCTCGACAGCCTGCTACACCTTTTTTCGAGCCACGTTGTTCGTACATCTCTCGCCATACAGGCTCAATTCGTCGAACAATCCTGTTGTTTAGGATAGCTGTAAAAATCTTATACAGTGTGTTCAAACAAGTTATTGGCCTGTAATTCTCTGGTTTGGACAAGTCGCCTTTTTTCGGTAGGAGTATAGTGCGTCCTAACACTAGCCACTGCGGAATGGGCATCTCCGACTTTAAATATGAGGTGAATATGCGGGCCAAATGTTGGTGTGTAGAAGTAAACTTCTTCCACCAAAAGTTCTTGATACAATCTGGTCCAGCACCGGAAAAGTTCTTCGTGCCTCTAAGTGCTTTTTTCACCTCTTCGGCAGTGACTGATGGGCACTCCTCCTCAGATTTTATGAGGCTGTCGCAAAACTCCTTGAAGCGGATGATATTGTCAGTATCTTCCTTCAACTCTAGTGTTTCGGGATCTCTTGGGCGAACTTTCGAACCCTTTCCGTGAACGGTCTACCAGATGTTATGTAGTCAATCACACATTGAACACGGGACGCATTCTGTCTTGCCCATCCAATTTTCTTGTTCAGTTCATGCAAGCGTCTTCTTGTCTTTTGATCCATCGTCGGTTTGAGCCTTCGATTTGAATCAGCCAAAGCTCTCGCAGCACCATAAACTGAGCAATTGATGGTCCAGAGGTCGGACTCTTGCGAGATATCTCCACAAAGGGAGGCATCCATTTCAGCCAGATCTTGGGGCTTAAGAGGAACTTGCATGTTGATGTTCCTCCTTGTACTGAAATTGCCATCATCTTCAAGAAGGTGCCTACTTTCTGCGGTTGGTCTTAATGTCGTTTCATCTTCGTCTGCAGCTTGTTCAAGCAGCGGTTGAGGAAGCGCTCCGCGTACATATCCATTTTTGCGGAGGTAGTCGGCTTGATTTCGCAAAGACTGATGCGAAACGTGTTGAAGCTCTGGGTGTTTCTGGCACCACAGAGTATGCATACGCGCCATAAAGCCTCCACGAACAGGGATAATACTGGCATCGTAGCAGTCTAACACATCATTCTTAAGTTGATCCGTCCACTCAATGTGGGCGTTTCGCCGGTTCGTCGTTGTGTTTCCATCTAAATTATTTTCAGCACCCCGAACTCTAGGATGATCGGCATTGTTTGCCGATCCATTGTCGGGTGCTCTGCGCGTTCGATCGTTTTGAACCGCATCTACAACATTTTGGTGGTTTTTTGGTTTCATTGTTGTTCCCACGAGCAGCTAGGGAAAGGGTTCGTCCATCCTTGTAGAGCCCCGCGTGCAAGGATAAGGCTATTACTCTGAGACATCGCCCGATATCCCAGGGTCACCGTTAAAGACACCTCACCCAGGTGCCATGCAGCTTTCGGCACGGTTCGCACACCTTCGCTTAGGGGTTATTCCTTCGGGACCATCCCTGAACAATTGTCCGCGACTGCTTATTAATTATTGTACCCATATTCAGCAGAAACCCTTGGTACGGGGACCCTCTATCCGCAACCCGAGGACGCGTTCGGTGGCTTTGTCATAAGCCCTTCGGTTCTATTCCAAGGGAATCGAAACCGAAACCGAAAAATATATATATATATATATATATATATATAACCACTATATTATAATAAAATTAATCAATAATTATATCTATCAATAAGTATGATGTTAGTATTTAGAATTAAAATTAACATTAATAAATAATATTAATGTTAATAATAATTATATTATAATATTACGAATGTGTACTATATATAGTATATGGATTATATGTACTAAGTCTACATATGAACTATATATATAATATATATGAACATCTATGGTATTATAATAAATTAAATTCCCATATTAATAGTTATACTTATTTAATATCGAATAATCATTAATTTTAACAAATATGTAACGCTGGGCCAAGAGAGAGATGAGGGAAACAAATAATTTCATCTTTATCGCGTACGCAAACAAACGAACCAATCAGGAGCCCCGTAGAAGCAACGCACCAATCCCCATTCGGGAGCTTCCTGATTGGACCGCCACCGAAGAGTGGGAGACTCGGCGACGAGACTCTCCCTCTACTCAACTTTCGCGCGGAGTGGGAGAGACCGCTCGACCGCGGAGTGGGAGGCGCATGCGCGCCCTCCCATAAAAGCTCGTGTCTCGGCCATCAATCTTCAGTCTGCCTCTCGACTTCCTCGAGAGCGCACGTCCAATCCTCACTCTCTCTCTAAGCCTCGCCTAGGGTAAAGTGAAGGAAATAAACCGTTTTACTTTGAATTCTTGTAGTCCTCCTTGACGACACCCATCTCTGTCTATATTTTGAACCAATCCGCCCTTTTTAGAGCGAACAAATAAAAACGTACGGAAGTATATTGACGGCCATACAGCCCTCCCGAATTATAACCTTCGGATCATCCAACAGAATTCTCTTCTGGGTCGCCCCATCAGGTAGTACCTAGGGATTCCTTTGGATGGGACGAAATTATAAAAAGAGGAGAGCTTGGCGTCAATTTTGTGGACGCCCATCTCCACGCAATCAGCGTAGGCTGATTAGCCACGCCGATGACTGTCAACAGGAGTTGACAGTCTTCAATCCAACTTGCCAACAGGAGTTTGCAAGCGACGAGCAGGAGCTCACCCCCCATAGACAGCAGGAACTCACCACCATCAGTCAACGGGAATTGACAGTTGCCGAATCAAGACGTCAACAGGAGTTGACGGTTTCAAGGAAGAAGCCTTGGACATTTTAACCATCCTTAAATAAATACTTCCTTTCCCCCTCCCATGGAACGTATCAGTCTTTTTTGTGGCACAGAAGGTTAGCGAAGTTATATTTATTTTCAAAGTGCTGTGGTGCTCCATCTGTGACGTAATGAATCTTTGCAAGGTGCAAATGCTTCTTAAGTTCTTCAATAATTAATTTTTGACAGAGATAAACAGCAACCATGTCATGGTGTAAGTTATCGGAAATGATCGCCATGCTCACATGTTTAAATTCATTTTCCTCTATGTAGTAGATAACTACTGTGAAAATGGATGCCTGATTATTATTCCAGTGAGAAGACTGTATAGCATTTTGAAAAACGTAAGCATAATTTTTCGCGAAATCAAACATGATTAAGAAAACTCCAACCAATAGAGTGTCTTTGAGATTTTTAATGAACGATGCTTGCATCTTGGCACAAAACTCATGAGATTTTAAGTTTACAAGTTTTTCGCAGAGTCGCTCTATGAAGATATCGGTCTCAGCTACTTCAGTTACCAGATTGCTTCTATTTGTTTGTTGCCAAATTTGATATTTCAACTCAATGCCGCAGTTCTCATCCAGAAGTTCAGTCAGGTGTTCCTTCAGGATATCAATGCCGGGAAAATTTTCGCATTCGTTGAAATGTCATGCAGGAGTTGGATTAGTGCACATAATTAATTCTAAACTATCATGATAATCAATTAGTTTTCTATCTGAGTCTTCAGTTAGGTGCTTTATATCAATTGCATCTAACATGAGATGCACATTTTCGTGATAAACACACACACAAACTGTGTGGGTACCACTTCCTCCGGCTAAAACGCAATGTCGAGGCCTAAGTTGTGCAAACTTTGAAAACCCAATTTTAATTTCCTCATTCTCTATTTTCAAACGGTCGTATAACTCTGACAGGTTGACCAAGATAAGTCGTTTTTGCACAAGCTCGCGAGTTCCGTCTTCCATTTTTATGGATACAAAATCCTTCTTCCTCGACATTAATCGACTGTTCTCGTCATCTTCATGAAAACTAATCACTGCTACTTCAATTCCTGGTGGCAGTTTTCTTCCTGGCTTGAGTCCATGCAAAGCCAGTATTCCATGTTTTTGAAATAATTTGTCAGCTTTCCGGGCTTGACGTTCCGTTACACCAAATTCTTCAATTACCTTTCTACGACTCCATGATTTAGGAGCAAGTGTGAGTAATGTTATTTTTTCGTCACCATCAGTACTCACCTTAAATTTGTGTATAATTTGTTGAAGAGTTTCTAGACCTGCTGTGTGATTTTGATCTCTACAACCACTATGTCCTATCAGAACAAATAGAAAATCTGGATCATCGCTGATTTCTTTTTCTACACTGTTGTCATCGACCTCACTGCCATAAACAACTTCTTCCATGCTGGACTCTTTTGGAGGGACTTGTGAACTCAATTTCTTAAATTCTTCTCTACAAGGCTGGCAAATTCTAGCGTTGCTCGGCAATTGGGGAAATTTCAACCTCTGACTTACCGACAAACATCTTAAGTCTGGTGTTTTACCATGCTTTTCCTTGCCAAAAGGATTGGCACAAAAATGGCCCCAAGTTATTTTCGTTGACATTATTAATCATGAATTTTATTTTTAATCTTTTATGTCAAATGATATATTTCTAAACAACATAAAGTCCAAAAGAACGAAAGACTGTGCGTTGCAACAGCAATACCGGAATACCATGTAGAGACTTAAATAAGACTCAGAGGAATATCCTTTTGTGTCAAAAGAATGCGTTTTGAAACAAATGAATTTTCCTCTCATATAATTGAAGGTTGAGGAGATTTTCATTTGTCTCAAAAAGAACCTTTTTGCAGCAAACACTATCCATTTGCGACAATCTTCACCTAATCTTGCAGCCAAATAAGTCTTTTTGTATAAAGGAGACGTTCAGTTGGTTCAAAACAATAAAGGCAAGAGGACGATGCTTTTGTTTCATGACAACTTTATCTTTGAGTGAAGTCGAAACATAATTGAGCGATTGGGCGCAATAACAGCCTACTTGTATTTTTAGAAGTCACTTGTCTTTCACTTCCTTTTTGTACATAAATTCATGAAGAACAAATGAAAAACAAGTGACTTCTGAAAATAGAAGTAGGCTTTTATTACATCCAACCGCTCAATTGCTTAACGTTTAATTATAGTACTAGATTCATGAAAAATAGATCATTAAGCCATTGTGGAATTTTCAACTTGATGTAAATCAGCAATAAGTAGTAGCCAGAACAACGAAAAAAGAATAAAAATTCTTTCTCCAGAGTTTTGTATTCAGAATAAGTTAAAAAATTGGAAAACAAGTTATTAATCGAAATTCACCTAAATTTACAAAATCAAGGCCGAGTCTACACGTTATAAGAGTTTCTGGGCACATATAAAAAAAAAATTGGTTCATAAAATGAAATTTTTGGACGACTGTGTATAAAAAATCAATAAATATTGTAAACTGACGAACTATAATAGTAAGGAATCATTCACACTGAGAAAAATCAAAATCACTTCTGAAAAGAGTAGTTTGCATTTTTTATTTGTTTATAACAAATAACAAATAATATAAACTTACTCTCAACCGCCGACAAACATTCTAAAATGTTTATTAGCTGATTTAATGTCATTCTGAATGAACCTGAATGCGTTTAAAGAATTTTAGACTTGAAAACTAGTATGTGGACTACTAAAGGATTGCGTCTGTGCACGAGCATTAGGACTGCTTTCACATCGGGGCCTATATCTCGGAAATTATTCACTGAACCATTTTTTTGCTTAGGACCTTCTTTGAAGCCAAAAGGTCAAGCTTTTTTTCAAGACTATTTAAAAAAAAATACCCCAAATTGCTAAAAAAGTTTAATAAACAATTGAATTGTTTAAAAAATGCTTAAATTTTCTTCAGATTTTTTTTCGTTAATAAAATAGAAGAAAAGAGTAAGAAATAACCTTTCGAAATCCCTCATACAAATTTTAAATTGCTAAAATAGAAAGGAAGTTACAAGCTTTTGAAAATACCCGTGCAGGCATTGGGGTTGAAAATGTCACCTCCCATTACTTGAAGAGGGGTGGTTTTTGTAGTCTATAAATTTGTCGATTAAATACTGTTAGGTAATTGAACATATTCCCAGATTTTAGAGAAAATCGACGAATATGACTTTTAAAGTTGGGGCAGTTGAGAAATAATGCCCCATATATCTAAAAATATCATACTAAAATTTCATAAAGATCGGAGCAGTCTAAGTGTACTTTTAGGCACGGCCTTCTTGGTTACCATTCAACGCAGCCGCCAGCTGTACATTTTTTCAACATGACGGTGTAGCTGGTATCGTTTCTGATTGGCTGCGATTTTTTTTACTTGCGCGTGGCTAGACCTTGTGTGGGTTGGATCATGCTATGAACCATTACACACGGCATTCTTTCTTCATCAGTCGTGTCTATAATTTGGAACCGTCAACATCTCTGTGCTCGTGATTTCCAAAATGGATAAGAAATCTGAGCAACAAAGTTCCTCATGGAGACGTCCAGGTTCGAAGCCTAAGAAGCGAAAGTTTCATGGAGTGTCTCCACATGCCCATGAGGCAAGTACAAGCCATGCTACTGCATCTGCAGAGAAGCTGAAAAAGTCGAAAGATACGAGTTTCGACGTTTATATAGATCAAACTGCAGGGTACAGTATTATTAACTTTTTCCTGGGTTTTTCTACGTTGCAAGAGTTATTGAAATGTAAAGTGTGCAATAAAGATGTGTCATTCACGAAATATGGACAGCGAGGACTCGGGTTTAAAGTTTGTGTTACGTGTGAGTGTGGAGAACAGTTTGTAAATTCGTGTCCACTAATTGCGAATGGTTATGATATCAATCGTCGTATAGTATATGTAATGCGATTGATTGGCATTGGATTCAGTGGTATCAACATGTTCTGTGGACTTATGGAACTCGGTCATGGAATAAACTCCTCTGTTTACTATCAAATAATTAATTCGATCTCCACCGCCGTGAAAAGTGTGTTCGATATAGTGACGCTCAAGGCTGTAAGAGAAGAGAAACTCTTGAATGTTCAGCACGAAGAACCTGAACATGTTTTAACCGTTTCAGGTGACGGTTCCTGGCAAAAAAGAGGATTTTCTTCTCTTATTGGCATTATCTCTTTAATTTACAAGTACAGCAAAAAAATTGCGATCGTCGTTATCAAATCAAGTTACTGCAAAGGGTGTGCGAAGAGAAGAGAAACTGAGAACACAGTTGAATATGCAGCGTGGTACGAAGAACACAAGAAAAACTGCAGCGCTAACCACTCACGTAGTTCAGGGAGAATGGAAGTTGACGGCATATGTGAAATGTTTTGGCACTCTGTCGAAAAATTTTCTGTGCGTTACGGTTATTACATCAGAGACGGTGACTCGAAAACTTTCAAGATGCTGCTCGATACATTACCGTATGGTGAAGACTTTGTTGTTAAAAAGTTATAATGCGTCTTACACGTTGCAAAAAGAATTTTCAAGCGTTCCAGTGAAGCTAAAAAAATTCTTATACAGGCAAGAAAAACTGCAAAGAAGGAAGCTGCAAAGAAGGAAGAGAAAAAAAACTGTGAAAAAAGGTACAGCCAAAACAGTTGTGAAGAAGAGAAAAACCGTCGTGAAAAAAGTTCCAGTTGTCAAAACACAAGATCTAACGATCAAACTGATGAAAGAACTGTCTACAAATTATGGTTTAGCAATTCGAAGACACTCCAATTTCTTTTTGGAGTAAATATAGTTCTTTTAAAACGCTCCAAGTAGTTGTAGCTTATTGCTTGAAATTTTTTAGAAACGTGAAGAACAAGGACAAGACCGCCAGATTACAAGGTCCACTTTCACGTGACGAGTTGAACCTGGCTCATGCTAAAATTATTCGAAAAATTCAGGCTAACGCATTTCATAATGATTTAAAGGCGCTGTCAATGAAACAAGATCTACATCAGGGCAGTGTCCTCCTCGGTCTCAATCCCTTCATAGATCAAGGCATAATAAGGGTGGGGGGGGGGGGGGGAGGTTAAATCAGGCAAATCTTCCCGAGTCACAAAAGCACCCCATTGTTCTTCCACAAGATAGTAAAATCACTAGAAATATTATTCGCGACCAACACCTAGATCGTTTACACGCAGGGGTTCAAGCTACATTATACGGAGTTCGCGAAAAATACTGGCCGTTGAATGGAAGAACTATAACTCGGAACGTGATCAGACAATGTGTCAAATGTTTTAGAGCAAAACCTCGCGAAGTTGGGTATCCCATGGGCGACTTGCCACAAAAACGAATATCCTTTCCTCGACCTTCTGCTCACGTGGGGGTAAGACTTTGTCCCCTTTCACACAAAAGAACACCGACGTAGAAATCGCACAAAAATAAAGACTTATGTTTCGATTTTCGTGTGCTTCGCCAAGAAAGCAGTTTATCTAGAACTCGCTGACGATCTATCAGGAAAAGCATTTCTTGCATGTCTAAAACGTTTCTTTGCTCGTCGAGGACTAGCCTCATCAATGCATTCGGATAATGGCGAAAACTTTGTTGGCGCAAGTAATGAGTTAAAAGAATTATATAAGAAAGTAAAATTGATAGAGCAGAGTGAGAAAGTTAGGCAGTATCTTTCTAAAAAAGAGGTCACTTGGCATTTTATAGCGCCCAGGGCTCCGCATTTTGGGGATCACTGGGAAGCGGGAGTCAAGTCATTTAAATATCACTTTATAAGAATAGCCATAAATTCTCTCTTGACCTTTCTTGACCTATGAACAGCTTCACACATATGTCGTGGAAGTCGAAGCCATCCTCAACTCTCGACCTCTGACTCCACTCTCTTCCGATCCCAACGATTTCATTCCCTTGACTCCTGGACATTTCCTTACGGGTAGTTCCATGACAGATTTACCGGAAGACGATCCACGCAGCATACCAGCCAGTCGACTAAGTTGCTGGCAAATCGCTCAAAAAATGAGACAACTCTTCTGGGAAAGATGGCATAAAGAATATTTGAACAAGCTAATATCTCGCAAAAAGTGGCGTTCAAACACTGGTCAAGGAAACATCCACGTCGGCCGATTAGTAGTTTTCAAGGAAGATAACCAGCCTCCGATGAAATGGAGCCTCGCTCGAATCATAGAGATACACCCTGGGCGAGATGGAGTTACTCGAGTAGCCACGATACGAACCGCCACTGGCACCTGTAAACGCGGGCTTAGATATTTGTGCCCTCTTCCCGTAGACTAATTAAATAACCATTACAACCTCGGCTCGTTATCATCTTGTTCCATTTGTTACCAATGTGACATTACATTTGTTTAGTAATAAGTAAGCACAATCAACTGTGAATTATGTAGTAACCTTTGTAATTCAGTATGAGCTGCAGCTACGTAAACAGGAAACTAAATACAATACTTTGTTTTGAACGGGAACCGTTCAAGTGGGCCGGCATGTTGCTTCGCAACAGTTTCTTTTTTTTTTTACTTTTTGAATGATTTGTATATTTTGGAGAAAGTTGTACCGGCAAGAATGCCATTAGGACCAGGAAATATAACTAAGGGCAGATGTTTACCGATTTTGAATAGATTTGAGAGATTGACAGTACTTTACAATTTTGGTTGAGTTTAGAAATTCAGTCTCAAGGTTCAATCTTGCTGAACCTTCCAGCGACATTAATTTATGAGTTTATTAGCACGACGTGACTATGTTCACCTCCTAGAGATTAAACCCGGGATCCTGTCCGAGTCTTCTATTGTATTTTACTATCCAGGAATTCAAGCGGGGGCTCCTTACTGCCTTGGGTTTTTCCCAAGAGTCGACCAACAGACGTCTTGCAATTTGTATCAACGAAAACGTCAACCAATCAGAACGATTATTTGCGCCAAAATGAATACGCCCCTGCCTCTAGGACGAGGGACCATTTTGAACGTGCGTGGGGGAAAAAACAGATTTTGTTGATCCTTCGGACTGTACGGTTGTGTTCTGGTCTTGGTGAAGGCGCGGCGCGTTCGTGAGACTTGAAGTTTTCCTACGTTGTTGTATCAATACAAATAAAGCTGTTATTTTTATTTTACAAACAATTTCAGTGTGAACAGTGATTTATTTTTCCTCAATCATAAACAACATGAAGAATTTTTAAAACATTTTTGACTTTCAATGTCTGCCAACGGAGCAGGATTTTATTAATTAAACTATTATTTATGTATAAGATACCCCAATTATCACTAATTAAAATGACCTGATTCTTTTGTACAAATTCGAAATTTTGAAAATTGCACTTTTGGCCACGGAACCGGGTCTCCTGGCCCACTGTGCTCAGGGAAGCATTATTATAATGCAATCAAGTTATCTGATAAGAGCGTGTGCCTTTACATATTCGGCAAAGCCTGGCTTTTACCCCATCATTCACGGACTGAGTTGCAGTCAACTGCATGATGCATTATTATTATGAGAGAAGTTGTAGGCTCCTGATGCTACGATCATGGTTTCTTAAAGAAACCAATCATGAAGCAACTGGAACGTGTACGTCATCCGCTTCTGCTCCTTCTGTCCTAGAAGGTAAGCAAGAGCAGGAAATTTACGCGAGATAACATCTGGCAACACTGTTCCTTGGAGTCAGGTCTCTAGCCGCGGATGACCTTACGCGGCAGACGGGACAGTTGTAGATAAAGGTTTTACCTCTGGATACCTTTGAGAGCTACCAATCTTTGTACAATGTTATGAGGAACAGTGTTGAAGGACCAGATGAAGTGATCCCAGAAGAACACCTTTTTGCATCCGGTTCGCGATGGAATGAGCCTGACGCTGGCAAGCTGGAATCTGGTTGGGTTGGCTAATAAATGAAGCTTTCATACCTCCAAGACAGCCGAATACGAGAACTACAAGATGGACTTTTTTGTAGCCTTAGTACAGCCTGCTCAGCTCGAAAAGAGGTGTTTGATACTTCGCCCGTTTTTCTTCCTCCTTTGTCGTGTTATAACAATCGGCTGGTGCCGAGAATTCAATCACGTAAATTATCTTGTTCTTCAGATCTTGGAGGACAATATCAGGCTTCGTAGCACTGATACGTTGAGTGGTGGAGAGTGAGAAATTCACGTAGATCTTACACTGCACATTCTCCACATCGGACTCGAGTTCCCCCTGGGTGTATGGCCAGACGGGCAATAGATCAACACCATAGAAGTGTCTAAGATGGTAACGTAACACTTTTAGAGCCGCATTGTGTTTCTCTGTGTACCCGTAGCGTGCATTTTTTGAGCATCCACTGAGAACATGTCCAAGTGTTTCTGACTCTTGATTGCACCCTCGGCAGTTGGTATCGCTTACAGGTATATTCATTATGCGCTCGCGGTAAACTAATAGACCGTGAGCTCATGACATAAATGATGTAATTATAGCAAAAAGGAAAATTGTGTACCAGACCTGACAAAGGTGCAAATTTTCATGGTTAATTTATGTGACTCGGTATAGCTTGAAAATTTGTGTACATGTAGAAGATGACATAAATAGCACCAGCAAATTTTGAGTCACCTGACTGTACGTAAAGGTGCTATAAATCACCTCCAAAGTTGCCGGAAACTCAGGTAAAATTTCTTAATATTGATTTTAGAGGAAAAAGTTTCAAACAAAAGTTGGTCCACTTCGAAAGATACATATTTTCATTCCTATATAATTTTTTGATAAAAATGATACATTTAGAGAAAACATCGATCGAAGAAGTGCCAGAACAATCAAAAGGTATTTTTCTGTAAAGCAAGTCATTTTTTCGAAAATTGTCTAGAGAGAAAAAATGCTCCCTAGTAGGTTTACTCCAACATTACTGTGTAATATTTTATTCAAATGTTTATATTTACCAAGTTATGCTCATTTTTCATGCTTTTTTCCATTTTTCGATTCACCTGTTCTATCTGTAGCAATTTAAAAGAAGGTGTTCTCAAAATAAGAACATCAATAGTGTAAGTCTTGTATAATAAATTAGCGTCAACAACTTTCAGGTAAAATAATAACTTATTATCCTATAAACAATAATAAACCGAGTCACGTTCTCAGCTTCTAATTGACGTAGAAGGTTGTAATAAAGCTGAATATTATTCTAAGAAATTAAAGAACTAAACCGCTTTACTTTCACATTTACATTATTTATTTTTGTTAAAGTTGATACTTTTTCCGTTGGAATGTATTCGATCTTTATTACCGTGATGAAAGTCAATTTTCCGGGCGCAGCCAATGCTGCGCAGATGCATCATTACAAATTCTTCGCGGTGCATTTTCAATGCAATTATATAATATACATTCAGAGGTATCATTATGCTACTTCGAAATACAAGAGGATCGAGAATGTGAATGCGACAGGTATGTATGTCTACCATTAAGCCATTTCCCTTTCGGGGTAGGCGTGACACTAGCCGATTAGGGTAGTGTTTCTAGGTGGATATTTTCTTGTAGTGAATAACTACAAGTGTGGGCTCACCACATCCACGACGGGCCAACAGCACGCAGTCTCCTGAATGGTCACCCATCCAAGTACTAACCGCACCCAACACTGCTTAGCTCCAGTGATCTAACGAGAACTGATGTTTTATCACCGTATGTCCAAGAAAATTGAAAAATTAATTTTGTGTTCAAAATCGCGTTGAGGATTTATCAATTTTTCCGAAATTTGTCTTTTTCGGTTGAAAATTCAACTATTTTTGTAGAAAATGAATCTGATTTTGCTCAGGATTGAACTATTTTGTGGAAAATTCATCTTTATTTGTCGACTTGAACTGTAATTGATTACAAATTTAAGTATTGCATAGTTAAATATTTATAAAGTATTACATTTTTCGCTGAAAATTCCACTATATTGGTAGAAAGTTCAACTATTTGGTTGAAAAGTATTTCTTTTGTTGAAAAATGATATTGTTAGTTTGATCATGCAACGGCTTTGTAGAATATGAGTCTTCTTCTCTTGAAAATTCAACAATTTAGTACACATTTTTTTCGATTCTTCGTTACACATTCGGCTTGTTCGTTTCAAAATTTATCTCTTCTGGTAAAAAGATCGAATTTATTTTGGTTCAAAATTCAAGCATTTTTGTCGAAAATTACTCTCACTTTTACTGAGTTTCAACTACAACAAATTTTTTTTTTTTTTTAAATTCATGTTTCTTTGGTTGGAGATTGAAGTATTTGATGGAGGAGATAATGTTGTCGAAACAATTTAATTCTTTTGGTGGGAAGAAAAAAAAATTGGGTTCAGGAGTAACTTTGATGTGAAAGAATCATCCCATTCAACACAGAAAGATGATTTTTCTATCCAAGAAGCTGACTTTTTTGCCATTAAAAAATGAATTTCTAATGTAAGCAGACGAATTTTTAACAAAATAATGGAATTTTCAACAAAATATTTTAATTTTCAACGAAATAGCTGAATTCTCAACCAAGAAGATTAATTTTCTATCCAAATCGTTGAAGTTTCACGACAAAAAGTTGGATTTTCTTCAAAAGAGGGAAAATACTAATATAAAAGTTATTCTTCCACTAAATAATTGACTTTTTATCTAGAAAATATCAATTATCAACCAAAATTAGCATTTTTACTTCTTTGGTTTGAAAAATCAATTCTTAATCAAAATAAAGACGAATTTTCAACAAAATATTGAAATTTCCAACCAAACAGATAAATTTTTAACTAAAATTAGAAATCTTCTGTAAGAAAAAAAGCATTTTCAATAGAGGTATTTAACATTTGATCAAATAGTTGAATTTTAACTAAAAAGATTATTTTTTACTAAAAAGGATAATTTGCTATCAAAAGACGAATTTTAACCAAAAAACATGAATTTTTAACGAAACAGTTGAATTTTGAATTCATAAGGAATTGATTAAAAAAAAATTAATTCCAAAAAATAAATAATCAATTTTCAACAATTTCAGTTTAACGAAAAAATACGAATGTTTAATCGGAAAGTTGATTTTTAACTCATTGAATTCCACCAATAAGACGAATTTTCAACAAAATAGTTCAATCCTTCACCAGGAAGATGATTTTTTGACAGAAAAGGTTAATTTTCTACCTAGAAAAGCGACTTTTCAACAATTTAAATTGAATTGAAAGACCTAGCCAAATAGTTTAATTAGAAAAATACAGGATTTTCTACCAGTTGAATTCAAACTAAAAATACACAAAAAAAGATCCTCAACCAAAATTATGAATTTAGAACAAAAAGAATTATTTTCTACTAAAAAACGAGAATTGTAAACAAATATTAGGAATTCCCTAACAAATAGTTGAATTTTCAACCAAAAATAAGATTTCTAAACAATAAAGTTAAATTTCAAGAAAATAGTTTATTTGTTAACGAATTGTTGAATTTTCAGCCCAAAAAGACATTTTTTTCGATAAAACAATTTAATTTTCTACACGAAAATATGAATTTAAAAAAAATTCGTTTCCAACAAAAATAATGAATGAATAATTTGAAATGAATTCTTTTCTGTCCACTAGTCTAGAGAGTCATTTGTTCACAATACAGAAATAAAACTATATATTTTAAAAAATATTACTTGTATTAGTAATATTAATAAAATGGATTGACTTTCTTGAGAAATCACGCGTTCCTTTAAGCTCTCCATATATTGGTAGAAAGTTGAACTATTTGCTTGGAAACTATTCATTTGCTTGAAAAATGATATTGTTCGTTTGACCATGCAACTGCTTTGAAGAAAATTAATCTTCTTCCTTGAAAATTCAACAAATTCAATAGTATATTGTATACAATGTTTGACAGAAAATAAAATTAGATTTTTTATTTCTAACTTTGTAAGTGCTGCCCTAAAAATGTTGCTTCAAACAGGTTCAAAGTTAAATAATAGTATTATTGAGAACAATGTTGTTATTCGTACCAACCAGTGAATGTAAAATTCTTTGCACTAGAATTTATTGCCTCTTTTACATTACATGGAACTCGACGAACCACATCGTAATTAACTAACAGTTTGAGAAAGGTTTTATACACTGAATATACATTAGAATGTTCAAAAAAAAAAAAATAGAGAGAGGTGGGTTCTAGTGGCAAAATATAATTCCATTTCTTTAAATGTAATTCACGATTATATGCTTCACGTTTTTCTGATAATTATGTAATTTAAAAATAAAGAAAGTAAAACGGAATTGCGAAGAATCTTTCTTACTTTCTTAAAGCGGAAGAAAAAGCACATGTATGCAAGTAACAACACTTGAATAACGAATTATAATAAACCTATTTTCCTATTATTTAATCTCATTGATAATCTCGGTTTATAATTTCGGTTTTGTTAGCTATTTTTTACCGGAAATTGACATTTTACAAACACAAATTTTGATAATTCAAAGACTCATAATTTTTTAATAATTTAAACGTGCATTCGAGCTTTACACCAAACATTGATATTTTTAAACACAAACCATTATAATTCAAAGAAGATGTTGCATTGTTTTTCGTCGCGAATAATTGGTATTTTTAGTAAAAATGTGTAGATTTCAAAGAATATTTTCCGTGTTTCAAGAACTGTAGACTATGTTGACGTACAATTGGTATTTTTGAACCAAAAAAATTTGATTTAAATCCTATGATTTTTGTTAAAAATAATGGAAGTGGAGGAGCTTGAGCAATTTCAGATTGCGTTTCAAACAAAAACCATTGAAATTTGCACGTCTAAAAGGTTTGTATAATTTTTTAATGTTAGAATTGTTTGCAGGAACGTAGTATTTTTAATTTTTTTTTAATTATGGTGCAGATAGACAAAGAAGATTTACATATTATTAGCCATTTTAGATCATTTTGGTGTTTATACCGGACATCAGTATTTAGTTAACAAATTTGGAACACTTTTATGTTACGTTGTTGCTAAAAATTCCTTATATTTCGAATAATATTGAAAATAATTGAACAATAGTAACGTATGCTGAATATATAGATTTTTAAATGTTCATCATTTTAGTTGACAATTCATCTTTTTGGTTTACAATTAGACTATTACAGTCGAAGATTTATTTATTTTGCAATTCTTTGCTCTGTTGCATTAAAGCATGCTTCGAACAATATTCATGAATGAACATAAATATTTGTGTTCTGCGGTAAATATGAACATGTTGCTTTGAAAATTGAAAGGCTTGAGAGAGAAAACGGAAAAATCTGCAAACGACCGAGAATTTGAAATCGTCCACCCAATCGCTACCCCGAGAATACAGTAAAATTGTTACAAATTACCTGCGTAACTTGTAGAATTGGTAGACCTTGAAGACGGCTCTTGTGGTACTGAATGTATATATTTTTCCAGGTACTTTTTTGGCACGGCACTAAAAGTACATCGACACTTCCTGTAATATCCATCGATGGAATTTGCAGCTTCCGGCAAAATGACATCACTGTACTTCAGATTGAAGGCAACGCGAACTTTCAAGATATCACTGGGCTTGTTCAACAATTCTTCGTTAAAGACATATATTTTTTCACTTGTGCCGTTACAAAACACACACCTTTGCACAGAGGACATTGTTTTTTAAATTTCGTGCATGCAATGAAGCTCTGATGTTCACCATTTCGAGTTTCGCACGAATCTGCGGCCTGCAGTCAGCACTGGGCAGCTCAGGACCCAAGCTACTCTATCTTATTTTATGGAATTGTCTTTGAATCTATGGAAAATATGTCTTATCTGACATCAACACGGTTTTCCTCACCAATTTTCACCAAAATTTGAACCCCCCGCTCATCCCATCGCTCATTGTCTGGGTTCCCGGGCGACTCCGTGAGACACCAAACCACCTACCTGACTGATCAGTTCACGCGATTTTGAAGGTGAATTACTTCCGATCTTCATTTCTGATTTCTTGCGACTTGCCTTCATCATTGAGATTTATGATAACGTTGTATTTCAAAGTATCATAATTGAAACCTGAAAATTTTGACTGAACGTTCACGATATATTCAAGGCGACTTTCTTACAAAATTGATTTCCTATTTCCTGGGAGTTGCCCTCGTCATTCGGATTTACGATAACTTTGCATTTCAGAACATCATAATTCAAACATGGAAATTCGGCGACAGACTGCCTGACCGTTCACCCAATATTTTTTGTCTTTCCACCAAAATAATTAAATTTTTAAAACAAAATTATCTTCTCCATCAAATTCTTCAATCTCCAACCCAAGATACATTACATTTGGAATGTTAAAACAATACATGATTCTTCAACCAAGTAATAACATTCTGAACTCAGACAGATGAATTCTCAGCGAAAATTACGAATTTCCAACCAAAAACATTAAGGTTTTAAGAAAGTAGTACTGTGAAGGAAGTAGTAACATGTTGAACTAGAAAAGAGAAATATACAAGAACGTCCGCATACTCAGCAGAAGTGGGAGTAATTTTCTAAAAAAATGCTTGAATTTTCAACCAAAATAAATGCAATCTTTTTACCAGAAGAGATAAATTTTGAAACGAACAAGCCGAATGACATTTTTCAACAAAAGAAATACTTTTCAACCAAATAGTTGAACTTTCTACAAATATAGTGGAAACTTAAAAGGAACGCATGATTTCTCAACCAAGTAGTTACATTTTTAACCAAAACAGATGAATTTTCAGCGAAAAATGAAATACTTTATATTATTTAACTATACAATATTTAAATTCGTAATCAATTACAGTTGAAGTCGACAAACAAAGATGAATGTTCCACAAAAAAGTTGAATCCCGAGCAAAATCAGATCCATTTTCTACAAAAATAGTTGAATTTTCAACCAAAAAAGACAAATTTCGGAAAAATTGATAAATTCTCAACGCAATTTTGAACACAAAATTAATTTTTCAATTTTCTTGTAGATACGGCGATACCACGCTGAACACACCAGTTCTCGTTAGATCACTGAAGTTAAGCAGTGTTGGGCGCGGTCAGTACTTGGATGGGTGACCATTCAGGATCTGCGTGCTGTTAACCCGTCGTGGATGTGGTGAGCCCACACTTGTAGTTATTTACTACAAGAAACTATCCACCTAGAAACACTACCCGAATCGGGTAGTGGCACGCCTACCCCGAAAGGGAAATGGCTTAATGGTATACAGTCAAACCTCGTTTATCGGGACGCCCTCGAAATGTAAACAACTCGTTTATCGGGATTCGGAGGGGTCTCCCACTACTACCCCCAGCCTCGAGACGGGTTGCCATGACACCTTGCTGTGTTGTTATTTACGGGTTATGTCAGGTTTGATGGCAAATGATCAAAAAGAATTTTAAATTCCCGCTACTCCCACCACGCTCTCACCTTACCCCACTTCAAGTGCTTATGTATAAGGAGCGGTGGTTGGAAGGGGAACAAGATGTCCCGATAAACGAGGTTGCAAGATCCCGATAAGTGAAGATCACGATAAATGAGTGTCCCGATAAACGAGGTTTGACTGTACATACATACTGTCGCATTCACATTCTCGATCCCCTTGTATTTCGAAGTAGCATAATAATGAAGCATCTGCTACAAGCAGTGTAACCGTCTACGCCTACGCCAGTGGCCATCGAAAAATCTGAGACGACCCCATGCTGCGCCCGGAAAATTGACTTTCATCACGGTAATAAAGATCGAATTCATTCCAACGGAAAAAGTATAAACTTTAACAACAATAAATAATGTAAATTTGTAAGTAAAGCGATTTTGTTATTTATTTTTTTTAGAATAATATTCAGCTTTATTACAACCTTCTACGTCAATTAGAAGCTGAGAACGTGACTCTGTTTACTGTTGTTTATAGGAGAATAAGTTATTATTTTACCTGAAAGTTGTTGCCGCCAATTTGTTACACAAGACTTACACTATTGATGTTCTTATTTTGAGAACACCTTCTTTTAAATTGCTACAGATAGAACAGGTGAATGGAAAAATGGAAAAAAGCATGGAAAATGAGCATAACTTGGTAAATATAAACATTTGAATAAAATATTACACAGTAATGTTGGAGTAAACCTACTGGGGAGCATTTTTTCTCTCTTGACAATTTTCGAAAAAATAACTTGCTGTACAGAAAAATACCTTTTGATTGTTCTGGCATTTCTTTGATCGATGTTTTCTCTAAATGTATCATTTTTATCAAAAAACGATATAGGAATGAAAATGTGTATCTTTGGAAAAGGACCAACTTTTGTTTGAAACTTTTTCCTCTAAAATCAATATTAAGAAATTTTACTTGAATTTCCGGCAACTTTGAAGGTGATTTATAGCACCTTTACGTACAGTCAGGTGAATCAAAATTCGCACGTGGTATTTATATGTCATCTTCTACATGTACACAAATTTTCAAGGTATTCCGAGTCACATAAATTAACCATGAAAATTTGCACCTTTGCCAGGTCGCCACTGCTCACCTCTTTCACTCAGACCTGTAAGTCACGCATCTTTACGTTCGACATCGTAAGTCGAACCTGTCTGGTACACAATTTTCCTCTTTCCTATAATTATATCATTTATGTCATGAGCTCACGGTCTATAAGGTTTCTACAACGCCGTCTTGACAGGCAAAAAGAGTACGTTCTGCTTCCTGTATACGACTTTTGAGCACCAGAGGTGTTAGTGATGCTAGGCCATGTGTAGTGTTGCCGGAATCAAATGGGAGGCCAAGCTCCTCTGCGGCCTAGGGCATAAGGGAATTTGTGCTATTTAGAACTGAGCAGGCTGTAGTCAGAACCGTTCTTCGATGATGACACTCTAAGCTTAGCAAGCCTCTACCCCCTTTATCTCGAGGGAGATATATCCGAAGTACGGAAGATCTAGGATGAAGACTTCGATGAATTGTCATCATCTTGCGTATGCTTCGGTCAAGTTGCTTCAACTCATCGATATTCCATTTTACTGCACCAAACGTGTAGAGCAGTATAGGAACAGCCAGTATATTGGTCGCCTGGATCTTATTGTTTCCAGATAATTCGGAAGCCCAATTTTTTCTGAGAATTTGGCGATATCTTTTTTCAAGGGCTGTTTTTAACACACGCACACTTTGGGTTTCCGCAAGTGTCCTAACTTTTGGAGCGAACTTTTTATTTGATGTTATGTAGCTAATCGAACACTGAACATTTGATGCATGCCGTCTCGCCGTTTCAATTTTGAACTGAAGCCGTGCAATACGCTCGCGAGTCTTACTCAGACTTACTCAAGTATCGTTATTCATATTGTCACTGAGCAGGGAGACCGCCTTCTCGTAAACTACACAGTTCAGATTCCAGAGATTAACATCTTCGGGGAACAAATCGGGGAGAGCAGTATTCGCTTCAGCTAATTTGTTCATCCCGAGGAAGACTTTTAGGTGGATAGATCTCCTACTTCTCATGTTGGCATTATCGGCTATCTGCAAAGGTGGTCTTGCTGGAACGGGTGGAATGTTCGCTGTAGGATGTTGCTTAGCTCCTCTTTTTGTTGATAAAGAATCAACTTTTGTAA
Source organism: Andricus quercusramuli (assembly GCA_932178445.1). Taxonomy (NCBI): domain Eukaryota; kingdom Metazoa; phylum Arthropoda; class Insecta; order Hymenoptera; family Cynipidae; genus Andricus; species Andricus quercusramuli. The sequence goes on from CAKNXH010061277.1 coordinate 35,513, forward strand.
ATATTTATTTCTTATGCATACAGTTTTTCATTCTTCATTTATACCTTAACATGCACAGAGAGCTACTAATTAATTAATCGCTTAATTTAAATTACTACGAAAGAACCTTATACCTAATCTGATACTTACTCTGAGGTCGACTCTGCTTATTTATTTATTTTATAGATTAAATGATAAGATTAATCAAGTATACTGCCGCTTAGTGCTCGCACAAATTTGCAGTAACCTTGTAATATCCTGCTCGTCAGAGGGCTATTTAGCCCTAGGACTTTTTGGAATAAATACAAATACAAATACATTCACCCTTGGCTCAATATATCCAAACCACCCCCTCCCCCCAAGACCATATTACACTATACACCAACCCTCATATCTACAAGCATTGCCTAACATACTTAATCCCATGGGTTATAAATTCCCTTACATTCGTACCAACTTTTTATTGCAGTGCTCGCAAATTCCTGTAAGTTTGGATAGGGAAAAGAAGAACTATAGAAAATACTCTCCCGAGAACATACCACTTTCTGAAAACTGCATAAATTAATTTCCTATCGACAACCTTTACATCAGGGGTCTCCACAATCGACAAGTGCAGCGTGACCCAGGATCGCTCCACCTGTTTCAAGATCTACCATTTTTTTTTTCGAAGGAAAACTGAGAGAAAATTTATGACCTCTCGGGAAAAAATCCCTGTTGGAAGGGCTCAGTTCTGAAATTTGAACATGGAGGACCCTTTTTTTTCAAAGCGTTTCAAGCGGCTCGAAGCAGGTAAAGGATTTTGACAGTTCTGGGTCAGAGCTTGGTAGATCCAACCTACTGGCCTGGGATCGCTAGTAGATACAGGATCTACTTTTGGAGACCCCTGCTTTACATACAATGAGTGTGAATCAGCTTGGGTTTAATACTTAGGAGTGCTTGAACTGAAAAAATTGTTGTTATAAGCAAGTTCTATTAACAGATATTGAACATTATAGATTGCTCATTTGTGAAGGAAAAAATGATTTTATCTGTTAATTGTACTTAATTTATTTTGCCTGTACAATTTAGAATTTAGTAAGGAAAGTTTGTCACTTAGTATTACTTGTTAATTTTATAAACAAATTGTATGAACAATCGTCACAGTTTTTCGATAAAAGTAAGAAATATTAATGCCGAAATATCCACCTCTGCGCTCGCTAGGTTAACACTGCGTTGAAATCCCGTTCACGCACACACGGCTGTTTATACGGCGCTCCTGATTGGTCTAGCTTAAATATTTTATAACTCAAAAACTAAAGCTTCAACTGATTTGTGGAAAAGCAATTTTCTATTTCTTTTTTTTTATTTCTATACAGCTATATAAGCCCGGACACTTGTGTCTGGAACACCCTGTATAGATTCAATTTTATTACATATTTACAAAATAAAACATTTTACGTAACACAGGCATGACTTACGCGTTTATCAGCGTCTTTTTCTGAAAGTAGCCGTTTATAGAACAGGAAGACTAGACAGCGGATGCGTATGTACGGGGTGGCGTGGAGTACAATTATAATCAATTACAAGTACAATTACAAGTACAATTACAATTACAAGTACAATTAAAATTACATGTAAAATTACAATTAAAATTATATGATAGTTCTCCGCGTATGCACACTCCCTGTTGCCCATGTACGATTACGGAACGCGTCAACCTTTGTTACACAAAGTATCGTGTTTCCCCATGTTAATCTTGTGGGATTTTCCGTCTTATTAGTAACCGATTTGGCTCAAACTTTCAGGGAATTTTTTTCCCGGGAACTCACAAGATAGTGTGGAGGGGGGGGGGGGGGTGAATGCCCTCTATTGGAAACAAAATTTCAACAGGTATGATTTTTGACCATCCTGGTATGTATAGACTGCTCGTGAACTTATTTGGAGTAATCCGGGTGAGTATCATAAACTTTCGATTTTTCCGAAAAACGCTTTTAAAGTCGTGATGCACCTCCTCCATCAATTTTGCTTGTTATGCTGTTCTTATATATACTCTCTAAAATGTCTGTTATTGGACAGCGCGCCACTCTGTGGGGACTGGTCGATCACTATAGGGACTTTCGATTGCTTTCATGGAAAAATATTGTATGTTTTGGCGATGCCAGTTGTTTTGACAAATAAAATGCTATGTCCTGTTTCCATATGCTGCTCAGCTAGTGCTGATTGCGTGACATCTTTTAGCCTGACTTTACTCTCATGTTCCTTTACACGTTGGCTCACCACTCGCCCGGTTTCTCCAATATAGACATTGCGACAAGAACGAGGGATTTTATAACCTCCCGGATCACTGAGGGGTACCTTTTTATCTTTATGGTTGTTTAGAATTTGTATTATTTTCGCAGGTAGTTTGAATATGGTTTGGATGTTGCGTTTGTTAAGAATTCTTCCCATTTGTAGGATGATAGTCGTTTTTCTCTCACTTTCTGTAGTAAGTTGTATTGACTTGTTTTTTTTAGTGTATTTTCGTATTGCTTTATCAATTTGTTTGTGTAATCGTATTGTATTAGGATTTGCTTAACGTTTAGTAATTCCTGTTTGATGGGTAGTGGTGGGAGGAGGCATGCAGGTACCTCGATGGGTGGGTTTTCTGTAAACTGCATGTCCTAATGTGTTATCAGATCTTTTGTAAAACTAGTAAGTCCAAGAAAAGCAATTTTCTGTTTTGTTCAATTTCCATGGTGAACTGGATATTAGGGTGTAATCGATTGATGAAATCGGAAAACTTGTGTAGTTCATCTAGTCCATGTCTCCAGATGACAAAAGTGTCGTCAAAGTAACTGCACGAAAATTCCGGTTCAAGCTTGGATTGGTTGAAGATTTTAGTTTTTAAATTTTCCATAAAGGCTATTGCAGGTGAGATTGGAGATTCCATTGCTGCTCCTGAGGTTTGTTTGTGGGATTGGTTATTGAAAAAGAAGTAAGTATTATTGAGACAGTGTTTTATCAGATATTAGTACTTTTGTAAAGAGAGGTACTAAGTTGAGCTGAGCATAATATTGAAACAGGACATAGCATTTTATTTGACAAAACAACCGTCATCGCAAAAACATACAATATTTTTCCAAGAAAACATAGAGAAGCAATCTAAATCTTAAAACACCCTAATAACATCAATAAGAACAATGGATATAATACCAATCCGATTTGGCTTTCCGTCCCCTCGGATTAAAAAAAAAGCCTTGATTGGCCAATCAGCTCACAGGCATCGTAGAGAGTATATATAAGAACAAAATAACCTGAAAGTACAATGTTCATGAAACGTCGGCAAGATTGGTAGTTTTGCATACGATTGAAACTCGAAACACCTCCTTTAAATTTATTATAATAAATCATCGTGAAAGCATTAAATCTACTATTAATGAAAGAATTAAGTTATTTTTATAAAATAAATCTTATATCATTTGTGTTACGCTGATAAGCACATTTTGATTGAAAAAAAAAACAAAAAATTTAATTCTATAACTTGAAAAGTATAAGGTACAATAGGGGGTATAGGGACCGCCTGTGAGGCCTGAGAAATGGAAGGAAGTGTTAAGAAAAGACAGGTTGAAGAATGATCGGACAAGGTTGTCGAGTCAAGATATAACAAGTGGTATAAAGAGCTGAAGATGGAAGGTTTGCCAAAATGCCAAAATACAAAACGTAAGTACTAGAATGAGAATAATATAAGAGTTATATTTATAAATAGAGTATCATTAGCAAAACAGCATGCCTTCTCGTTAGACTTTCTTTTGATTTAGGAAAATACATATGGTAGTTGCCACAAGATCACACACGAGCTTGCCTCGAGGCGACCGAGCAATAGTCGATACGAGTCAGTCAGCTGTACAGCACTGTCGAGTCACAATTTCGTTACTTAATCTCCACTGTTAGAAATGTTCGGAAAATTCCGACTCATTTAAGGTATTAAAGTAACTGAAATTTACGAAATTAGGTTGCTGAAAACGAAATTCAGTAACTTTAATAGTAAATTTACTAAATTTGTATTAAACTTCAGAAACGATATCATCAATTGGATGGTGAGTCCGCTATTTACGTCAAATGACGTCCTCCTGGCTAGATGGGTTAAGTCTGTAATTTTTAATCGTTCTATATCTCATTGCTCTCATTTATTGAATTACAACGTAGATCAAGGAACAGATATTTTGTTCGGTTCATTACTTTTAATATAAATTTGCAGTGTAACTTGTCTTGAAAATATAAATTACAGTAAGACTATATACGAGCGAAGTTTGTTTACAAATAACTACGTATATATCTATGTTATATAATATACTCAATGAATCAAATCTAAAAAAAAACATCTCATCATAAAAGATGGTCTTTGATCATATATTCGATGCAGTGAGTATTAGCGTGGGTCGAAAAATCCAAATTTTTGAAATTGAATTTGGAACTATGTGAAAAAGCAGTGTGTTGGGACCTTAAAAAAAGTATAAATCATTTGTGGTCGGTTGATTAAGGCCTTCTGAGGGCGCGCTATAAAGATGTTTTTTAAAAAATTATCATTTTCAAAGATTTAGTGTTATTTTGTGTTTTAATTTTTTTATGTTCTACGGGGTCTTCCTCATCTACGAAAATTCTCACATTTCTTTAATGAACGTTTTCTAGGAGAAAATTTAGGTTTAGTAGACTCCTGTTGTCAAAAAACGTTTCGAAAATCTACAGAAACTATATCAGAGAATTATTTTTCAAGATATTTGACGCTTTTCTACTCGTACAAATAAACTAGACAAAAATTTGATATGATTCAAAATCGCAGTGCGCATCAGGAAGCTTCTTTCGTGTATTTTTTTCATATATGCATCAAATATTTCTGAGCATCTGTGATAAATCACTATTAATGCCTTTATAATTCACAGTATTATTTTTTGAACTGAAATAGTGATGGAAATTTGTAAAATTACATTAATATATTACATCCACGCAAAATTATATCACTTCTTGACAAAAAAGACTTCAGCTAGATGTCACATGACTTGGTTAATGTCGTCAGCTTGTACGTGCGCGCGCAAGAAACTTAAGCGTTCTTCTTGTAGCGGCCAATCAGAATCGCCGTTACAAGAGAATATCAGAGTTACCACGAAAAGGGTATATGATTAGCTAATCAGAGTTAAAATGTCCATGGTGGAACGCATTACAATTTAATCATGATTAATGCCTCGATTAAAGAATAATCATGAATAGCTAATCCTGTATTTAATCAGAGTTGGTGAAATCGGCCCTAAAATTTCTAGACCGTGACTGCTGAAATCAGTGTTCTGCTTTTAAAACGATAAAGCAATAGTGAACACTGACTTAAAATTTCTAGAGACAGTGACTGTTAAAATCAGTGTTTTGCTGTAAGAAACGATAAAGCAACAGTGAACAGTGAATTAAAATTTTCAGAAACAGTTCCAAAAATTAGAGGAAATGTTTAAATTTGTATATAAGGTAGCATCTAGAGATAGGCTTTTATTCGAAAACCGATATATCGTGTCCAATTTGTATCGAAAACCAACATCCCGTACAGAGATGCGAAAAATTCCACAGTTTTTCGATACCCCATCGCATTCAAGCAGCAAGGGATGCCTCTCTATGCCTGAATTGCTTAAGAATGCACGGAAATAAGTTGTATAATTTCGTGAAATATCCGATCTGTGAGAAATCTTATAATGCCTTGCTCCATATGTCGAAGGAGCAAGTTACGCGAATAAATTGACAATTAACCATGGCAGGTACGGAACAGAATAATTTTTCATTGGCACTTCAATATCTTCAATATATATAAAGTACCAGCTTTCCAATTAATGACTAGTGCAGTAGTAAACATTTAGAACCATGATAATAAATTAGTACGTGGTCGTGCTTTACTTGACACTTGTTCATCTGCCAACTTGGAGTGGCAAAAAACACATGTTCGATTCCTGTAGAAGTAGTGAACGATTTATCGACTGTTGCAAAACATGTTATCAAATTAAAAATTCGTTCAATGCATAATTCTTTTGAAAAAAAAACTTACTTTTTTAAAAGTTCCAGAAATTTCCAAACCGGTTCCTAATGAAATGATTTCACGCGAGAAAATGCGAATACCCGCAAATGTACCATTAGGCGATCCACAATTTTATATACCTGCACCTGCTGATTTATTGTCAGGAGCAGGCCCTATTTTGTCCATGTTTTGCATAAGGCAAATCGATCTTTCTAGTCGTGGAGAAGATTTATGCGTTCAAAAAACACATTTGGGTTGGATAATTGATGGAACTCCAGGTAATTTGAAATTACATAATAATAAAGTAAATTGTCACATAACTGACTTACAAGATAGTGTTAACCGATTTTGGAAAATTGAAGAAGGGCAATCTCACGAACTCACTTCTCAGCTGAAGAACTTGAATGCGATAGGCACTTTTAGCAACATATTACGCGCAATGAATCAGGTCGTTACATCGTAGCTCTACCGCTTAAAAACAATAGAGAAGCATTAGGTGAGTCGCAGTCTACGGCATTGAAATGTTTAAAATATTTATTGTACAAATTCACAAAAAATCCTGTTTAAAAGTAAAATACAGAAAGGTATTAGACAAATATGTAACATTACGTTACATGACCGAAATCACCGATGGCATTGATGGAGACGGTTTTGATTTACCCCGTCACGCGGTAATTAACGAAAACAGCTTATCTACTAAGCTACGCATAGTTTTCAACGGATCTGCCAAAACAAATACCGGTCTGTCACTTAATGACATGCTTATAGTTGGTCCTACTATCCGAAGCGATATAGTCTCTTTAATCCTCAAATTTCGCTTGCAAAATTATGTTATTACAGCTGATATAGAGAAGATGTATCGACACTCGCTCGCCGAAGATAAGGGACACAGATTCCCCACAGCGCACAGTGGGAAAAAAGTACATTTTTTGGTTCAAAATACGCTTCCTGCTAAATCTGTGGACCGATTTAGATATATTTTTTTGTTCAGAAAAAAGCTGAGAAAATTCCGGAGAGAATTGTTGAGGCCGATTTTTGAAAAAGATCTCCACTTTTTTAAAAACAAAAAAATATATGGTAAAAAAAATGACAATTTTTTTAGTTTAGTCCTCTGGCTTCTTAGAAATAGAGTAAAAAGTTTCACAATCAACTCAATTTGATAGTGCAACATTACTAGAATATTATCCAATAGCGAGCAATAAACAAAAAAAATTGTTAATAAACAATCACTATCATGGAGAAATTTCGTATTTAAATAATAATCAACAATAATATAAACAAATTTCATTAAAAAATGTGCACTTTGGGTGTGTTTTGAAGAAAAACACCGTTTTTTCGGTCTATACTTATAATTAGCTAACTCGGGGCAGTTTTAATACAAGAGACAACTGAACAATAATATTTATAATTGTTATAAACAAATTTTATAACAAATAAAAAAAGGCCGGAAAAAAAGTATTTTTTCATTACCAATTGAATGAAAAAATCCTCAATTGCCTCAATTTTCCAGTGCAATGATACTAAAGGTTAATTCAATAGTGAAAATTAAACAAAAAAATTTGTTAATAGACAAATTATTTAGTAGAAGTGGATTTTCTCACATTTTTGTCATTATTCTTGTTCATCTTTTAACAATCGTGAACTGATATCATTTTATACTATTGCATAGGTCCTACTAATTGAAATTTTGTTAAAAGTTTAATGGTTGCTGATCTTCATTTGTCAGTTTTGTGGCGTAACAAATGACAGTCTCATTGATCTGAAGTTAGGCAAAGAAAATAACGCACGCTTCTGTTTATCTAATTATTTTTCATTCTCATATGTTCTGAGCCATTTAGTTTCCAGTATTTTTCATTCTTTCTGTGTATTTATACATATAATTTAGAAATGAATTCTATTAGAGTGCCGAATAAGATTCTAATTGATCTGTTAATCGCAAGTACTAGTAAAGACGTAAGAATTCTGTTAGATTACCTTCACACGGCTAACTTGATAGATAATGAGCAAGTCAATTTGACACGAGAAATCGTGTTGTTGCACGTCATTCCGTCTTTTGAAAAAAGATGGAAGAGTGCGTTCTATAATGCAGATAAATTTTCTAAACTGAACAGTGCATAGTTATCATCTGATTGCATCATATCATTGGATCCCACAAACGTAGGCAGAAGATCTTCAGAAGATTTTGAAACCAGTTCCAAATCGACAAAAAGAAGGAAAACACTCTCTCTTGTTGACTCATATTCTCAAACTGAAATTGAAAATGCTTTTTTGAATAATTTGTGCTCTTCTGGGAAGAGGAACTTGGCTAAGGAGATAAGAAGTATGATGTCAAGGGTTGAAGATGAAGAACATGGAGAACATGAAGAATTTCAAGGAAAAATGGAGCCATTTACTTTATAAGAAGCTATTTCTCTGGCTGAAGACACAAAATTGACGAAACATCAATTTGAGACTATTATACTACAAGGTGAAGCACATAATGCTGACATTTTTCCTCTTTGTAAAAGTCTTGAGGAAGCCAAGAGAGAGTGTCTTCCTCCCGAAAAAAAAGCATAACAGTTACAAAGTCTGGGGTGAGGATTGAATTGCAAGACTTGTGCGATCGTACAGTGAAGCGTATGTTGGAAATTCCAAATATTTTGCCACCAGATATAGTTGAAGGGAAGAATGTCGTGATACAGTGTCAATATAAATATGATTGTGATGGCTCACCTGACCAGAGCGAATATAATCAAAAGTTCCGTGGAGCAGAAAAATCAGATGCAGGAATCTTTATGATGTCAATGGTGCCATTACGAATAATTCAAACTTGTTCCCATAAGTATGATAAGAATTATTCGGAATGTGCAAAGCCCTTGACAATTTGGAAAAACGAGAATCCTGGATCTACAAGATTATGTAGGCTGATGATGTTTGAACATGCACCAGAAATTAAGGAACGAACCACGATAGAAGTAGAGTTGATGGAAGACAAAATCAGAAAACTCAAACCTACAAAAATAAAAGTACCGAATAGTCGTTGTACCATAACTGTCTTTCATGATTTCGCGTTGACTATGGTAGATCGAAAAGTGTGTCAAGCTCTTTCTGGAACTCCTTCTGCTGCCACAGGTTACATTTGTGATGCGAAACCATCGCAGATGAACGACTTACAGAAACTTGTAGATAAAACAGAGAAGGTACAAAATTTCAGATACGGACTCTCTACATTGCATGCGTGGATTCGTTTGATGGAATTGATACTGCACATAAGCTATCGTTTAGGATTCTGCAAGTGGTAAGCAAAAACTGACGAAGAGAAAGCGCAAATGAAAACTGCAAACAGAGAGTCCAAAAAGAATTCCGTGATAAGATGGGTTTCATTATAGATGTTGTAAAACATGACTCGGGAACTACTAATACAGGAAATACTGCTAGAAGATTTTTCAGAGATCATGATTTGACTTCCAAAATCACAAATGTCGACAGGGAGTTGATCCGTAGATTTGGCATAATTGTGCAAGCAATAGCTTCAGGGGAGGCCATTGCCACTTACAAGTTCGGAAATTATTGCCAAGCAACCGCGCAAGTGTACGTCAATCTTTATAATTGGTTCAGGAAGGATGAATAGGTATGACAAAAATGGCAATAAAATCCGTTTGCAGGATGATATTCGGGCACAAATATGCATCAAAAATCCGTTCGAATTGAAATCCTAGCTGATCCTGTTCACGAGATATCGTCAAATTACGTATTTCAGCTAATTATGACTTTTATACAAGGTATGTATAGAATAGATGAATATATGCTAGTTTA
>CAKNXH010061277.1:45393-66168 GCA_932178445.1 Andricus quercusramuli
TATATATATTTCTGCTCGGTGGGTGCCTATCACCACTAAGCAGCGCGTCCTCGGATAATTTTTTTAAATCAGATGTAATTTTTTCGGCCAAAGTGAAGCTATCTCTTCGAACAAAATAGGAACTAAACCATTTCAGAAGAGATGATTCACGAATCCTTGCAGAATGTGTAGTTCGGAAATCACACATTTTTTCATGAAGTACAGTTCATCATCTTCTTCAAAGAGAGGAGGGTTGACTGTATTGCGACAATCTTTAGCTTTTATTTTATTTTTGCCTAGAGATTCAAATTTATGACAATCTTTTTTTAAATCTCCGTAAGTCTTCAACTGAGTACTTTCATCATGAATATCTTCAGAATTTTTATTTGACGTGTCTTGTGTGTGACGTAGTTCTATTAAAGTAAAAAAACAATAGGGACAAGGTTACTTTGCTGATACAGTTTGTTGTCCATTCACCAGCAGCAAAACTTTGAAATCTGATACATATTTGAAGGGAATATCGTTAACTATAGTCAATTTGACTAATAAATTGAGGTTTTCATAGGTTTCTTTTATTTGAGGCACTACGCACAATAGTATCAATTCCTGAACACTTGTTAGTTTAGCTTTTGTACCGTTACTTCCCTTGGCACTTTCAGTAATTGCAGAATAATCTTCAGTCAAAATTGTCATCGAAATTTTGAAATACTCCATCCGCCATTAATTTTATTTTAGGTATACCAATTTGACCCCGCTTTTCTACAACTGCGTCCAGCAATTCTTCAGCATCTGCCCAAATCACAGGCCTATTTTCTTCTTGGTCGTTTTCAGTATCAAACTGGAAAACCTTATCCTTGTAAACATCTTCTAAAGTTCTTAATTTTTGCGATATGTTTTGCTCGTATGATACACGAACAGATTTCCTGCCTGCGTTGCTTCTCAAAAAACTCTTCATTTTTTTCATGTGGTTGCATGAAACACCAGAGTTTACATGAAAATTGTCTAATTTTTCGGCATGAAAAACAACTTGCTTATTTGGTTTTGGATTCACAGCTACTCTTATTTTGGAACCCAGAGTATTTAAAGTTATTTCTTCACCTTGTTGTTCAACACTAGATCTTCTTGCTTTCAAAATTGAAGAAAAAATTTGATTTTGTTGCTTTTCAGGTAACTTTCCTACTATTTTCAATACATTGTCACGGGCATTGTTTTCTGACTTAGAAGTAGAAACACAAGGATGATAAGTGCCTTTACCTACTTATTGAAAGCACCTTCTACACATTCCAAACGAATCCCTTGATTCTTTTTTACTCGGTTCGGATTCATGAACATGAACATTTTTTGTGCCATTGAGACCATTAGATGCATCAATTTGATTGGAAACATTGAGCATATGCCTTCTACCTTTTATAGGTTTTGAATGACCTTTAAATCGTGCTACTCGACACACGTAACAGTTACAATTGAAAGTCGTTCTAGTTTCTTTCAGTAAAATTATCTCGTCATAATTTGGCATAGTTTGTAAAGGTCTTGTGAAAATATTTTTTCCCCGATTAGCAAGTGCGTGACGACAAGAGCTACAAATACTTAACGGAAATTTCGAACTAGATGTATCGAAACATATATTAATGTATTTCCTGATCAATTCTTCGTTGGTCTCAGATATAAGAAAATCTTGTGATCTTTTTCATCCGAAAATTATTTTTCTACCACAAGGTGCACATACCTTCATCGTATTCTCTTCATGATCACATTTATGATCTATATTCTTCTTTAGTGGAGAAGAAGCCATATTTATCCGTTAGCATGCCACTCAAACTTGATCTCTAACACGGAAAATATAAAAAATTTCCAAGACACAAACAAGATAAGAATCACCCAAAATCTTCTGACTGATCCTAGCCTTTTATGCACTCAGGGAAAAGGTTATCTTGAAACAAAAGCATCGTCCTCTTGCCTGTTTTGTTTTGAATGACGTGAATATATTTTTTACACAAACAGAATTATTTGGTTAAGACAACTGAAAATCCTCTCAACCTTAAATTTAAGAGGAAATTCTAATGATGAAATAGCTAGAATGCGCAATTTTACGATATCTCGAGAACAGGATCAGCTAGGATTTCAATTCAAACAGATTTTTGATGTATATTCGTGCCCGAATATCATCCCGCAAACGAATTTTATTGCCATTTTTGTTATGCCTATTCATCCTTCCTGACCACCGTGAGTAACAGCACACAAGATTCTCATACATGGAGCTAAAATTATTGAATCTGCTTTCCTCCCCATTGGTCAATTGACGGAAGAAGCTCAAGGGGCGCACGACAAAATTTGCAGACATCTACGAGAGTTTCACACTCGAAAATGCAGCAGAGAGGCTACTAATAAAGATCTTAGACGAAAATTGCTGATTTCGACCAACCCAAAAATTGTAAATCTGAGGCAAAAATGGAAAAAGAAAGTAATTCTCCTAGATCCTGAAGCTCAAGACTTGCTTAAGACGTAAAACGGAAGCCTGGAGTCAAATTTTGGCAATGAAAGAAGAACTTGCTTCAGAATTTTTTTGTTTAATTTTCATTATTGAATTAACTTTTAGTATCGTTGCCCTGGCAAATTGAGGCAAGTGAGGAATTTTTTACTCAATTGATAATGAAAAAATACTTTTTTCTGGCGTTTTTTTATTTGTTATAAAATTTGTTTATAACGATTATAAATATTATTGTTCAGTTGTCTCTTGTATTAAAACTGCCTCGAGTTAGCTAATTATAAGTACAGACCGAAAAAGGGTGTTTTTCTTCAAAACCCACCCAATGTGCACATTTTTTAATGAAATTTGTTTATATTATTGTTGATTATTATTTAGATACGAAATTTTTCCATCATAGTGATTTTACGCGATGAATTACTTACCAGATGAGGAAAAATAATATGAAAATAATGAAAATCGCGAAAATGAACTTTTAACAAATTATTTGTTTATTAACCAATTTTTTTGTTTATTGCTCGCTATCGCATAATCTTCTAGTAAAATGCACTATCAAATTGAGTTGATTGCGAAAGTTTTTACTCTATTCCTAAGAAGCAAGAGAACTAAAACTAAAAAAATTGTCATTTTTTTGCCATAAATTTGTTTACTTATAAAAACTAGAGATCTTTTTCAAAAATCGGCCGCGACAATTCTCTCCGAAATTCTCTCAGCATTTTTCGGAAAAAAAATATCTAAATCGGTCCACAGATTCAGCAGGAATCGAATTTGAAACAAAAAATGTACTTTTGCCCCACTGTGCGGCGCACAGTCGGACGAGAATGAGTTGTCGGGTTCAAAAATCCGCCTACAACGCATTTCGTAACCGAATGAGACAACCCAAAAAGCAGAATACTTGGAAAGGGTTCTTATTTAGCGCATCACTGCCAAAAAGTTGCAAAGTTGCTCTTTTAACCTCCAAATTTTACACCAAAATTGTGAAAAAATTATCCATCAAAACTTCTTGTACAAGGAAGTCAATAACTGAAAAATCGATCCATTTAATCATCAATTATGTACCTGAATAGTATGATTCATGTAAAACTTCTAACTTGTATCAACATAGTTCGATTAACATAACCTAAAAGTATTAAAGTAGATTTCAGTCAAAGTCTTTTTCACTTTTGTTCGATAACTTTCACAAACGGGAGCTTTTCCAAGAGGTATAATCATTTTTTATTCTACTGTATATTAAATCGATTATTTTGCAAATTGCCCGGCGGGGGGCCCCCCGAAAAAACGTAATCAGTAGCCTGATAAGCTCAGAATTCTAGATTGTACTCAAATTGACTCAAAAAAATTTATGGGCATGAAATTTTGCATTAAAACATACTTTTCACATTTTGAGGTTATGTTAGTCGACTACTATCACAAACAAAACCATCATTCAGGTATTCAGATGCGTTGCGAAGTAACTTCTGGTTACCTGATGGACGGAATCAAATACGAAAAATAATTCGAAAATGCGTAAGATGCTTTCGCGTTAATCCATCGATATCGGAATAAACGATGGGGAATTTACCAAGTGTTGGGGCCACTCCAGCTCGACCATTCTCCAATGTAGATGTCGACTACTGCGGCCCTTTTTACAATAAAGAGAACAAATTTCGAAACCGTTCGCGTGTGAAGCTCTATGTCTATGTAGGAAACAATTTTATAGGAGCAATTCTATACACCGCCAACGCGTCGGTGGCGGCGTAGGGAAGGTCCATTCACCTGGAAGTTTCAGCGTTGTACCAAATAACACCTCGCTAGGTGTGAGTCCCTAACTGCGTTGTATCTTGTACGAGCGTTGTATAAGATCTAAGGGATATCGAGGTCCCAGTCCTTGTGAGGTCTTACGACGAGACGTAACAAGCTGTTTCCCACCTTTCACAGGTTTGTAACCCAGTTTTTCCCGTAAAGTGGGTTCCGTTATCCATCAGCAGAGCACGGGAAGGGTCGTCTCGAAGCCCATCTCAAAAAAAAGGGTAAGTAACAACGATTATGAAGGTTTTTCCTCTCGAAGTTCTGGGATAGGGTCTCATCAGACCACTATTTACCACGGGTTCTAGAGTTGCCGAGGCCTGTGTGAGGTTCTGGTGGGCTTGCAGCATGCACAGAGACGACAGCTTTGGACATATTTGCGTACATCCTCCCTCATTTTTGGCCAGTGAAAACGTTCTTTGATTACGCGAAGGGTTTCATCCATGCCTGGATATCCAGCGAGTCCTGAGTCATGATACTTGTAAAGTACAATTTTGCGGGTTCATTTAAAATGAATTTTTGAAAATCACGATTTTCGTGCTATACGAGTATCTACCTTACCGCTGTACCACTGACTTCGGTTGAGAAAATCTCGTCCGCCACGGTAGATACTCGTATAGCACGAAAATCGTGATTTTCAAAAATTCATTTAAAAAAAACTAGGGCCCAATTACAAGAAAGCCGCTATACGTGTCTAAAATTTTTCGACGTTCTACCGATTTATATTAGTCTCATCTTAAAGTCAACGTCGCAGAGCAGGCCTTCCCCTTGTTAGAGACGATCGTGCTTACCTCTCGATCCATCTGCTGATGTAGAAATTTCGTCGTACAGGTCGTTTCTTTTAATGGTAGTTAGAAAGGGTCGGTGGACTCTGCCTCGATCGGTTCTCTCAGTTGGAAGCGTACGCTCTTCGTATTTGAGATCTTCATTAAAATCTAGACCGGAAGGGGTTCCAGATAAGGCCACAGGGAATTGCTTCTGAATAGTCACGCAACGCTCCACGACGAAATCGTATTCCCCAAGTAGACATGTCCAACGTCCTAACTTCACACGTGTATCTTTGAAGTTCTTTAACCAGGAGATTGCCTCGTTGACGGATATCTGAGTAAAGTGACGTCCCAGGAGATTGCAGGAGAACTTCTTCACGGCCCATGCAACGGTAAGACATTCTCGTTCATTCTTCTCGTTGTGGGCCTCAGTTGAGGAAGAATTTGCACTAGCATAGCTGATTATGTTCCGCGAATTGTCAGGTCGGGTCTGATACAAGACAGCCCCCATTCCCACGTCACTGGCGTCAACCTGAAGGAGGTCTGTTTCCGGTCGTCCCAGATATAAGGGTTTTTAAAGAACTTCTTGATTTCTTCGAAGGCCACAGCTGCCTCTGCTGTCCAATTCTATCTGCCACGTTGTTTTTCTAGTAAATTAGTGAGCGGCACGGGGGTTGTAGAGAAGTGAGGTACATACTCTTGGATCCACCCACAGATGCAAAGAAATTTCTGCAATTATTTCTTAGATCCTGGAGGTTCTGCTCGAAGAACAGCATTCGCGTATTTAACTTGGAGTTGATTAGTATTAGGAGTTACCGCATGACTAAGAAATTCGATAGTGCTCTTCTCGAATTTGCTCTTATCCAAAGAACATTGGAGGTTATGTAAAGTGAGCCGTTCCAGAACCAGATTAACATCATGCAGGTGTTCCTCTTAAGTTTTGGAATATATGATTATATCGTCCATGTAGACCATGCAAATCTTGTTGATATAACCAACTAGAACGCACTGTAACATCAACTGCTGATAAGTGCTTGGCGCCTATTTTCAACCAAAAGGCATGACTCGGAACTGATAGGTGACGCCTTGAGGTAAGGTAAAAGCAGTGTATTTCTACGAAGACTCTTCCACTGGGACCGACCAGTAACCGTGGCGTAGATCGATGGTGGAGAACACACAGGCATTATCAAGTTCCTTTAAAGTGTCCTTTATGTGTGGGAATTCTTGGGAAGTGTCTTTTGTGACGGCATTCAACCGTCGATAATCCACAAAAAAGCGGATTTTCCCATTTTTGCGAAACGCAGTCACAACTGACGAACTATATTTAGAAGTCGAAGGTTCAATGATTCGTGCGGCCAACATTTCTTGTACTTGGTCCCAAATCATTTTTTTTTCTGGCGAGCATGGATAAGGACGAAGTCGGAAGGAGGGCTGATGACTAATCAGTTCAAGACAATGGCAGGTCGATATTGTTTGAGTAGGATCCCCAGACGGGTTAGCAGTTTGCGGAAAGCGTTGAAGAATTCCTGGGAATTCGTCTTTATACTGAGTTGGAAACTCGCTTAAATGGTGAACCGATCATTGTAGCCGACGCAGATATATCTTCTTAGCTTATCATAAACTCCCCGCTGCTTCTCTATCCAAGGATCTCCAAAGTCAATGGACCATTGATTTATTCGCTAACCAGGAATTTTTAAAGAGACTCCAGACGTTGCTACGTCAACTTGTTCGTAAAAGGGCTTCATTGTCTTGTACTGCCTTTCGGTAAGATATCGTGGATGCGCGAAGTTGTCCGTCGAGGCACTGTCGAGGGTTTTTTGGAGTCTTATCGGGGGACGGGAGACTCAGACGCCGCCCCCCTGCTCCAGTTTCCCGGAGCTACTTTTCGGTTTGAAGATTCAACGTTGTTTTCCGTCTGTAGGTTTTTTTTTTTTTTTTGTAAACCGGGCAATCTCGATTGAAGTAATGGTCTGGACAGTGCCTACAATTCGGGAGCTGTTGTTGTGGAGCCGGTTCGACCGGTTCTGCACGACGTTCTGTTCTCCTCGAGCTGTGAGCCGTTTGTGTTTCATCATACTTTACCTCGACGGCTCTTCTCATCAGTGTAGCAAAGTTGGCTGATGTGAGGCGTGGATTCCTTGGCAAATTGATGGCCGCAGCAGTCGGCTGTAGTTGCCGGAAGAGAAGATACTTCTTAGTAAGAAACAGTCCCACAGGTTATTTCTCAGATTGGCGCTGAGAATACAGTTGAGAATTTGAATGCCCTACAACCAACCGTAGCACCATTGTATCGATGAAGGAACATCTACCGAAAATCTCCCCATTCACAAGGTAGCCCGCGATATGTGTCCCACCATCTTTCGGCGTTACCTTTTAAGGCTTGGTTCATAAAAGGGGTGCGTTAATCGACAGGTGTGCTCGACAATGCTGCCGATTAATAAGAGGGCCCGTGTGGTTCTGAAACGTATCCTAGTGGATTCTGTTGAATATTTTGCGGTTGATTACCCTCAAAGTTGACATGCGGATTCTCCTGTTGAATGCCGTACAGATACCCAGGTGGATTCATAGCGATATTTGCGGGTTGATTTACCAGCAAGTTGTTTTGTGGGTTCACCTGTTGAATTCTGTTTGGATATTCAAACGGATTCAAACGGAGCAGGTGGATCCGCACGCTGAAGAGGTGGTTGATACACAGTTGGATTTCCATGCGGAAGATCAGGTCGATCGGCTGGGAAATCGCGTGACCTTCAGTGATATTTACTGCTTGACCACAGGGCCTAAATCCCAAAAGTTCAAGGTCTGGAGAGTTCTCACGCCCACGATCCTCTTGGTTCATTGATCGGCGATATCAAGGTGGAGTTAATCCGATCATGAGGGAGGGCGCCACCAGGTGTTTTGACACTCTCGGAAGTGTGCCGTGGCTTCACTTTGTCGACACGAACGAAGACAACTACAGAGTGGATTTTTCATTTTTTATACGTAATGTGGAGTTAACATTGACGTAAGCCCAGATAAGAGATTTCTTTGGGAAAGCTTAAGTTCATAATTCTCCGGTCCCACGTTGGGACATAGCTATGATATCGAAGGAACAAATTCCTGCGGACTTTCTCGGCAGGCGGTCAAATTAAATTGATTTTAGTCTTTTCAGGGTTCGGTAGGTACTAGGGCGAACTTGAATATCCGCGGCACTTCCACTAGCCGTCAAAGGTTTCTGTGGACGGTGGCAGAAGGCTCAAAGTAAGGCTCCCCGCTTCCTTGAAGATCTTCGCGGTGTGGGAGAGGATCCCCTCGGTTTCTCTCGTGACCGTCGGGAAGGTGGGAGGTCTCTCGCTTTTCTATTCCTCTTCGGAGAATGTCGCGGGGCAGTCGAGGCTTTTTAAGGCTAGAAGGATCTACTTTATGCCGACTCAACTGGGCATCCTCCCACTCCTCTGTGAGACGACTTTTTTCAGGGGTTTGTCGTGTGAGGGTGACATGGAGATCCCTCAGACTGCGAGATTTCGCAGATTTTTCACCAGTGCCCCTGCGAGCCGGCTCTGGTATCGGAAACTCTTTTGGGGCAGCCTGGGTCCTCGGTTTCTGAGTAACGGCGTTCGTCACCTTCACCGCTGAGAAGGAAATGGGGGAAGCTCGGAGGATTAAATAATCATCCTCTGGTATGTTGGGGCTGGTACTTTCTGTCGTAGGTCGCACGTCCTCTTGTTGGGGTTGTATTACCTTCGGTTGAGGAATCAGCATTCCTTGAGCTTGATCGGCAATCACGGGCTCGTGCTGAGGGGCTTGGGGGAGATCGTTAACCTCCTGGCTCCACGTACACGTTTCCTCGGTCGGTTCAGCGATACCAAACTCCGTTAGTGCGGCTTCCAGGGGAACCACGCCCTCTTTCTCCAGGCTCAAATCGTACGAGGAGGGGGGGGGGTGTCTTCCACTACTGGGAGGACCTGTAATTGTCCAAGCTTCTCGTGTTCGGGGATACGGGGTGGATCAACCAGCCGTTGAACTCTCCGTTGCCGACTTTGTAGTCGTTTTCGCTTCATAGACGGTGGCAAGGAAACGTATCTTTCTGGGTGGGCAAGTTGCTCAGTCACCGCGCGACGATGACGTTCAGCCCAGCGCATGTGCTGACTTGGCCTATTCTTCTTAAATTTTCTACCCATGGACAAACGGAAATTCTACTTCAGCCATTGCCTGGAGTTATGTAATTCATTTATTTAATTTGCACGAGTTTTTGGAAAATCCGTGTATCCTCGGTATGATCGAGAACCCGGAAGAGGTTATTTATTTTCGCGAGTTTAGTCTTGAGAGAACACCTGTGATCCTCGCTACGATCGAAGACCCGGGAGAGGTTATTTATTTTCACGAGTTTAGTTTTGAGAAAACCCGGTTATTTTCGATATAATCAAGGCCCCAGAGAAAATTATTGAACTTTCTCGAGTTTAGTTTAAAAAAAAAACGATTATCGTCGGTATGATCAAGGACCCGAAAGAGGTTATTTATTTTCGCGAGGTTAGTTTTGAGAAAACACGGTTATCCTCGGTATGATGGAGGAGCCGGAAAACACTATTAATTTTGAAGGGTTTTTTTAAGGACACCAAAATAAACTTTCTTCAGAAGCGCCCAACGCGATTTCAGAACTATTATCCTCCATCGGGACTTCGATTATTCATTACAAATTTAGATCGTCCACCTTTCAAGTCGGAGCTAATCGCCCGGTCGTAAACCACGACGAGGGCAACAGGGTCCCAAGAAAGGGGATAATAATTTTTCACCAAATCTTCGTGTGTAATGGCACAAACACTAGCTTGATAGATTTATATATTTGTTTAACACTCACTGTAGAAACAACTACAGTATGAAAACTCTAGGTCGTGACAGAACCCGGTTTTACGCTAACATAGGATTCTCGTGGGCTTTTCCAGAGCGATTTCCTTGCTGGGGAGCGGCCGAACTGGAACTTATCTTGTAAGCGAAGCCGTTCCTGCTCGCCGAGTCGATGGCGCTTGCAATGGCGCTAGGCTCCGTACTATATTATATATACTATATTATATATATTATACTATATTAAACCACTAGAGCCGTTATTGTGGCGCGGCAAATATTTAAACACCTACTGTGTTTATTATGACGAATCGCCGAGAAAATAATTAAATTAATAATAATAATAAATAAAATAAAAATAAAATAATAATTCTTAATCATTGTTGGTTGAAAAACTTAAAGTGTTTTTTGGCGGACGTCAACATGTTGAATTTAAGATAAAGGACTACGCAACATCTTGCAGCAAATCGATACTTTCTAGAAACCCTCCTTATTACAAAAGGAGTACGATCCATTTTCAGTGTTCGGAGACTCATCTGTCTGTAGGAGTATGTCTCAGAGTCTAGTTCAGTTTCGAGAGACTCATTCATCAGTCTACAATCTCAGTATCAATCTCAGTAACAGTCTCACGTTTCGGGCTCTCCGTTCTTACGAGGCAACTGTTCTGACAAGGCAGCATTTCCGTGGAGGTCAAGTTCGGTTCGACGGACCTGTCAAGTTCTTCAGAGTTATCTCTCACTTAAGAATTTCTTTCCGTACCAGAGCTGGATCATTTCTTACCTGGGATAGCTGAAGAAGAACTAATTTACTTTTTGTGAGTTTTAAACAAATTATCTTATAATTGTTCCAAACCCATCCATTTTCCTAAATCCTATCTAGTCACATTTACTTGTTATATGTATACTTAGGTTGTTGGCAATTGTTTCAAGGTCCACAAGAAGAGAAATTATTCCTAAAAAGTAATCAACAATTCATCAACTTCAAGGCCGATTCCAGAGTTAATCAAGATCATCCCTTTTTCATATTAAGGGAAAACCAATTACTAAAATCTAAATTCAAAGGCTGATTAACGCTCCTCTTTTCATATTTATGTCTATTCAATAAATGTATCGAACTTAATTTTTAACTACATATTTTTAGAAATATGCCCCGCCTAATATCGTCTGAAACCTTTCCAAGTAAAGTCTGCGTGCTAAAACCCCGTCTGTAAACAGACTGATAGGGATCTACTACATTCTTAGATTCTATATATTTAATCATTTGTTCATAGACTATTCTCTCTAAAGCTTTCGACAGACAGCATAATAAGGATACAGGTCTATAATCATTAGGACCTTGTGGTGCTTTAACTTTATTAATAGGCCTATTGAGAACCTTCTTCCACTCTTGAGGAAAGACCGAAGTCTGAAGCGATAAATTGAAAAGGGAAAGTATAGGTGGAAAAAGTACTGGAAGGGCTCAAGCAATAAAACTGATAAATTGACCATTATGTGCTCTCGCCTCAGTTTTTATATTGCTTACACTATTGATAAGCGAGAGGGGAGAAATATCACCGAAGTGAAAATGGGATTCATCAAAGCCAAAGTCAAGAAGATCCGAGAGCCATTTAGCTGTTATATTGTATGAAGGGTTACCACAAATTGTGAGAAAATAAACATTGATATCATTTACCGAGCAAACTAGTGGCGATTCCTCACATTTTGGTTTAACCAAACCAAGAGCCCTCAACTGTCTCCATAGTTTTTAAGAATACATGTAATGGTTATGTAAAGACTCTCAAATCCGTAAAAGGGAGAGAGTATCAAAAAAATAAAGATAACTTTGAAAAATTTTTTATTATTCTTATAAGACACCATGACAAACATATTTTGTTTCATAGCTTTTAGCTGAAAAGTATATTCTTTCTTTTATAATTTTCACTGATTATTATTAAATCAATTGAAAGCTCAAAAATCTGGAAAAAATCTATATAATTATCAATTATCGAAATGAGGAAAAACGCCATTTTCAAAGGAGAATAAAAATTTATTTCTCCAGTTTTTGGGTTTAAGATCGATTCACTCTTCCACGATTGTTACTGATATTCAATATGATATTGAATACACCTTTTGCAAGATTTGTGCAAAAATCAGGATTTATAAAAATTACCTTTATCAATAAAAATACCCGCAAAACTAGGACAATGTAAGAAGAATTTTTAGCTCCACTTTTTACATGCTAAATCAATTCGCTCCTTTCATATTCTTACCGATATTGAAGATGGCCCCGAAAACACATTTTTCAAGAATTATGACATTGAATACATCCTCTACAACATCTGTTGAAAAATCAGGATTTATACCAATTACCTTTGTCAATAAAAATAACCCTAAAATAGGAGATTCTGAAGAAAAGAATTTGCTGCTGTCTGGAAGTTAGAAATATCTGAAATATCAACAAAATTATTACATTTTTTATTGGATTTATTTATTGAAGCAGTTATTTCACATTAAAACAAAATGGCTTCCACGCACCTTTTCTCCTTTTGTTTACAGAAAGTTTACAACTCCTAATGATGCGAATTTTGCAGTTGAACTAATTTTACGAAAAATACTTTGCACAAATTCGTAAAGAAGTATTCGATTAATCAAATACAAAAAAAAACGTGATTTTTGTTGGCATTTCAAAAAATTCTAACTTGATCAAAAATTAATTGTTATAAAATGTGTGACAACTACTTTTTCTTTCAATTACAGGTTATTCTGATAGGATACCTTTACTTTTATATATACTTAAAGTATATGTTTGAAAAAATACTTTTTTCACTCCTTCCTACCGTCTCATATTATTTTAATTACAAAAAATTGGGATTGAAAATATTAACCGATTTTTTCAATATTTTTTTATTTACTCGTAATAATTTAACGAGGCTAATGCAGTCTATTAAAATTGAGTTGATCAATATTGTACAAAATTTTGATTTTTCTCCGCTGTGTCTAATCTCAAACAATGGAAAGGTCGCGCGAGGCCAAAAACCGTCAGCTCGACTACCGACCCCCTACCGCAAGGGTACCGGTTTCCAGACAATACCTGATTTAGGCCGACTGTCCCCTGATGATGACATTATTGCAGGCAATTTTTTCAAACTTTTCTTGCTATGTAACCTTTTTCCCTGAAAATATTCCTGCAGTGTTTGGCTGTTGAAAATTTGTTTTCCACTAACAAGCTCCACCATTTGAGGCGTGCTCATCATCTTTCTGTCTCTCTCGCACACTCACCTCAGAATTCCCACGGGTGTCCCCAGCCTACGCTCAATTCGAGTTAATTGGAAACCAATCCGAACCCAATCTGCAATCCTTTTGAATCCGTGCGTCAACATAAACTTCAATCCTAACAGACAGTTTTATCCTTTTCAATCCGTGCGCCCAATCCGCTGAATTCGAAGCTCATCCAAAAAGTCTTTTCAATTCTTCTTAATTCCTGCACGAACATCAATTTCAACCCGATTCAGTCAAAATCAGTTAGAACTCGCCATTCAATTATTTTCAATCCGAATGAATCTATCCCCATCTAGAAATTCTTCAAAACATTGACAGTTTTCACGTATCTTTCAAAGTTTTCCGGAAATCTCAAAATGTATCAAATATCGTGAATATTATAAATATATAAATATCGTCAATTCTTACTTATTATTAATTTTTTAAGTTTTCGCGTAGTTCCACCGTTTTAAAAATAATTGAAATTTTTTATTATTTCCCTTCGAAAATCGTTTTATTGGGTTAGTTCGTGGTGGGCGAGGACCACCCCTTGTATAAAACCTGAACATTTTATCAGTTTCGCGTATGTCACCGGTTTCGAGATCATTCAACCTTTTTTTTATAATTTTGAATATACTTTTACTGGGTTTATTCATGGTAGTCGAGGGCCATCGCCCTTTACGAAACCCCGACATTTTTGTTCAGTTTTCGTGTGTTTTATCGTTTTTGAAAGAACTCAAAATTTTTATTTTGTATATATTTCTATTGGGTTAGTTTGAGTTTGTCGAAAACTATGCTCCCAGTGAGCACCGGGACATCCTAAAGTCGTCCTTAAAATGTAGCTCTACGTCATGTGATTTGACGTCTTTAAAGCATTCTTTGAATCTTTTCACATCTTTAAAAGGTCCTTAGGAAGTCCACCAAAAGACGCATATAGGATAACTTTAGGACTTGTGTGCCCACTGGGCTGCTCTGCAAAATACTTAAGATTTGCTGATCGTTTTCGATATAATTAAACAATTCCATTATTGTTTTGAATTTTTGAAGTTTTTAATTGGGTTAGTTCGAGTAAGTTGAAAGCAACACCTCTTGGCAAAATCCTTAAAATTTAATTAGTTTTCAGGTATCTCTCACGTTTCTGAAATAATCTTAAATTTATATTTTTTTAATTTTGAAAATTTGTATAATGGCTTACACCATGTTGTCATTTTTCGTGTATCTCTCACCGTTTTTAAGATACACTTATCTCTGGAGATAAGCACCCTCAGTGTATGCTATTCCCAGAACTGCTGGCCTATGTTGAGCTTACTTTTAATCCTCGTTGACTGGCCTGCCAAGCAATGTATGATATAAATATTCCAATACATACTTTGTCTGAAAGACCAAGCATTCTATATAATGCCTGGATTTCATAATTTGCCTGTAACATACACACGTTATCCACACTCTCAGGATTCAAAGTTTTAATCTTAATGCATTATATTGGTTAAGAGCATTGTACGCCTTCGAAATGTCCGTGGCCAAAACAACAATCTCTAATTTATGCATCGCCAGTTTGAAGTTATATTCCGTGAAAGATATTCCGCAAATTAAAAATTACGTTCTAGTAGTTTACATAAGTCACATTAAATAAAGATCGGTTGAAAATATACTACCTAATAATAAACAGATACTTAAGTACTTATCAGTTGTTCTTACCTTGTTATAAAATCCGTAAGTCAGTGCATTTGGTTGAACTCCACTTCGCTTCATATGGAATAATAATTTCACAGCTAATACTGGCTGTCCATATACACCGCATAATTGCATCATAGCTCTATAACAAACCTAAAATTAAGAAAATTCAACATTTTAGCATTATTGCTTACAATCGGCAGATACATCCTTAGAATTTTGGGTTTTTCTTTAATAATAATGAGAAATCGCCTTGCTTTGACAAATCTAGAAATGAAGAGTGGAAATGGAAAAGAAGTCAAGAGACAAATTTTCGAAATTGGGTTTATTTTTGAAACAAAAAAAATCGAATACACATTACTGCCCAATGATTGTTTTGGGGGTTGCATCTCTCAGTTGCGAATTTTTCCCCCTTTATTATCCTAAGTTATTCACTTTCTTCAAATACTAAACATATGATAAAATATAACATGAGATATAATAATAAACACATTATTTGAAGGGCAACACCGCATACGGGCGTAAGTGCCAAAACCCGAATTTTACAGGAGGAACAAAAAACGGTAGAACTTTCGCGAAATTAATTTTAAAAAAAGAAATGCGAAAACAGTTCGAGGTAATGTTAGGCTTTATCGATCCATGGAACTAACATCCTGAAAGAAGCATCCATCTCCGAGAAAAACTTTTGTCAAAGGAACGACGCGTCCCCAAAAAATCTGATTTTGATACATAAAGAGTTGCATAACTTTTTTATTTTTAAATTGAAAAAAAAGAAGAAAAAAGTACAGAAAAGGAAATTGCTTAATGGTATACATACTTAGCTCGATTGAACTGAAAAACAGGCAAAAATATTAAATTACTTTATAAAAAAAATAACAAAATGGATTTTGACCCACTCCTAAATCGAAGCGGACCATAATCTTTTACAGAAATATGAGTTAGGTTAAAAACATTATTTTAGGCCAATAAAACGCATTTCCGAAAGTTGGAACTTACGCTCTTATGCGGTGTTGCCCTTCATTTCTGATTTCCAAGGAGATAAAGTTACAAAAAACAATATAATAATAATTACATGAATTGAATTCGTTTGTCAAAAAGATACCGAAAGATTAAAGTCTCGATTTCAAGGAACATAAAAACAAGAGAATTGCCGTAAACTTTAATAAATAGAAACATATATCATGATTCAAAAACTATGTAGAAAAATTAATTTATTAAGAGTTAAAATATTTTGTTCAAACTTAAGACAACAGTACATTGACTGATTGAGTCCCAACGGGGGGTTGGAAGCGGAGCCCCTCGAGAGGTAAAACACCCAACTATAAAGATTCATATTGGCCCTAGAATCGAGACAACGTTACATTCTTTGTCGCTTCGAGAATTTCGGGCGGTACATAGTTTTCAAATTCATCCTCACTTTCACTCATTTTTAAATTTGGACACTGACAATTGCACAAGTAAATAACTGCTGTGACATTCGTAAGAACGTTAGGCTTCCTGATCTGTCAACACTGAACCTCGTAAACATCATCTTGTCATGAAAACATCTGTTGTCAAAGTCTCTACCACGAATGTGAATGCTGTTTGTGATTGGCCATCAAGAGTGTGCGAATATCCTATGCGTTTTTCTTCGCACACTCGAACCAGTTTGCGAATAACATCTCCCAGAAATGGCGTGAATCGGGCACTTTACGCTGGTTGCGCAGCCACGAGAAGTCGAACTTCGCATGCAGGTGAGATAAAATCAATATTTTAATAATGCAGGTACTTTAAACTATAAACTCTAAAAAACTCCATATTTTTAGAACAGAAATTTATTCCGAACTTAATATCCGTAATAGAGTCTCTCATGAAATTGACGGAAAGTCGGAAATACGAAATTCAGTTACTTTTTAGTTTATTCTTTATGTCTAAATGTTACTACAATGATTGAGGAGAAACAAACCTTTTTTCAAATAAGTAAATTATTTGAAAGAAGTGGATTCAGTATTTACTTAAATGAAACATCGTGTAACAACTTTTGCCAAAGCTCAATTTCTCGAAGACTCGGCTTGAAAAATTCTAGATTTTCGTTAATGAATCATTAAAGAGTCAATTTTAGAATTAAAATGTTTTTAACAGTATCAATTTATTAATTTTTGTAAACAAATTTAAATTTTTCAAAATTTAAACAAAATTTCTCACCAAAAATGAAGCTCCTTAAAGAGATGTGAGGAGGAAGATGATTTTTATTATTAATTGACGAATATTTGACGAATTTAGAAATTTAACGTCCTGAAGAGGAAAACGACAAAGTTTTCGAAACGTTGGCAGAAATAAAGGATTTATAACATCAAAATCTACTTTTGGTCTGAAGTATGTCAGTTTCTTTTTACCATCTACATGTGTTAATGAATCAATTGTCGGTTATATGAACAGTGAGAGCACGTCTTATGTTACATCAGAATTACGCTTCATGATTATATATAACGATTATTATATTTCAAATATTTATTACTTCAGGGACTTTGTGAGCTCGTGAATTAGAGCATTACTAATCTTGTTCATTTTTAAATAAAGAAAACCAGAAGGAGAGGGGGAGGGAGAGCGAGAGGGGGGAGACATCCTCGGTAACATACACTCTCACTGCCTCCTATGGTTCCCCTAACTCTCCTGTCCCATTTTAACTCGTGACATAGCTCCTTCTCAATCTAACTTATGGAATAGACATCCCCTATCACCGAAGATTATCCTCCTTACTGCTACAATCAAATACCCACATAATTAAAGAGCATATCACACGCTTATAAGTTTTCTGTTTGTTTTTATGATACTTAGATCCATTTTCGACAATGAAGATACATGTCCTGATTTAGTTGGTATTTTTCTTTTTACCAAAGCATCTTCTGATTCAGTGTATTTTTTTAATTAATAAACTTATTGTCATTTTACGCTGTTAAAATTGTTTTCACCTTTCTGCTTAGGCACAATTCAGCAGAAGACATATAATAGGCCTGTATTACTAACATAGTTTCATTGTGTCGAAAACACTACTTAAACCCTTTTTGGCAAGCAGATTCAATTATTATCGTCCAAAGTTGGCGGACAGTATCTTTCCAACCTCAAAGAACTACAGTTTCAAGTTTCTCGGGATTGAATAACTATTTGTAATAACTATGTTCTCCCCTGCAATCACTCAGTACTAAATAATGTACAAACCAATTCTCATTTCTATAACATAAACCTTTTCATGACTTTCATTGAAGAGGATGTAATCGCCTTTAGTGGAAAACTTTAAGATGAAATCATGTTGATTTCTGCGTAATGGTAAAATATCACACATGGACTCCAAACTTGAATCCCTTAAAGGAGAAAAATACCGAAAATGCTTCACCATATTTAAAAGAATCGATTCGAGATTCATTGACTTTCGAATTCTCGAGAGTGCAGAAGGTTAGTGCATCATTTTTTAATTTTCTGTTGTACTTTCAAAAACAATAACCTTTATCATATTCATTTAATCAATTTAAAATTTCCAAAGTTCCTATAATTTTAAGCTACTAAAGTAATGTTAATAATGTAATCATTTTTAATTCACATAAGTTCGAATTCGTGGGTCTATGAACTAAGCTTATAGTTATGACCAATGAAACTCAGTTCCATCTTTTACATTGCATTAGAAAATGAGTGTAAAAGCAAAAGAGGGCTGAGTTTTTGACAGTTTGTGTTTTTTTTAATTTGCGGTTTTTTTAATGCAAATTGTTTCTGATACATAAAACACTACTTTATACTGATAATTAGATGTTTCCATAAATTGTATAAACAATTTATTATTGTTTTTAGCAATTTTCTCTTAGAATGAAGATAGAAAGTCGCGGTTAAAAAAAAAAAATTTCCACTTTTTGTCCAATTTTCAATTAGAGAGAGTTATTAACGTTAACAAACCTAATTGTTGAATTATTTTATTATTATTTTTATTAACATTCTTTGAATAATGCTAGAAATTGCGTTTTTTTCTGAAATTTCCAACTTTTTGTTCATTTTCACATAGAGTGAGTTAATATTTAATTACATATAGCCAACATAATTGTTGGAACAAATTATTATTGTCTATAGCTATCTTTCTTCTATATTAATACTAGATAGGTGCGGTTTTTTGTTGTTGAATTTTTTAACTTTTGTCTATTATTTAATTAGAGTGAAGTAATAATTAATTTAAGTTAACGAAAATAATGTTTTAAACAATTTATTATTATTGCTAATAATATTCTCTTTGCTCGATGGTAGAAAGTTGCGATTTTTTCTTAAATTTTCAACTATTTGTCTATTTCTCACTCGGAGTGACTTAATAATTATTAAAGTTAAGCAAAAATAATTGTTTGAACAAATTATTATTGTTAATAACTATCTTCATCTATTACAAGATAGTTGCCGCTTTTTTTCTGAAATTTTCAACTTTTTGCCCATTTTTCACTTAGTAAGGTAATAATTAATGCAAGTTAATAGAAAAAGTTGTTTAAACAATTTACTATGCTTTATAAATATTTTCTATTAGACAAGTGCTAGAAAGTTGCGGTTTCTTCTGAAATGTTTCACTTTACTTTGTCTTTTTACTTATGAAAAAATGATGAATAAACATTAGAGAGAAACATATTTTAAACAATCTCTTTCTTTTTTGAGAATATATTTTGTTGGGGGGGGGGGGGGGGTGATAACAAAATATGTTCAATTCCAAATTTTTCTTTTACGCTCTGCAACAAAACTTCTTGTTGTAATTAAAAACAAACTCTTACGAGTCACTGACACATCTAGTTCTCCCACCTACTCTTAATTATTCCATTCTTTGTTTTCGTCTCTTGTGTAAGATAGCTATTTTGTTTCAATCAATTTTTTTAAACATGGGGAAAAACCAAAAATAATTCACTTAAAAAAGTAAAATACTATTTAAAAAATGATTCTTGTTGAGTTTCACTTGTTATTTCTTCATAACTAAAAAGTCAAAACAAAACTAAAGATTTTCGAAAAAAAAACAACTTTCTAGCATTACTCTAAGAAAATATAGTTATAAACAATAATCAATTGCATTAATCAAGTCAATATAATAAATAAAATAAAATCAATAATCAAGCATTAATTATTACCTCACTAAGTGAAAAGTGGGAAAAAAGTTTAAGAGTTCAGAAAAAACCGCAACTTTTTAGAGGTCCCGGAAGCTGGATATTACAACATTGTCATACAGACATGGGCACTATGCAATAATTTAGTGCCTATTTAGTGCTAATTTATGCTGCAGAAAAAAAAATGTTTGCCCGGTAATTTTGGTCAAAAACATGTAGTAGTGCTAGCTTCAGCTGAAGCCACAACTCCGGTATGCGAAACTCGGGAAGTATTAGTGGTATCCAATTCTACTTTGCGCAGGAATTTAGTGCCTCATTAGTGCCAATCCATGCCGCAAAAATTAAATTTTGTGCCCGGATATTTTGGTCAAAAACATGTAGTAGTGCTGGCTTCAGGTGACTCTGATATGTGAAACTCGGAAATTATAAATGATATCAAATTCTTCTCTGTGCAGGAATTTAGTGCCTCTTTAGTCCTACTTCATGCCGCAAAAATTAAATTTTGTGCCCGGATATTTTGGTCAAAAACATGTAGTAGTGCTGGCTTCACGTGACTGGTATGTGAAACTCTTCAGTATGTCTTCAGTATACTCTCAAGTATAATTGATATCAAATTCTCCTTCGTGCAGGAATTTAGTGCCTATTTAGTGCCAATTCATGGCGCGAAAATTAAATTTTGTGCCCGGATATTTTGGTCAAAAACATGTAGTAGTGCCAGCTTCAGCTGAAGCCACAACTCCGGTATGAGAAACTCGGAAACTATTAGTGATATCAAATTTTCTTTTGCGTAGGAATTTAGTCCCAATTAAGTGCCCTAGATTTGTGCTGAGCACAAAATCCGGGCACTTTTTTTTTTAACAAAAACGTGTAGTAGTGCTGGCTTCAGGTGACTCCGGTATGTGAAACTTGGAAACTATAAGTGATATCCAATTCTA
>CAKNXH010061277.1:66178-95238 GCA_932178445.1 Andricus quercusramuli
CTCCACTCCATAACACATCACAGATTATACCAGTAAATCAAACAGCCATACTCTCATCTTCCAATCCACTTTGAATCTTCTTTTTTCAATCCCCCACACTTGACCTACTAAATTACTCGCACGTTCCATCCTTTTTTTCACTTGCAGATCATTTTCACCTACCGCTTCGAACCAGCATCCTAAATTACTTTCATTCTCTGCCAGAAGCACCACATCGTCCGCGTACGCCGAGTATATTCTCTTATTTCCTAGAACTGCGTCCCCTTTACCTTTCTTTTCCATTTTCTCTTCTAGATGTGCTAACAATATGCTAAACAACAACGGACTTAGCGGGCACCCTTGCCTGAGACCCCTCCCTGCCCAGAACTCCTTTCCTTTCTGTTCCCTGATCCTCTCCCTTGTCTTCGTCTTCGTAAGGACCTCTTTTTTCCTCTCAATCAGCTCTTCAACCACCTCCCTTTCTTTCACTGCCTTCCATAAAACTTTCATATTCACCGAGTCGAACGCTGCCTTGAAATCTACGAAGAGTGCGACCAGTTTTCCTTTTTTCTGTCCCAAGTTCCTGTTAACTAAATAATTTAGCACGAAAATGTTACCCACTGTCCCCATCCCCTTCCTGAATCCTGTTTGATTGTGTGGAATACTATCTTTCTCATCTACCTGTTCCTCTAATCTCTTCCTAAGCACCTTCGCGTGAATCTTATACGTTACTGGCATGAGAGTGATTCCTCTATAATCTTACACTTTTTTACCCCCTCCTTCCTTCAATAAAGGAACTACCAAACCTGTTCTCCAGACCTTCGACCATCCTTCCCCTTTCTACCTTGCTATTCACTTTACGCTCTTTACTCTCTACACATTCCTCATCCCACCATCCTCTCTTCCCCCTTCGTTCGTCCTCACTTGGCCTACTTTCTTCTACTATCTTTTCTACACTTCCCCTCATCTTACACAACATCTCATCCACGCCTCCCCCATCTTCAATCAAAACATTCTCTTCTTCCATTCTTTCTTATATTCTCTTAGCTTATCAACGCGCTCCCTCCTTCTTCCTTCCCTCTCTTCTGCAATTCCCGCATTTCAACGTTGCAATGACCGGGAAGTGTTCCTTCCTCATCCCCTTCCGAGTTCTCATTAAAAATGAACCATCCTGTTTCTCCTAGGATTTCCAACAGCATCCTACCCTCCTGGTCCACCTGTTTGTGTTTCGATTTTCTCTCTTCATCCCATATTTTCCCTCCCTGTTCGCCAGTCCAAGCATTCAGATCACCTCCTATCAACACCAATTCATCATCCTTTTTCGCCACCCATTTCCTAATCACACTGCAACCTTTTTCTTCCCCCCTTCTCCTGTAAATGCAAACTATCCTCACCTGTCTTCTTCCTATCTTCACCATTCTCGTCATTACTCCATCTGTTTCCATCAAATCCCATTTCTATTCTCTTCTCTCCCACTAATTAATTCCTTACTCCTGACACCATACCCCCTTTCTTTCTTCCCTTTACCTTCTCTTTCTTTGCCTCTTGTATCTACCACATATATCCCTTGGGTAACTTCCTCTTCACCCTTCTCCAACCCTTCTCATATACCCAGGTTTCATTCAACATCACTACACCCAATTTTTGCACCTCTTCCCAGAATCCTGCATCTTTATTCATTAGACCTGATACGTTCCAAAACGGTATTCTCACTTCTTTCTTCCTTCCTTTCTCAATTCTTTCGTCTTAAAGTCCCCTCCCTACTTTTCTGGAAACCCCGCCGCTCCGCCTACTTCTCCTTCTTTCCTTTCACCCTCTACTGTTTCCATTACTTCCTCCTTTTTATCCTTTTTTTAATATTTTTTTTATAGTTTCCGCCTCTTCCCCTCGTCGCCATGGACTCTCCCTATATACTTCACTTAATTTTTCTTTTTCATCATCTCACATCCACACATTCCCATTTATCCACATACTGTCTTTCCCTATCCAAACCTTGTTGCCTTTCACTCTTTCACTCCATGTTCTCTGTTTCATCATCCACTTTCTTCTTCTTTTATTCCACGTCAAATCCTCCTCTACGAGGGTTGTCTTTTATATTTCGGGAATAGGCGATCCTGCTGCTGCCACATGAAAACCGATGACTCTATCGTTAAGTTTGACATCTTTTAATAATTTTTTACTCAGAAAGTTTTGACGTGCGGGCGCCATTTATGTCGTATACAGTGACTTGAAAAATTCATCTCGAGAAAAAAATGGAATTGACTCGTGAACATGTCCGTGCGATCATTTTTTACAACATTCGACGTAGATTATCTCAACAACAGTGCATCGATGAACTTTATTCGACTTCTTCCTTTCTTCCCTCCCCTTTAAAGCTTTCTTTTTTCTCAAGATATCAACTTTTTCATCCTCACCTCTCATTTTCACTATATACATATATACGCTATTTACCTTCATTCTTCCTTCCCACTCCATTTACCTCTCCCACGTGCACTTTCGCCCCAATTTCCCCCATCAACTTAACCCTCCCTGTTTCGACGGTCTCAATGAGATCATCAGCAACGGGGTTGTTGTCTACCTGCTGCTGCCCTCTGCCGGACACCACTGGGATCCTCGCTGGCCTATCTTACCGATCTGCTGTCCCCTATCTTCTCTCTCACTTTTGCGTCCTCGACAACTAACCTCCAAATCAGTACTTTCAACTTTCCTCCTAACACTTTCAACCTTACAAAACAGCCCCTCCCCCCACACTTCCACACAACCCCTTCACTACACTGACCTCCCTTTCCACCTTTCGCCTCAATCACTCCTCCACGCCCGTCGCCAAAACCAAAAAAGATAGCACAGAACATACACGCTTACTTAACCATTCGGACTGGAAACGGAAGCCACGTCAATGCTATAGGAAAATGATCACCCTATGTGAAAAGTAGACAAATAGTTGTAAATTTTAGAAAAAACCGGAACTTTCTACCATTATTCAAACTGAATATTATTAACAATAATAATAAATTTTTTAAGGCCATGTGACGAGTGGGTCACGTGACCGGATTCCTACCTTACCGACACTTTTCATTTGTCAACTTATTTTCACACGTATGTTCTTGATGAGAGTTCTATAGAATCGGAACCATTCTGTATGTGAGAATTTCGATTAAATGATTTTAACCAAATGAAACCACATAAATTCCTTAAAATGTTTTCAAGTTGTGTAATCGGTTCATAGGTAATCGTTTTCTTTTGGTTGAATACATTTCTTTATCCTGTGATGTGAATACCAGCGAAGACTCGTCTACCAGTTTATACTCAGTGATCGTAAGCTCTCTAGGATTTTTCCAACTTCTGTATACTCCCTGACTCTTTCTTAATTCCTTCTTACTCTCGTTCCTCTCAAAGCAACGATGTTTCTTTTAACTACTATTTTTCCCTACTCTCGCGTTTCTCTCGCAGAAGGGGAGTTTATAAGAGACCTAAGGTTGAGTATATGCAGGATTGAAAACTTGGGGTTAATCCTGACTCCAACATTGTCTTGGGATCAAAAAGTAGGTAACATTTCCAGACGGGTTTATGCTACTTTGAAACAGCTAAAATTCAACAAACATTCTTCGTCCACTGACATAAGAGCAAAGTTGGCCTCGTCCCTCATAGTACCTCACTTTGATAGATGTTGTGCTAATGAAGCTGTTAAACTCTTATGTACGATTCATATTTAATGTAAAGAGTGATGAGCATTTAACACCTTATCGCAAAAGGCTGGGGTGGTTAAGTGTCAAAAGTGAAAGGAAATATTTTATTAGTGTTATTACTTATGCTTTAGTAAGCTCGTGATGCCCGAATTATTTGTATGACCAATTTCTTGATAGAGTGGCTGTTACCGATAGCGAAATTAGAAACCCTGAACGACTTAAGAGTTCCGCAGAGCAGAACAGTTACGTACCAAAAGTCCTACATTATAACGGCGAAACGATATGGAACGGTTTGCCAGATAATGTGGCTGAGGCTGAATCGCTTCCAGTATATAAAACTAAGGATTTTGCCAAATTTCTTGAAATAGATTAATAGAATGTTGAAGTATAATACTCAAGCGCAATGAGAGGAATATATATGTGACGTGCGCCGAAGAAAGAGGGCTTACTCTAAAAAAATCGAAATCGAGGTTTTTACACCTTTCAATAGTTTTTGAGTTGCTGTTTTTAATGAAACCATCGTAAAAAATTTCCAAACGTTATTATTGCTAATAATTGAGTTGATAGGCACCCGAGAAATCGGGCTTTCGCTCGAGAGCTCGAGATTCCGTGAAACACCTCCCACCACTCACCACTACATCTGCGCGTCTCATCTCTGCCCGTCCGTGAGCGGCTCCGCTACATGCGTGAGAATGTAGTGGCAAGTGGAGAGGGAAGATTTCGTGAATCTTCCCTCTCCTAAAAGTCGCGTCTATCGGGTCGACTTCGACCGCTCGCCCTGAAAAATCCCACTTTTCAGAGTAGGCCCCCCTGTCTTCGGCGCACGTCACATATATTTTTTTTTTGTATTCTGAACTTCAAGTTGTAAATAAGTGTAAACGTAAGTTTTGTACAATAATGTATACATTACCTGCCCTTATGGGTTAATCTTAGGACGAATAAACACATCAATCAATCCCCCCCCCCCCTCTCTCTCTCTCTCTCACTCTCTCTTCTGAATCAAATCCCCATCATATGTAGAAGGAAACGAGCAACCAAAAACAGAATCAAAAGAAACTACCTTTAGACGAGGTTTGAAGTGTTTGAGAGTTGCTTTCTCCTAAACTATTTTTAACTCCAGAAACATCCTCAACCCTTTGACGAGGACTACTTAGATTTTCAAGACTCACCAATATATTCTTCCCCATCTACGTTGGCTTTCTTTAGCTATGCACTTCCCAAACCACCTCCGAGAACAATTATATCTAGGGAACCTAACGATCCTTCAATAAGAGTTGACCTTGATCTAACACTGAACCTGAAAAAATTGAAAACCAAACGTGAAGGAACTACACACACATCATGAAAGAACCAGAAACCTTATGGATTGCAAGTTTTACGGATAACCCTAACCTGAGAATCTTCAAAGGTGACACCCTCCTTAAGAGCAGGTCAAGAACAGTGTACAAAAAATTTTCGTCCACTCGAGAATCTCAGCAAGACGTTCTCAATCCAGCTCCTGATCTTCCAACAGTGGTGTATGTGATTGCATGTCCCACAACTTATCTTGCCGCAAATATTCTCATGCACCAAAACGACTGCATCAAGGTCATATTAAGGGGGGGACGGGGGTTTTAGAAAAAATTTGTTGACCAAATTTTTTTATTTTTTCTTCTGAATGTACAACATCTCAGGAATATTGCGCCCAAATTTCAAGTGAATCGGAGCAAAACTAGCGAAAATACAGGGTTTCAAGCGACCGCGCTCTACGGACCTGGCATTGATGATTCTGTTAAAATATAAACAATTATGCACGTTTATTGATGCATAATTTTGATTTTTGAGAAAAAACTTTAAATCGATTTTCTCGAAAACAACGTTTTTGAAGTCCGTGAACATCATGACTCAAAATCTACTTAACCGATTCTTTTGAAATTTGGTACACTTTTTCTACACATAATTCAACAGATAATCAGGAAGAGTTTTTTTCATTTAAACAGTTTGTTTTTATTTTACAATAACAAATTATCCGATTTTTTTTTGCGAAAATCGCGTTCTTGGCTTCAAAATGCTATTAAAAAACAAAACAAAAACAAAAAAAACGCTCTCTGATTACCTGGGGAAACATATCACCTTCTGAATGCATTTTTGTTTTTTTGTTTCGGATAATCCAGTAACAAGTTATGATGTTCACGGCGCAACAACTTTTTTTCGATGCATGTCGGGAGATTCGCTGTCACGGGGTTCCTTTTAAATATTTGTTATTGAAAATTTGTCTCAAAATATTTCAGATACAGTACTACAACATCCAATAAAATTAACAAACCAGCTTTACTCATATCTCAAAAAAAAATTCTTGAAAATATGCGTTTTTTTCGCCTCTAAACCCCTATCCCGCCCTTAATACATGACAGTGAATGTATCCAAAATCTTTTACTTTTAATCAAATAAATTAGTTGACAATGTCATTTTCGAGTACACTTTTTTGTGAACACGAGAACTTGAAAACGGTTGCAGATAAATTGATGAGATTTGTAGAACTTATTTTTACCACTAATATCTTGAAACTGACTGAAGAATTTCTAAAAATATTTATTGTATTTTTTTAGCACTCAATAGTATTTTAAAAATCGGGGTTTTTATAGAAAAACTTATTTCATTAACATAATTCAAAGTTGATGCAGAATATAAGATTCCCTGTTTCGAGACAAATCAATTGAATTATAAAATTAATACATTTTATTAAAGAGTAAGGAAGTTATCGTCATTTATATTATATCTAAAATCGATTTTTATAGTAAAAATGTTTTCATTTCCATAATTTAAATGGTAGGTATTTAAATCGACGAAAAAACAATTTACCGAAAATGCAATTCGCCGAAAAACGGAACTTCAGGGTATAGGAATCAGGTCACGCATCAGAAGATAGAAGAAGGTCCTTCGCACATTGATATCGTTACAGAGTTGGTAACTGATTAAGGAAAGAAATACCAGATGTCGCTGCATTCAGTAAAATTATTAATTTCTTTGGTAGTGTTGATTATTTCGAAGGGAAATTGATATTTAGCAGCAAATATGATTAGATCTTATGTAAAAAAGGCAGTGGAAATATTTAAAAGTTATCTATGATTATATTAATGGGAAATTGATATTTAGCATCAAATATGATGAGATCTTATATAAAAATAGGTAGCTGGAATGTCTTGATGTTATGTCTCATTATATTGATGGGAAATTTACATTCATGAGGAAATATGATTGGATCTTATACAAAAATCGGTAGCTGGAATGTTGGAGGTTGTGTTTGTTTATATTGATGGGAAATTCGTATTTGTAAGCAAATGAGACGATATCTTATCCAAAAATAGGTAGTTTGAATGTTTTGAGTTTATGTCTTATTCTATTGATAGGAAATTGATATTTATTAGGAAACAAGGTTAGATCTTGTCCAAAAATAGGTAGTCGGAAAGTTTTAAGGTTATGTCTCAATATACTGGTGGAAAATTGATACTTCTTAGCAGATATAACTGTACATAATCCAAAAAGGGGTACTTAAAATATGTAGAGGTTCTGTTTCAGTATTTTGGTAGGGAATCTAGGTAATTTATACATTTATAAGCAAATGTGATTGAATCTTATCAAAAAATAGGTATTTGGAATGATTGAGGTTATGTTTGTTCATATTGATGAGAAATTGGAATTTGTAAGCAAATAAGATTAGATCTCATCCAAGATTCGGTAGTTCGAATGTTTTGAGGTTATGTCTCATTATATTGGTGGGAAATTGACATTTATCAGCAAATAAGATTAGATCTTATCCAAAATTAGGTAGTTCGAATGTTTTGAGGTTATGTCTCATTATATTGGTGGGAAATTGACATTTAACAGCAAATAAGATTAGATCTTATCCAAAAGTAGGTAGTTGACATGTTTTAAGGTTATCTTTCATTATATTGATGTGAAATTTACATTTATAAGCGAATAGGATTGAATTTTATCAAAAAATAGGAAGCTCGAATGTTTTGAGGTTATGTCTCATTATATTGGTGGGAAATTGATATTTATCAGCAAATGAGATTAGATCTTATCCAAAAATAGGTAGTTTGAATATTTAAAGGTTATGTTTGATTATATTGATGGGAAATTGAGATTTATCAGCAAATAAGATTAGATCTTATCCAAAAGTAGGTACTTGGAATGTTTTAAGGTTATCTTTCATTATATTAATGTGAAATTTACATTTATAAGCAAATATGATTGGATCTTATCAAAAAATAGGTAGTTGGAATATTTAAAGGTCATGTTTGACTATGTTGATGGGAAATTTACATTTATAAGCAAATATTATTGGATCTTATCAAAAAATATGTATTTAGAATGATTGAGGTTATGTTTGTCCATATTGATGGGAGATTAGAATAAGGAAGCAAATAAGATTAGATCTTATCCTAAAGTTGGTAGTTGGAATGTTTTGAGGTTATGTCTTATTATATTGGTAGGAAACTGACATTTATCAGCAAATAAGATTAGATCTTATCCAAAAATAGGTAGCTTGAATATTTAAAGGTTATGTTTGATTATATTGATAGGAAATTGACATTTATCAGCAAACAAGATTAGATATAGGTAGTTGGAATGTTTTAAGGTTATTCCAACTACCTATTTTTGGATAAGATCTAATCTTATTTGCTGATAAATGTCATTTCTCCATATTCATAATCAAATATAACCTTTAAATATTCAAACTACCTATTTTTTATAAGATCCAATCATATTTGCTTATAAATGTAAATTTCACATCAATAAAGATAACCTTAAAACATTCCAACTACCTACTTTTGGATAAGATCTAATCTTATTTGCTGATAAATATCAATTTCCCACCAATATAATGAGACATAACCTCAAAACATTTCAACTACCTATTTTTTTGATAAGATCCGATCATATTTGCTCATAAATGTATACATTCCCTACCAAAATACTGAAACAGAGCCTCTCAATATTTTAAGTACCCCTTTTTGGATTATGTACAGTCATATCTGCTGACAAATATTAATTTTCCACCAGTATATTGAGACATAACCTTAAAACTTTCCGACTACCTATTTTTGGACAAGATCTGATCTTGTTTCCTAATAAATATCAATTTCCTATCAATAGAACCTCAAAACATTCAAACTACCTATTTTTGGACAAGATCTGATCTTGTTTCCTAATAAATATCAATTTCCTATCAATAGAACCTCAAAACATTCAAACTACCTATTTTTGGATAAGATATCGTCTCATTTGCTTACTAATATGAATTTCGCATCAATATAAACAAACACAACCTCAAGCATTCCAGCTATTGATTTTTTTATAAGATCCAATCATATTTGCTTATAAATGTAAATTTCACATCAATAAAGATAACCTTAAAACATTCCAACTACCTACTTTTGGATAAGATCTAATCTTATTTGCTGATAAATATCAATTTCCCACCAATATAATGAGACATAACCTCAAAACATTTCAACTACCTATTTTTTTGATAAGATCCGATCATATTTGCTCATAAATGTATACATTCCCTACCA
Source organism: Andricus quercusramuli (assembly GCA_932178445.1). Taxonomy (NCBI): domain Eukaryota; kingdom Metazoa; phylum Arthropoda; class Insecta; order Hymenoptera; family Cynipidae; genus Andricus; species Andricus quercusramuli. Next base: position 75,408 of record CAKNXH010061277.1, read on the forward strand.
AAATACTGAAACAGAGCCTCTCAATATTTTAAGTACCCCTTTTTGGATTATGTACAGTCATATCTGCTGACAAATATTAATTTTCCACCAGTATATTGAGACATAACCTTAAAACTTTCCGACTACCTATTTTTGGACAAGATCTGATCTTGTATCCTAATAAATATCAATTTCCTATCAATAGAATCAGACATAACCTCAACACATCAAACTACATATTTTTGGATAAGATATCGTCTCATTTGCTTACCAATATGAATTTCGCATCAATATAAACAAACCCAACCTCAAACATTCCAGCTACCGATTTTTTTATAAGATCCAATCATATTTGCTTACAAATGTAAATTTCACATCAATATAATGAAAGATAACCTTAAAACATTCCAACTACCTACTTTTGGATAAGATCTAATCTTATTTGCTGATAAATATCAATTTCCCACCAATATAATGAGACATAACCTCAAAACATTCCAACTACCTATTTTTTGATAAGATCCAATCATATTTGCTTATAAATGTATACATTCCCTACCAAAATACTGAAACAGAGCCTCTCAATATTTTAAGTACCCCTTTTTGGATTATTTACAGTCATATCTGCTGACAAATATTAATTTTCCACCAGTATATTGAGACATAACCTTAAAACTTTCCGACTACCTATTTTTGGACAAGATTTGATCTTGTTTCCTAATAAATATCAATTTCCTATTAATAGAATAAGACATAACCTCAACACATTCAAACTACCTATTTTTCGATAAGATATCGTCTCATTTGCTTACAAATACGAATTTCCCATCAATATAAACAAACACAACCTCAAACATTCCAGCTACCGATTTTTGTATAAGATCCAATCATATTTCATTATGAATGTAAATTTCCCATCAATATAATGAGACATAACATCAAAACATTTCAGCTACCGATTTTTGTATAAGATCCAATCATATTTCCTTATGAATGTAAATTTCCCATCAATATAATGAGACATAACATCAAATCATTCCAGCTACCTAATTTTATATAAGATCTAATCATATTTGATGCTAAATATCAATTTCCCATTAATGTAATCATAGATAACTTTTAAATATTTCCACTGCCTTTTTGATATAAGACCTAATCATATTTGCTGCTAAATATCAATTTCCCTACGAAATAATCAACACTACCAAAGAAATTAAATAATTTTACTGAATGCAGCGACATCTGGTATTTCTTTCCTTAATCAGTTACCAACTCTGTAACGATATCAATGTGCGAAGGACCTTCTTCTATCTTCTGATGCGTGACCTAATTCCTATACCCTGAAGTTCCGTTTTTCGGCGAATTGCATTTTCGGTAAATTGTTTTTTGTCGATTTAAATACCTACCAATTTAAATTTGATGCGAAAATAGAAAAGATACGTTGATTCGAGACGAATCGATTAACCTATAATATTGATACATTTTATTGGAGAGTAAGAAAGCTATGGTAATGCATAATATTTGAAAATACGGTTTTTTATAGTAAAAGTTTTTTCTTTAACATAACTCAAAGTTGACGCAAGAATAAAAAAATTCCTTGGTTCAAGACGAATCGATTGACCTATAATAGTCATACATTTTATTGAAGAGTAAGGAAGTTATGTTTATTTATATTATATTAAAAACCGATTTTTATAGTAAAAATTTTCTCATTCTCATAACTTAGAGTTGATGTGAGAATAGAAAAGTTGTGTTGATTCAAGACGAATCGATTGACCTATAATATTGATACATTTTATTGAAGAGTAAGGAAGCTATGGCAATGCATAATATTTGAAAACACTGTTTTTTATGGTAGAACTGTTTTCACTGACATAATTTAAAATCGATGCAAGAACGGAAAAGATTCCTTGATTCGAAGGAAATCGATTGATCTATAATATTAATACACTTTATTGAAGATTACGGAAGTTATGCTTATTTATAGTATTTGAAACAGCTGTTTCAAACAGAAAAACTTTTTTCATCGACACAATTCAAAGCTGACGCATGAATAGAAAAGTCTTTTTGATCATAAATTTCAAATAGAATAATGCTGACAATTTTTGTAAAGAAATCATAAGGCTGGGAAAGGGATAGGGTGCGACAGAACTTTTCCCTTCCCTTTTCCAGCTCGAAAAATTATAATTTCGAATACAAAATTTGATTTGTCTTTGTATTTAAAAAATTCTTTGTATTATTTTGTAATGTTGTATTTTTTGTACATTTCTACTTTTAAATTGATCAAAGTGAAGACTTTGGTTTGTCTACTATTCAAAAAAATCTCTAACGCTTCCTATATGAGGAAGCAAATACAATTGCTAACGGGAAGCAAAGTGCTCATGAAATGAGCACCATATAATTATAAATACAAACAAAGTGGAAACACTCGAGATCGAATTCGCAGCTAGTTTAGAATGACCTACTCTTGAAAAATGTTAGATTTTCATTTTCGTTAGTTGACTGTATACTTACTTCTTCCAATGGATCCAAACGCAATTTTTGCATTTTTACCAATAATTCATACGCTTGGTGCAGAACAGCTGCAGGTTGGTTCGAAACTTGCAACATAGCGGGAAGGTGCAAGAACCATAGACTGTAACAGGTACCAAGCAAACACCTGCCCCATCGATCTGGAACCGCTGCCTATAGAAAATATGCAATGACATAAATAGTCTAAAAGTCAACTTCACGATGACTCAAAATGAAGGAGATTATTGTTGAAGTGTGGATAAAAGGCAAAAGCTTTTGCCAAACTTCTGCGAAACTTTGACATTTGAGGCGCCGGATGCAAAAAGGAGATTATTTTGCGAGTGGGTAGGGGGAGGGCGGGGGGGGGGGGGGATCTCTGATCACTTTGGTTTGAGCGACGCACAGTAAGACGGATCTGGTCTTTATTCATTATTTTTTAGAAATTTAATGCTGATCAGTTCTAAGAAAAAACTTCCAAATCCGTTAAGAATTACACCTGGTTACATACTATGCGACGTTCAGAGACACCTCCATCCCTTCACCTCTCTGGTGAAATAATTCTGTCCCCCACCCCTCACCAGGCTGGCGAAATAATTTTGTATCTGTTGGCAACCAGCGCCACAATTATTTTGAGGACTAGAGAATTACTTGTTTTCGAGCCATCCTTTGAGCGACTTTGATTTCATGTTTTGTTCTGCGAGCCATTGGACTGCCAGGCACAATGCAGAAGGCACTCAAAGTAGGATTTATTAAACTGAAATTTTTCTGGGGTCTCATTAGTTCCGGGTTCAATTTAAATGTTTTGTAAATTATTTTGTGCTGAGTTGGTCCTGCCTCTGGAGATGGTATAAAAACTGTTCGTTCACTGTGTTGAGATTCATCTAATTCCAAAAGCATGACTATAAACGATAATAAGAACTATTTAGAAATTATTTCTCTTTTCGAATAGGAAACCCGAAACAAATTAAAATAAATTACCATCGTCCTCGTCAATTCGTTCGGTACACTCATCGAAAAAAGCTAGACCAGCCATATCCATATCAGACACAAAACTTGTCTCTTCAATGAATCTAAAAATATTGTAAAGCAAAACAGAAAAGCCATGAGTGAATAAAGTGAAAATGAAATAACGTTGGTTATACTAATTACCTTATAAACATCTGTGTTCGTACGAGCATACTATAAAATTTAGCATGAGCTTTATCACGACTTCTTAAAAAAGCCTGCATGTTGAATAAACTAGTTGGATCTGTGGATCCGACCGTAGGCGCTTTTGTTATAGGCAATAAGTAGGCACGATAGCCTTTTAAAATCATGGCCATGAATCTTAGGAAGGCATCTTGAATCTCAAGTTCTAAAGCTTGTTCCTTGCGTTTTTGCTGAAATTCCTTGTCGACACAGAAGTCTTCGTCTCCCTTTTCTAACATTAATTATCCTTAAGTAATAAAATTTGAAGAATGGAAAATATATGTATGTACATATATTAAAATAAGGAGATTACCTTTCTGAGAAGAATAATTCTTTCCAAGGGAAATCAATTTAGAATACAAAAGTTCCAACCTGCTTCTAAGCATCCTTGTGGCCTTTTTAGGTAAAATTTTTACATTTAAATATCTTTTGTCTTCACAAACAGCTATATTATTTGTATCCAAATTGACACAATTAACGTCACTGGGCGGATCGTATAAATCAAAGAAACGGGAGTCTACGCCAATGAGAAACGGCAATGGAGCATGTAAAACCTATTTTAAAATCATAATTTTCATTATTAATTAAATTTTTCACAAATCAAGTTCAAATCATACGTTTAGATACTAATAAAACTTACTTCTGCCAATCCTAACGGACACAGGGGTATATAAGGACATTGCCACTTAAAAGGGAACAAGATCATAGCGATTGCTTCACTCACAGACGTAAGCACGTCCGGCCTCAAAGAATGTACGAGAATTTTTTGTTCAGTCAATATCAAAAGTAAAATCAACATGCAATTGTCTGGACCCAAATTAATTAACAATTGTCTAAAACTCGCACCAGATCTTGGTAAGGCTAAGTCTTCAGGCTGGGTTAAAATTAAACGATCTTGGCTGCTTAACTGTACTAAAATCCTTGGTCTTTGTGGACTTGGAAAAGGTATGTCACAAAGAAAGTATGACACATATTTCTCTATAGGAACATTCTGAGGTTTGTCGTTAACCATACTATGCAAAAATACTAAAAACTGTTCAAATGTGTCAAAAAATGGCCAATGAGACAGAATGCATATTGATTTACTCAGATTTAGTGACTGATTTTCCGGATCCACGTAGTGTAGTTTCTCTAACTGTGTTTGGTTCAATTTATTTAGGATACCGAATTTGAGCAAAGGTTTTATTTTAGCATGTGGTTTATTTGAAATGACATCTAATGCATCACCTGAAAGAATTAATATCAAGTTATCTGTATTATAGGGTTAATCCATCGACTCCTGTCAGTATAATAGATGTTGTGTGAATAAAAAAGGATGGTTAGTCTGACCGAAAGTCCACAGACGAATCTCAATTTCTTTCTAATTGCTAAAGCCACTACACCATTTAGTTTAAAACATTTTTCCAAAAAAGTCTGTGATAAAAATATAACACAGGCCCACAAAAAAGTGCCATGCGCGAGAGAACAGAGTATGGTATGTATATATATTTTGGGGCGCTGAATATGAATTTGACCTTAGTTTTCCCCCAGAACGTCAGGGTTCTCCCCTAGACACTGAAAATTCCTTAGAGAATCAACTTTTCTGGGTTTCAATTACCCTTCATATAAAATAATTAGGAAACAGGTCAGAGCATAATATCTTTATGTATTTTGGTACGCTAAATGCGAATCTGACATTAGTTTTCCCCCAGCTCATCAGGATTTTTCCCTAGATGCGGGAAATTTCCTAGAAAATCAGCAATTTTGGGTGTGAAATTGCTCTTGGTATTGAAATCGTCTGGAAACAAGTCAGGCATGATATCTTTATGTATTTTGGTGTGCTGAAAATGAATTTTGACATTATTCTTCTCCTATAACCTGAGGGTTTCCCCCTAGACGCGGAAAATGACCAAGAAAATCAGCTTTTTCGGGTATGCAAGCAGGTCAAAGCATTACATCTTCATGTATTATGGTGCGCTGAATACGAATATGACTTCAATTTTACCAGTACGTCAGGTTTTTCATCTAGACGCGAAAATTCGACTAGAAAATCAGCTGTTTAAGGCATGAAATTACCCTTGAAGAGATTTACCAAATTCAGCGTACTAAAATACATAAATATATCATGCTTTGGCCTGTTTTCAGCCGATTTCAATACTAAGGGTTATTTGAGACCCGACAAAGCTGATTTTCGAGGGAATTTTTCGCGTCTAGGAGGAAACTCTGAGGTGCTAGGAGATGACTACTATCAAATTCATATTCAGAACACCAAACTACAAAAAAAAATTACGTGCGTCCTAAACTATGACCCAAGACAGATTTATGTGTAAACATCTTCAGTAAACGTTGACTGAAATTGAAATCTTACATAAAGCAAATAATAACTCACGCACATGTGGGAGTATAAAAATTTATTTTCTCTTATATATAATGTCGTGCAAAAGTTTCTGGACCGTTATTTTCCAATAGGATAATAATCCTAATCTAACAATGTAACAAAAACCCTACTTTAATAATAATAAACTGTATATTTTATCGTGTACTAAATTGAATTCTGAAGAATTTACTATGAATTCCAAACGATTCTAGATTAATTTCAAACAATTCCAGATTAATTTCAAACAATTCTAGATTAATGGCAACTAGTTGAAAAATTGATATTTGCACAAATATTTCGGACAATAGAAAATTCAATGGAGATCTTGATGACAGACGGAGGTTATGTGTCATCTGTATATAAATTTCCATAAACTTAATAAATTTCAACAACAGTTCAAAATTGAAACGGCGAGACGGCATGCATCAAATGTTCAGTGCGTGATTAGCTACATAACATCAAATAAAAAGTTCACTCCAAAAGTTACGGTACTTGCTCAAAACTTGAGGAAAGCACATCACACGCTGAACAAGTGTAAACTGTCGACCATCAAGCAGCACTGGACGCAAAAAGTAAGATCTCTTTCAACAGAGAAACAGCGCCTTGAACGGCGAGTTAAGTGGATTCAGGAAAATTCCACCTTTTCTACTAATTCTTCCCATCTGTTCAATAAAGCGCCATGTGTAGTTAAAAATCCGCCTAGTCGAGAAGAGATTCAAGTCTTCTGGGAGCAAGTATATGGAGATACTTATCAGCTAAATGAAGACGCTTCTGATATATCACTCTTTCGTAACTTTTGCCAGAGGCAAAGGTTACAAGGTCCAGAGGAAGAGTGTCCACTAATTACTGCTGAAGAAGTGAAGAAAGTTATCGCTAGAACTAAGAACTTTTCGGCGCCAGGGCCAGATAAAATCAACAACTTTTGGTGGAAGAAGTTTACTTCTACGCACCAACATTTAGCTCGTGTATTTACTACTTTCTTAAACGCAGAACAACCCGTCCCGCAGTGGCTAGTGGAAGGACGCACGGTATTGATCCCTAAGGCCGGAGATTTGTGAAGTCCAAAGAACTACAGGCCCATAGCTTGTTTAAACACCAGCTACAAGCTATTCACCGGCATCCTCAAAGAGAGGATATTGACATCTATCGAGCTACTTATTAAGCTCCTTAAGTGCATGGAGGTGCATCCAAAAATAGTGAGATGCATAAAAGAGCTTATGCTCTTGTGGCGGACAAGATTTGTCATAACATCTGACAAAAGACAAGTGACTACAAGCTTTGTCACATAAGAGGGGGGTCTTTCAAGGAGACTCTCTAAGTCTGATACTTTTCTGCATCTCCCTCTTGCCTCTATCTATTGTGCTCCGAGGCAAAAGCTCTGGATACCTATGTGGCTCGCCGAACAGAAGAGAATATAAGGTCAACCACATTTTATACATGGACGACCTTAAACTCTTTGCTTCCTCAAAAAAGGATCTTAACATCCTTGTAGATGCGGTAAATAGGTATTCTAAAGCGATTGGCATGAGCTTCGGACTGGACAAGTGTGCCTGCGTCCACCTACACTAAGGAAGACTAGAAACTACATCATCCAGTGACGATCAGGATGTTCAACTCATAGGCGGAAATACCATTCAACATCTTGGTATTGGAGAAACAAATACATATCTTGGAATACCGCAAGCGGAAACCCAAAATGTGCATAACTTGAAAACGGCCCTTGGAAAAAGATATCGCCAAATTCGCCAATATCGCCAAAAAAGAGAAATTTGGGCTTCCGAATTATCTGGAAAGAATAAGATCCAGGCGACCAATATGCTGGCCGTTCCTATACTGCTCTACACGTTTGTTGCAGTAAAATGGAACGTCGATGAGTTAAAACAACTTGATCGAAGCACACGCAAGATGATGACAATACAACGAAGTCTTCATCCTAGATCTTCCGTACCTCGGATATATCTCCCTCTCGATAAAGGGGGTAGAGGCTTGCTAAGCTTAGAGTGTCTTCATCGAAGAACGGTTCTGGCTACAGCCTGCTCAGTTCTAAAAAGCACGGATTCCCTTATGCGACTTGTACATCAACATGAAGTCGCCAATGCTGCTGTGTTTTTATACCATGCCGCAGATAGGGCCGCAGAGGAGCTTGTCCTCCCATTTAATTCCAGCGACATTACACATGGCCTAGCATCACTAACACCTCTGGTGCTCAAAAGTCGTATACAGGAAGCAGAACATACGCTCCTACTAAGAGAACATACTGAGAAACCCCTCCATGGTAAGTTCTATGGCATCATACGTCGAGAAGAGCTCTCGATGGGTCTGTCCAACATGTTTCTCAAGTCTGCTGGATTGAGAGCGGAGACTCTTAACAATAGAATTATAATAAAATTGATTTTATAAGACGATTCTGAATCTGTTTATAATGAAATAATTTATAGATTTTTACGTTAAAAATTGAAGTATTTCAATTTGAATGCCTTACGTAATTAATTAAATGTCTGCATCCGATTGAAACTTCCAAATCTTTTTTTTATTTTCAAAAACATTTTAATAAATATATTCATAATAATTTTAAAGTTTTTATTGTTCCATTTTTTTTATTTTTTATTTGTAAATGACATTTTTTATTTAAGATTTTCAAGAAACAACTTATAATCACTAAATTTTACTGTTTTTAAGTTAAAATTGTTCAAAAATGATATAATTTTCAACACTTAAAAAATGCATTGATTCATTCTTCAAACTATTTTATTTGCGACCGTACTTAAATTACGTAACAGCTTATAAGGGGGAGGGAGGGGTCAATAGATTTTGTTACGATTTGTTACTGAGGGGGGGGGGGGGGTCCTTCATTCATGTATGTAACTTTCGGAAATTCACAAATTAAATAAGTATCTCGCGAAATTGTACGGAAATTTAATATGAATTCAACTTTACGCACTAAAGAAAACTGGTGAGTGAAAAAAGGAACCTAGCCAACAACAATTTTTTTTTAATTCCGGAAAATGTCAGGGATTTGGAAGAAAATCTTACAAAAGTCCGAGATTTATATAACTTCAAATAACTGTCGAACCGAATAGATTTGAAAATTTTCAACTTTTATTTGAAATTATTATATTCCGCTTATAAAAAATTCTAGGTTCAAAATGTTACAAATGTAATATTCTGGTTTTTAAATATTAATGGTCAGGGAAAATGAAAAGGTGGTTAGGGAAAAATTAGAGAATGCTTAAAATTAAGTTTTGCGGTAATCCTGATATAACATTCTTCTCAGTAATTTATTTGCTTTGTATTTATATTTCTTTTTTTGCAGTTGCTTCTTCCTGAAAATGATCTTTTTAGTTGTAAATTTTATTATTTTTCTGAAAATGCAACAGTTTTGTTCAAAAATTAATCTTTTTGCTTGAAAATTCCACTATTTCGTAGAAAATTTACTTTTTGACATAAATTCATATTTTGGTGTTGAAAAATAAATTTAAATGTTTTTTTGGAAAAATTCAACTATATTTTGGAGAATGTATATTTTTTATTAAAAAATTCATCTATCTGAGTAGAAAATTAATCTTTTTTTGATAAGAATGCAACTGTTTGGTTGAAAATTCTACTATTTCGTAGAAAATTTATCTTTTGAGAAAAAATCACATTTTGTGTAGAAAAATTAATTTAAATATATACATTTAATATATATAAAATAACTATATTTTTTAATATTTGTCTTTCTGATTTAAAAAGTCATCTGTTTTAGTAGAAAATTGATCTTTCTTCGATGAAAATGCAACTGTTTGATTAAAAATTAAATAATTGTTTTAAAAAAAGCATCCTTTTTGTATGAAAATTCAACTGTTATTATCGAAAATTCGTCTTTTTGGGTTGAAAATTCAAATAACTTCGTAGAAAATTTACTTCTTATTTAAACTGTTTTTTAATTTTTTTTTAATCACTTTGTTAAAAAATTATTTTTTCGTTGAAGATTCATATTTTTATTTGAAAATTCATCTTTTTAGTTAAAGTTTGACTATTTGGTTGAGAACTGATTCTTTATAATTGAAAATTCAACTGAGTGGGTAAAAGTTGAACTATTCTGTTGAATTTGTTTTTAATGAAGCTTTACCTCTTTGGTTAAAAATTTAACTATTTTGTTGAAAATTAATTTTTTTGCTGAAAATTCCTATTTTACTGGTTGAAAATTCAATGTTTCTACAGAAAATTCGTCTTTTGGCTATCAGGATCAACAATTCAGGTGAACTTTTTTTTCTTTCATCACTGGGAAATCTTTTTATTTTTTGAAAATTCGTCTTTTTGATTTTGAAATTAATTTTTTTTACAATTACATTTCATCCTTCTAGGTTGAACTATCAACTATTAAACTTTTTTGTTACGAATTTTCTTTTAAGGTTGAAAATTGAACTATTTATTTGAAAATTAAATTGCTTTGCAGAGAATGTAATTATTTTTTAGAAAATTTAAGTATTTTCTTAAGAAGTCATCTCTTATCGTAGAAAAGTCACTTTTTTTGTTTGAAAGAAATAAATTTCAAAATTTTTGATTTGTACATGTATGTTAATGGGATTTGAATGTTAATGCTTAAAGAAAAAAAATTGGTCGAAGAAAAATCATAGAATTTTGAAAATTGATGTCCGCCAAATTATATTCATGGTTATAAGTAATATTTATAACCACGAATAATATTTGGCAAACATCCATGATTCTTTCTTTCGTCGCCTGAGCGTCCTAACCCCACCTGCCATTCGACTTAGAATAATTTGAGTCATGGCATTTAGTCCGAAAAAGTTAAAGTCCCTCTGACAATCGACAGCGCAAGCGCGCCTGCGGTTATCGATCACGCTTGTAGACATTTTGCTTGGCGAAAACGCGCCAATCGTGCGAAACCTGTATCCAGAAGCATCGCGAAAAGATGCTCGCTTGTTAATTTTTGCACAGCGACCGCGGGCCAATACCCCACTCTCTTACACCGTGAGAAGTGCGCCGCCGCCCGAGCTAGCCTTTAAGTATAGCGCGTTTCGAGACCGAGAGACACTTCTCCCCGAAACTCCGTAGTTTGAACATCTCCGCTACTTAAATAAAACCAAGTTTTTAACCTTACATTGCCTACCTCATTTTTGGACCTCCTTTTTTCTAACACTCCTATGCCACCTCCACAGCAGAGTCACACCCGATCTACGTTACGGAGAGGACTACTCCCGTTTCGGTAGCCATTGCCGTCAACGGAACAAACCCCATCTTCGCCCTGTACACCCTGGACCACCCGAACCATTTTCCCCCGTCTTCGAAGCGACCCCCGTTACGGAGAGGATTACTCCCGTATCGGCGGTAATCGCCTTCACCGCAGCCTCGCCCTGGCCCCCCCCCCCCCGCTGTTCTTAAATAACCAGACCTCCCCGCACGAATTAAATAAAGTAATCCCAACATTATTTAATTTTTAATCGAATAACTTTTTGGATCAGTCTCAACCCACAGACTGACCTCAAAATGAAGTTTTCTCCCTGCACAGCACGCATTATCTTAAATACAACTCATTTCCACTAGTTTCAAGTCCCATATCTTATCATTTCTGGAAACCATAAATTACGTACAGCAATAGGGGGGTAGAAACATTTTGTTACGGTTCGTTACATGGGGTGGGGGGGTGAAGAGGGTCGATTATCCGTTACGTAACTTACGTACCGCCCCTTTCCTAAAACGCATTTTCTCCTTTGCTTGCTTAGTAAAGCTCTGTTTATAAAATACAGGTGCGGACCGATATGAGTTCTCTGAAAGAACACATTGTGTGGCATTTATATTACGCATCTACATTTAGAATTAGGATAATTATATTTCCTGAAGAAGATTAGTGAATTCTATCACTTATATCCAGAAAACAATAACAAGAGAGAGAGAGAGAGGAGAGAGAGAGAAAAAAGAGAGATGGAGAATGAGAGAGAGATGGAGAAGGAGAGAGAGAGAGATGGGCAAAGAGAGAGACCGAAAGGCTCCTTTACAGGGGGTGGGGGGGGGGCTAATATCAGATTCGTATTTGGCGCACCAAAATACATAAAGATATTCTGCTCTGATCTATTTCCAAATGATTTTTACCAAGTGTAATTTATATCCAGAAAAGCTGATTCTCTAAGGAATTCTCCGAGTCTGGTGAAAAACCTTGACGTGCTGGGGGAAAAATAAGGTCAGATTCGTATTCAGCGCCCCAAAATACATATAGATACCATACTCTGATCTCTCGCGCATAGTACTTTCTTTGTGGGCCTGTGTAATAAAATACGTGGACAATTATTGCACTGTTAAAAACAAATCACAAATCAAGCCCCTTTACCATTTTCCCACAATAGGCTAATTGAAAAACCCTACTTTTAGCAAACTGGCCAACGCATCACTCATCAAAGTTATGCGCGTTATTGAATTTCTGAATTTGCAATCAACGTAAATCAATTTTATTTCATTTCTGTTGATGAGTGAGATTTTCGCCACTTTTGCAGCTGAAAAGTGGTTGAACTTGCCAGAAATTCCCAGCAGTGTGGGAAATGGAAATAGAAAATTGCGGATTATTTTCTCTTGTAAGATTGATAAATTTATCGGTCTTTATTGTAAAAATATCTCACTGTCTCTGTTTGAAAAAAGGTAGATGTTCCCAAATACCTTTTAATATAATTAACATGCTAACACAATTCTAAATAAAACAGCATTTATTATACTGAGATATCGAACATTTGAAAAATATGGTCGCAGCTCCCTTTAGATGGAAGTCGAGGTATTAAACCTATAACAATTTTATCTATGTAATGAGAAAGAAAAGGAACACTAAGTTACCAATATTTGGGTTGGGTTCCAGAATTTCCGTAACTTCGGGATCAACTTTGCAGTGTGGAATGTACAAATCAGGCACAACTTCTTCGTAAAATGTGATTGCAGAACCATAAATTTTCTGGGCAGCATCCGCAACAGTTAATACGAATGTTGAAAAAACAGGCTTTGGTTTACAGGCAACTTTTGGCCAACACTCTATTGTGGCACCCATTGGGAGACAAAACATAGCGACTGAATTTGGAAACACAAAACTGTTATAGTCCGTCACTGGATACTTATAGAGTATTGCTGGCTTTAATGATATTAAATTTGCCCGATTCATTGACTTTTTATAACACAGGAAAACATCACTACCCAACATGCCTTTATTTAAATTTTTATTTATTACACAAAAGGCATGCGGTGGAGTCTCTCCTTTGTTTGCCAAAATCACACATATGTCTGTAACAACAAGCGAATTACAAGGCATTTTTCGGCTTGCCCGCCTGTAGGTTACAAATATTCTCGATGTTGAATTATTCACATTTGCTACGTGTCCGGATGGTGTTTCATGAACGATCTCTGCATCTTTCATTATTCGTTCTTTCCCATCATATATCACACCTAAAGGAATTCATTAACAAATCATAAATATAAAGTTTTAAGTCTAACCCAATTAGATAATATAAAATGAAAATATATTAACAAAAAGCATCACCTATATCCACTAAAGGTGGTTTATCCCGGCTTCTCATGTAGCATAGATAACATTCGTTTGTTCTTAAACTTCCATGGTTCAAGTCCGCAGGAAATCCACTAACTGTTGTATCCAATATAGTATATCCCTCAGGACAAGTTTCACCCTGTGCTGGAAATATAACAGCTAAGTCTGTTATCGGTGCTGGCATTTGCATATCCTTCAGATGCGTTCCTTCTTGGCACCAATCTTCTAATATATTTTCCGACTCATTCTCTTCTTGAATATCATCATCATGACCCGGTAGACCAGCAACTACAAAGTAGTCAGCCACTCTTCTCTCGTCCATAATGTTATGGGCCTTTTTATTATTTCGTGATATCAGCAAATTGTGAAGAGGATAATGTTTTCATTGTTGAAAAACGCTTTATGGTGGCAAATTATGAACTCTGGAAAGCAGAGAGCCGAATAAAGTAATTTGAAGTTAACTAATGAACAGAGAGGGTCGAAAAAAAATTAAATCAAGGGACTACTTGAGGCAAATATATAAATTGTAAACATTTTTTAAATGAATAGAGTATATGTGACGTTCCGCAAGAATTGGTTCCACTTTGTTGGTATGGAGTTACGTATAGGTGCTTATAACCGAATAAATTCGCGACATTTTAAGCCCAGAACCAACTTTCTAGGTTGAAAAACGCGTTAAGGGAACGTTTTTGAAGTTAGAACTTATAAAAACTACTTTTCGAGGAAGCATCATTTATAGTTGGCGAGTTCCACAGGCGTGCATGCTTGATTGTTTCTTCAAACATAAAATATACCGACTTTTGGTCACTTCCAGGACAGACGGATGTCACCAGGTAGAGCATAGATTGAAGTATGATTTCCCATCGAAACGCCAAAATCGATACTTTTGACCTTCATTCACAAAGTAAACACCGTAATCCATGAAAAATTGCAGCTCTTTAAATGGAATTTTGGTCGTGCATTACTAGAGTTTAGAGATGCAGTTTTAACACAAAGGCATGCTCTCCCAAGGACGTTCATCAAGAATTCTGCATCCACTAATAGGTCATCTAAACAAGGTTTTTCCTATGCAGGGCAGTAAACACCTAGTCACCATTGAAGTGACTTGTCATGACACAAACAAAACAAAACATTTAAAAAACATGCAAATAGCATACATTGACTATGAGCAAGCGTTTTCGTCGGTACCACATGACAATTTGCTTGAAGTATCAAAAATTTAAAAGATCATACTTTTTGATTTTGTGGTTTTGACCAGATAAATTGTATCAAATAATTGTGATCTCAAAGTTTTTATCTACACGGTCTAAAATCAATATTTATCAAATATTGATACTTATAAGTTGCGAAAAAAATGTCTCTAGCTCCGCTAGGATCCGAACCCAGGTCTTCAGTTTTCTAGTCTGATGCTCTTGTCCACTAAACTACGGAGAAACAAGAATATTATCTTCAAAAGCCCTACAAGTAGAATGCCGACGTCATTCCTTATACTTGTAAGATTTATTTTTCGAACATTCGAATGTTTCATATTCTTTGATGTTATGGTTTTGACCATAATACGTCGGCATTTTAATTGTAAGAGTTGTGAAAAAAATATTCTCGTCTCTCCGTAGCTTAATGTGCAAGAGCCTCAGACCGGATATCTGAAGACCTGGGTTCGGATCCCAGCGGAGCTATAGACATTTTTTCACAACTTATACAAACCATTATTTGATAAATATTGATTTTAGACAACGTAAACAAAAACATTGACATAAAAATTATTTAATACAATTTATCTGGTCAAAACCATAACATCGAAAAATATGATACATTCGAATGTTTAAAAAATAAATCTTACAAGTATAAGGAATGACGTCGGCATTCTACGTGGAAGAATTGTGAAGAAAATATTCTCGTCTCTGCATAGCTTAGTGGACAAGAGCATCAGACCGAAAATCTGAAGATGTGGGTTGGGATCCTAGCGGAGCTATAGACTTTTTTTCACACCTTATCAAAAACAATATTTGATAAATATTGATTTTAGACCACGTAGACAAAAACATTAAAATCCCAATTATTTAATACAATTAGCTGGTTAAAACCATAACATCTAAAAATATGAAACATTCGAATGTCTGAAAAATAAACTTTACAAGTATAATCAGTGACGTCGGCATTCAACTTGTAAGAGTTGTGAAGAAAATATTTTCGTTTCTCCGTAGCTTAGTGGGCAAGAGCATCAGACCGGAAATCTGAAGACCTGGGTTCGAAACCCAGCGGAGCTAGAGACATTTTTTTCACAACTTATAAAAATCAATATTTGATAAATTTACGGCAGGAAAAGATCGTTCGGGAAATCCGAACTGAAGATAGTTCCAAATGAACTCAAAAGTCCAAATATATTACACTTATATAATGTCAAAATTGAACCTATTTGACATAGGGACTCAACGCACGTTCTGAAAAGCTTTATTTGGACATCCGAACTGAGACTAGTTCAAAATGAACTCGGTAATCCCAATAAATTACAGTTTATAATGTCCAAATTGACCAGATTGACGTAGGAACTTAGTTCGGGATTTGAAAAGTTCAGTTTAGAAATCCAAACTGAGACCAATTCAAAATGAACTCCGAAAACCGAAAAGATTACGGTTGAATGATACCCCAATTCATCAAATGGCCGTTTAATGTAGGGTATTTATGAAGAAAAATATAACGTCTTTTTGATAGAAAGATTAATAAAACTCTCGAAAATTGATCTTTTGCTCCTAATTATTATTTTGATATTTTCCTATATGTATTTTCAAAAAGTACGCCGCCGAAAAAAACTACTCAAATCGCCGCTGCCGGTCAAAAGTCTGCCACCGCAATCTCTACTACTACTCAACTACTTAAGTATGACACTCAACATCACGTCCTACAGATTCAACGTAGAGGTGAGAATAGCGGAATATCAGCTTTACTTACCTCCTCTTCATGGATATCCTAAAAGTTTATGATTACTTGGAGTCGGAACTACAGAGTTTATTCAACATCTTGCTGAAGTTTTTCATTGACATCAGGGTGATTCGGGGCCTGGAGAAATGTAAAAAACTGCATCTATCCCGTGGAGAGGCGATCACTCCACTGGAAGTGGAAAATTGGACAAGCGTCTAGTCCCTGACTGGCAACATTTACGCCTCATGGGATCGGGTCACTGGCGCGGCGCGCGCAACTCCCTATTCTCAGAAGCTAGGAGTAGCTGGCAAAATTCAAAACTTGCATAACATTTAATTGGAAAGTTTCAAAATTAAAAACTCTTCGATTTTAAAAGATGCAAAAATAAAAATCCTCAAATTTGGATGATTTTGAAGATCAAACGACAATTTTGCAATTCTGAATCTCTCAAATTAAAGAATTTCGGAATAAGCATAACATTTACAGAATCTTCAATTAGAAAATTTAAAACTTGCATAATTTTTAATTTTAAATTTTCAAAATTTAAAACTCTTTAATTTTTAAGGTTTACAATACTAGAGTCTTGCAACTCTGAAGAGTTATAATTAAAAATTCTTGTAATTTGAAAATATAGAATTGTAATTTATTCAATTTTCAAGATTTATATTTCTAAGTTATGTAATTTTGAATTTTTGTTTGAAAAGTTCAATTTTGAAGATTTATAATTGGAAATTCTTCAACTTTGACGGTTTGAAATTTTAAATTCTTCATAATTTTAAACATTTTCAATTGAGGACTCTCCAATATTTATTCTAGCTATGTAGCTAGTAACTACATATTACTAACTTGCAATAAATTACTTATTAAAAAACTCCTCTCACAGAGTTTTTCTCTTTTTAACACCATTTATTTTCAAATCTTTTCCAATCCTTCCCAATTGTGGTCGGTTCGACACAGTTTGAAGTATCTGACTTTTAATGCACATGTATTGAAATTTTTTTCAACTCACGTTCATGAAATGAAATTCTAACGGAAAACTATTCAGCGACTAGAGATAGAATGAATTGAATCTTTACACTTCACTGTTTTATGTTATCCCGCACCGACTTATCATTGACCGCTGGCGGCGGAGTGAGGCATGCCTTACTAGTACTGGTCGTTGATGTTAGAGTGGGGGCTTCTTTTGACTAATTATGCAAGTTTTCCGGTTCTGTAAAATTTTATAATTTCGTACAAGTGGAATTGTTGTGTCAAATATAAACATGGATCATTCCGTGTGCATATGCTTAGAGTGCAAATCTACACGGAGAGACTTTTGATATCAATATTTGGTTCATACTGCGCCTATAATTAAAATAAAGTGTAAGAATTTGGGGATAATCGGGGTGCTGTTATAAAGATTCCTACTATAATAAGAGATGATGGTATTTCTGTATGTATCATTATAACTTGAGCGAGCAAAAATTAGTATTTACGTTTAGAAAAAGTCTTATTTACTGTTTGAAAATTGTGAGTTTGAAAAAGTGATAATGGTCAATAACAAGTTTTCTATAAAATATTGACAATAGTAAATATTTTAGGTAACATAAGTTATAAGAAATGTACGAAATTCTAGTTTTCTTAAATAAGAATGCGTATTGAAATGAGAGCCGCTAGTAATATCTGCAACCGGGATTTATGAGAATTCTAAAAAACTATACTAAAAACGCCCGAAAGTTTCCGAGCTGTTCCGTCTATAGCCGAGTACGCGACGACCAGGACAGCAGACCGAATGCATCCGACTCGTGGCCTGTGATTTCCCACCAAAAGTTTCAATTATACACGTTTGTAGTACAAAAATGTTTGTAACTAATGCAGTATGCATTGAAGCTTAAACAAATTCTAATTCGGAAATTATTAATAAAAAACTGCAAAACTTAATTTTTTACAGTTTTATAAATTGAACAGTTCAAAGATTTCTGGTTAAAAAATATCAATCCACGCTATCGTTTTAAATGCTCTAAATTAAAACTAATCCTCCATTCCAATTCGCATTAATAAAAATGTTGAAAAATGAAACATGTCCCTCTCCCAACTCAATAAAAAGGTTCAAAACAAAAAATTGCCTCTTCCTGTTTAGAAAAACTTGAAAACACAAATTTCCTTCCAGTTCTATAAGAATCATAAAAATAACAAAATGTCAAACTTTTAATTCAGAATAAATTGAAAATCAAAATTTCCTATTTTTTTACCACTTTTAATAAACTCAGGTAATTACAATTTAACCATCCACAGATAAGGGAACGTCCATAAACTACGTAGCCTGTTTTTCTTTTGTTTATAACGTTGTGTCCTTTATCACTTAAAGGCAATTGTCTTTTCGTCTTTATTCAAACAAAAGAAGAACAGGCTACGTGGTTTGTGGACGCTCCCTAAGCTTAACGATAGGGTTTTTTTTATATTATGTAATACTTTGAAGGGATGTAGGATCAGAATTGCTCTAAAAAATATGATACTTAGTACTTGAGTGGCTGTTATTCACGAAAATTATACCTTGAAAAAATCTATAGATACCTGGAAAAAACTGGTATTGTCAGGGAATTTTTTTTACAGAATTTGAGTAGACGCCCTGAGATAATTCTAAAGATAATATTTTATTCAAAATCGGACGATTTTCGCATATTCTCGTCCTAATCTCGGAGCGGGAACTGCACGATTCTGGGTGGGGGTTTTTCTCGTCCGCCGGACGGGAATACGCTGAAATCGACAACTTGCGCATGTCAAATGATGGCATTCCCTCTCCTTTTTCACTGTGGCACGTGAAATATGGGGATTCGATGTTTTTGGTACGGTGCGTAGTGCACAAACTCCACGAGTGGCGCATTATCAATGAACAATTTTTTTATTACATGCAATATTTTTTTGGAATTTTTCTTTTTAATTATAACTGAATACATTTTTTATGAATAAATTTTAAACTCTTATTAGTAATTTGTATTAAAAAAGTCATTTTTCATGTACACAGTTTAAATTTTCCCGCAATTCTGACTCGAGCAACTAGCGCACCTACCGACGAACGGGTTCACCTGCTTTTGTAACCTCATAACAATCATTAGTTTGATCATTCTTCATAAAGAATTGGTTTTTTTTTATGACGGGGGCCCCGCCCGCCGAACCCCCCGAAGGGGGCTTCGCCCCCTTCGCCCGCAACTTTAATCAGGTTACGTATTCTCCACGCTTTTTCTGATCTTGTTGTCAACATTTTAGTGCAGTCACGTGGTAGGCCGATTTTGAATAAAATATCGTGTGTCATTCGACGGGAACCCTTTGACGCGACGAGGCCGATGTTTTCTGTACGAGGCGATAAGCAGGCGCGC
>CAKNXH010061277.1:95638-111016 GCA_932178445.1 Andricus quercusramuli
CGCGCGCCTGCTTATCGCCTCGTACAGAAAACATCGGCCTCGTCGCGTCAAAGGGTTCCCGTCGAATGACACAATATACTATTGTAATATTTGTATTGATATGATTCAACATATAAAATACCCACAAAATATACTGATTAATAGTATAATCTTCTGTGCTACTGTCTCAAATGAGCTGATAATTACTTTTACATTTTCAAAACAAAAAAAAAACTAAAACTGCAAAACTGTCGCTTGATTTAAAATAAAAAAAAATTTTTTTTTATTAATTCTGTCACTTGCTGTAATTATAGGATTGCGAAATTGATAATTCGCTGCATAAATTCACTTCCTTATTACTACAAATTTTTAATGCAAATGTTCGTCGCGTTGATAGTTTCTTTATTTATAGTTTATATGCATATAAATGATCAATATAAATATATAATAAAGTCCGGGGCACCTGGAATTTTCGACCCAGCACTATTAGTTTCTCACAAGTAGCGATACGTTTCACTGGTTAGTATATAAGGGGAGAAAGAATCATAGGTCTCAGCGGAATGCGTACGATTTATAGATAGATATAAAATAGGTTTATGCATGCGTATAGATGTTAATATAGGATTCGTCGACAAACCAGACTGTAGCCAGCGAGCGACGTCAAAGCATACACAAATATATATATATATATATATATATATATATATATATTAAAAAGTATGTGTAGGCCATGTAATAGTGTACCTTCACATACTTCCATCCGTCTTTCTTTTTGCCATGCGCCAGCGTGAAATACAAGATCACGAGACCCCCATTTTTCGTATAGTGGTTTAGAAAGATTGCAAAGCGTTTGTTTCGCTTATTTCAAAGCACTATACCAATTTTCGTTATTCAAATCCATTACAAAATTTAATACAGCGACTTAGAAAAACTGTAATTTTGTGTGTGTAAGAGTCTAACATTCTTACGATGGATTCCAATCAGAAATATTAGTCTGCCTTTTCATAGTCAATATTCGACTTTTTCTAACCGTATCTCGATTATACCTAAATTCGTATATTTTACTTTAATTATGAATATGCGATAAAAGAAATATTAATACCAAAATTCTCTCCATGTACATTCAAACGCCGCTGTCTAAAAAATCACGCAGAAGGTACGTAAACAAATTTTTTAAGAGCATGTGATGTCCTTCAAATTGTATCCAAGTACTGAAAGGCTGAATAAAATTTAAATGAAAGTTCGTAGCAAATGGGACTTTTTATTGTTTATGGTAATAAACGAAATTACAAAAAAAAAATATTTCGTATTTAAAAAAGTTTGTTTAACAATTTGATTTTGCAAAAACTTTATTTTATAATATAGCTTTCAAACATATATTAGATTCATAAAAAATTATACCATAAACGCGACCTCACTTTTGGAATCCTTAATGTTGACCGTCTATACTTTTTCCATATTTGTAAATATATTAAATACTAAAGTATTGTATGATATATGAGATAAAAAATAAATCATAATAACCTGAACATTTAAATGTTGAAAATTGAATAATTTATAATTCTATATTTTCAAATTACAAGAATTTCCGATTATAACTCTTCAGAGTTATAATATCAATTTGAAAGAGTTAGAATTGAAAACTTGTATTTTGAATTTCAAAATCATCTTCTGGCTTCTGCTAGTAGAGAGTTTCGCGCGCCGCGCCAGAGACCCGGTCCCATAGGGCGTAAAAGTTGCCAGTCAGGGACTAGACGCTTGTGAAAATTGGGATCTGACTCAGTCGACGATTTATGGGGAGTTGTTTAGGTGGGACCTCAGTATATTGCAGGCAAGGGAACTACTCCAGTCTGCATTGAAAGAGGCATTTAAGGCACTTCCTTTTTGGAGGGTCTGGGTTTAAACCTGAAAACCGGACTAGAAACGTCACCAAGTAACATGCACCTTTGGGGTTGTCTCGTGGTCGAGAACAGACCTCGAGGCACTAAACAGAACCATCCACGTGAGAATGTCCGAACACGAATGCATCACAGGAGGACGGCTGTGGAGAGAACAGCTCTGCCACGTAAGCTTGGGTGCGGAGGGATTCTGGATGTTCGCCGGCTGTGTGAGTCCCAGATTACACTGCTTGGATAGTGAGACTTCATACCTCTGGCTAAGGCGGGGAGAACTCTTTCCAGAAACAAAAGGGTTATTGCCATCAAGATGGGGTAATCAACACGAGGAACTAGTACAAGCGTATCCTCGGTATCAAAAGTCCGGGATCTAGAAAACTTCTGGTCAATGACAAAAGGTCCCCGAAATTCTTTTAATGGATATTATGCAGAATGATCTCCTGAATCCGAACGTATGAGGTGCTTTCGCGAATTCATGGTCATTCCCTAGATATCGATAATAAATTTTTTTCACAAATCATGCTGTATCTCCTAAAATTATCAAAATTTTAACAAAAATGTGTCTGAAATTTTTAGGTGTTATTGAAATCAAGCATTGTTTCCTATGAAATTTTTTGTCTGTCTAATATTCTTTGCGAGAAACGCAAGAAAAAGCATAACAAATCATTTTAAAAAGGGTGGAATACGCGAGAAATAAAAAAGTCATTATAATATAGAAAAAAAAAGATTTTTTTACATTATAAGTATAGTAGTGAAATTCAATAATAAAATTCATGATTTTTCAAATTTCAGAATAAAATTTTGCAATTGAAAATATTTAATTAAAATAAAATGAAATCAATGATCGCATTCAACAGCATTATTTATATATTACATAAAAATATGAAATTATTCTTTCTAATATATGACATTGTGAATGTCCTGCCGGCCCCTTTCATTTGTAGATATGATTTCTAGAGAGGTAACTTAAGTAATAATAGTAATAACGTCACATCACATCACATCATCGAATAAACATCAAATAGGCTGATTGATTTTATTTTTATTAAATATTTTCGATTACAAAATTTTATTCTAAAATTTAATGGATCATCAATTTAATTATTAAATTTCACTACTATACTAATCATCTACGAGGCTCTCTTGTACTTTACTTTTTTTTATCCTTTTTATTTTTATCCTGCTGCTCTGCCTCTACGGTAATTTTGATGTATTATTTGTCAAAACTTCCATCGTCCCAAAATGCAGCCACAAAATTGATATTATTATATTCTGTTTAAGGCCATGTGACGAGTGGGTCACGTGACCGGATTCCTACCTCACCAACACTTTTTTATTTGTAAACTCATGTTCACACGAATAGCCACATCGAGTTGCAATTTTGGGATAATAAATAAGAAGCACTCAGAAATGTGGCTCTGTTCCTAAATTTTAATAATTATGTAAAAAGTTTTTTTTGTAAATAATTTTTTTGTTTGCTTTTTTCATAATTATTAAAATTTAGGACCAGAGCCGCATTTATTAGTGCTTCTTATTTATTATCCCAAATTTTTAACTCGATGTGGCTATTCGTGTGAACATAAGTTTACAAATAAAAAAAGTGTCAGTAAGGTAGGAATCCGGTCACGTGACCCACTCGTCACATGGCAAGTCATCTCGAGATGTTTGTTCTCATAAAAAGCTTAGGGGAAGTACAATATATGTACGTATACTTCAATACGTACAAAATGTTTCAAGATTTCCAAATTTTGAGTACCGTTTATTTTTTATTGAAGCTTTTGACAATTCGGAAAATTTGTGTGTTTGCATTTTTTATAATAAATTTTGTTAATTTTTTCTTTAAAAACCAACTTAACATTTTTGTTTAACTTTTCAGAAGTACCAGTTTCCTAATTTTCTGATTTATCAAAAAAGGTTTTATATATGTGATGAAACTATCTGTAAATAATTCCCAGTAGTTGCGAATGATTAAAAGAATTGTTTATTACGTTATAAAAAAATTATTGAACAAAAGTTCTTTTCGGGATTGGGAATGTTTAGCTCATTGAAATCCTGAGTTTTTGTATGGAATGTGCGAGAAATAAAGGATTTATTACTGTTACTTGAAAGAAGATGCTATTTGGCAATTTAAAAAAAATGCACAGTTTGGTTATTTATTAACGAACAGGCTTAATTTTTTTAACGGAATAAACTAAGAATGCTTTTCCGGTGACTGTTTGATATGAAACTTAGCAAATTTGAAAGCATTATTAATTATTTAAACAATTTTTACAACCAAATTCAGAGTTTGTCTATTTTTTAACGAATAGGCTCAATTAAAAAAAATAAACAAAAAATACTTTTCGGGTGACTGTTTAATATTACACTTTGCAAATGTACAAGAATCGTTAATTATTTAATCAATTTTCATACACAAATACAAAGTTTGGCTATTTTTCAAGGAATAGGCTCAATTTGTTTACATAATTATCTAAGAATATCTTTAGTTTGACCACTTTCCAACAAATAGGCTTAGTTTGTTTACGGATTCAACTTACAATACCTTTCCGTTGACTCTTTTCTCTGCTACTTTGTAAATTTACAATCATTATTGATTATTTCAAGGATTTTCATAAACAAATTCAGAGTTGAGCTATTTCTTGGGATACATTAAAACATAAATGCAGCTATAAACTTTTTAATAAGCACAACTTTTCTATCTGAACTATGATATTAAAATCAAAATCATTTGAACATTTTAAACAAATTCATCTTTATAAGGAAATATATGCACAACATATCTAATGCGAATTAAAAAGCCAGTACAAATTTTAATAATACATAGTATAAACTTTTCTTTTTATTAATTTCAGTCTTTTTTCTTTTTTTTAATTGCTTCCAGTACTTTGATAAACTCTTCAATAAAATGATATTGTGCTTTTTTAACATTTTCTGAATTAATTTTTCACGGGCAATATATTTTCCTCTAATTTTTACTGGGATGTAATATTAAAACATTTTAATGAATTTATTCAGTGTTTTTTTTCTTCAAATTTTTCAAAATTTAGATAGCTTTCAAGCAAATTAAAAAAAATTACAATTTCAACTACAAGTTGAAACTTTTTTTATTATAATTATAAATAATGGAAAATTATGAATATTTATCATTGCATTTTATTTTTATTTTAGTTACATTTTCGACGTCTATGACTTTTCAAATTTAAACTATTTTTGAAATCTTAAGCTATTCAAAATGATTTCATCCTAGGCTAATTATTTTCATAGAAAAAATTACAATTTTAATTAATATTTTGGCTCCCTTATTAACGGTAGCAAGTAGACGTGTTGTGTTTATGCTCCGGTGAACTTGAAATCGTGTACATTGACTTGCCATATTTACAACTGAATTTTGAGACCGATAACTCCAGATCTTTTTTTTTTTTTGAAAGTGCATAAAGCGTGCGGTATCTTCAATGGTGCAAGCTCTGACTATTTGGATTAATGTTTTTTAAGTGTTGTGGTGACAGTGGATGGTTTCGATCTGAAGGAATCTCTTGGTAACTTTGCAAAGAGCCTGGAGGAGCTCAAAAGTTTGCACAATGAGCTACGTAAAGAAGTACGTGAGTCTTGTAACATTTCGAAAGAAATTAAAGGTAATATGGGGATTTTATCTGAGAAAGTGGTTGGGCTGGAAAAGAAAATAGATTTTGCAGAACGTAGAGAGAGAGAGAGAGAGAGAACAACTTTGCTATCTTTGGTATGAAAGACGATGACAATCGTACAGGCCTGCTCGCTCCAATAATATCAACATTCCAGAGTGTTAATTTGGATTTACCTGAGGTGGCAATCGCGGATGTATTCAGACTAGGAAAAACTAAAGGTAACCGCCCGGTCCTTGTGAGGTTCATTGCAGTAAGATGGGTGAAACTCATTTTTACAAAACTTTCGGAATTTAAAAAGCTTAACCTCGTCATTGCAAATGATCGTTCCAAGCAGGAAAGGGAGCAGAGAAAAGAACTTCGTATCCAGGAAGAGCGCTTGAAAGCGGCCTCAATCCATGCCAATATTAGAAGAAACAAGCTCCATGTTGGTGATAAAGAAATCGCAGCTGATGAGGTGGAGTACTTAATTAAAGGTAGTAAAAAGCGCAAGGTTCAGGACGACTCCAGTGATGTTGTGGAGCAGCTAGAAGATGGGAGAAAAATAAAGAAGAGAGGCCGAACATCAAATCGAGATCTTCTGACTGAGAACAAGAATAATAAAAGTATGAAGTCCTTCCTGACGGGGAATAAAATTGACCCCCCTCCTCATTCTCAGATCCCGCAGGAGAATGATTCGGCAGCATAGCTTGAAGTACCTGACTTTAATTCCCAAGGTGAAGTGAATTCTGAGTTATTTCCTAAGATCATCTTTTGGAACATGCATGCTTTCTCTAACCTAATGGATATTGAAAATACATTCAAGTATTCTGATATCTTGTGCGTACATGAAACTTGGTTGGAATCACCGAGTTTGCATACTACAGATTTCTCCAGGGATATTCAGCTGTTCCATTCGCCAGCTTGGAGAGATGCAACCAAAGGCAGAGCAAAAGGCGGTTTTTTTTGTGGCTTTGAACACTCGGGTATATTCTGCACATTTAATTCACTCTTCTCATGATATTATTATTCTTAAGATTCGATGTGAATCGACAGAGTTTTTATTGGGGGTTGTTTACATCTCACCTCTTTCGAATGTTAATACTTTTTTAGAGGATCTCGATGTTGTGTTCTCCTCCATACATGATACGTATTCAAAGCTACCTATAATTATAGGCGGTGATTTTAATTGCAGATTAGGTACGCTTAATGAATTAGACGAAAATATTTTTTTGAACTGCGACAACTTTCATTCTGTTAGGACTTCGAATGAACCTGTTATTAATAATAGAGGTATGCGATTGGTTTTATATATGAGCAACAAAGGGTTTTGTCTTTGAATGGTAGATCCCGAGCAGATTCACCTGCGAATTTCACTTTTAAAAGTCGTTTAGGTTCGAGCGTAATTGATCTTGCATAGGCTTCGATAGACGGGCTTGAATTTTTTGATAATTTTAATGTGTTGCCTGTTTTGACAATGTCTGATCACTTGCCTGTCTCTTTAATTTTAAATTTTGTTTACCACTCCGAGTATTATAAACAAAGCCAAGGTAATAACTCTAAAGATGTAAAGTTAATATTCAATAACAGTAAATCTGTCGATTTTACCGAAAGCATGAGATGGAAGGATGAGATTACACGTGTTGATGGAAATGTTGATATGCTAAATGATAACTTAATAACTACAATTTTCGAAACGGCAAAGGAATTAGGAATGAATCATAAAGTGTTGGGTAGGGTGGGGATTAGATCCACTGACAAGCCGTGGTTTGACAAGGATTGTCACGTAGCTAGAAGTAGCATGGCCGTAGCGTTTCAGGCCTTTCAGAGAAATGACAACAGCAAGATGAGTCGTGTGGCGTATTTTGATGCTAAGAAAAGATATTTGAAACTTTTACAGAATAAGGGAATCGACTATGAAAATAATATTGTAGATGAAATAGCTTCTGCCCATAGCTTATCTACCTTTTGGTCTATTATAAATAAGAGGCGTAAGAAATTCGCTGCACCTAACGTTATAAGTCTAGACACGTGGTACAAATGGCTGAGAGATCTATTTCCAATTGAAATAATTAGTCGCCCCCTTGAAGTCTGTATTTCTCACCCCGTGCTGGACGGCTCTATAACATTTTTAGAGTTGAAGGAAAGTCTTAAAAAATGTAAAGATGCTAAAGCAGCGGGGTCTGACCTAATTAGTTACAGTTATGTTAAAAGACTGCCTGAGAACTGGTTACTCTATTTGGAACAAATATTTAACAAAATTATGGAGACTGAAAAAGTGCCAAATGCGTGGGGGTGCAGGACTACGACGATGCTACTTAAAAAGGGCGATGCCACCATTCCCGATAACTATAGACCGATAACATTGAATTGTATTGCAAAAATTTACACACAAATTTTAACTAATAGACTAAATACTTGGAGCGAAGAACGTAAGGCGATTCCCGAATTTCAATCTGGTTTTAGAAAGGGTCGGGGCTGCCTGGATAACCTTTTTACCCTGCAATCGATAATTCAGATACACTTGAGACACCCTCGAAGTGCAGTTTACGCTGCATTTGTAGATCTTAAAAGCGCATTCCCCTCAGTTCCGCATGATCTGTTATGGAACAAGCTGCATACTCTTGGTGTAAGCTCAAAAATACTAAATATTCTTAGAAATTTTTACGAAAATGCGTATACTTGTATAAGAACAAATAATGGTACAACCGAATATGTTAAGGTGTCTCAGGGTGTTTTACAGGGAGATGTACCAAGTCCTCTATTATTTTCTTTATTTACTAGTGATTTCGAAACTTTTTTAGTAAATCAGGGTTGTAGATGTCTCTCTGTGAATAGTTTGATAGAAATTTTATTGTTAGCTTATGCAGATGACCTGGTCCTTCTCTCAGAGACACCTATGGAATTAAATAGGAAACTCGAGGCCCTGCGACTGTACTGTGTACAGAATGGTCTGGTTGTGAACGCAAGTAAAACCAAGATTGTTATTTTTCGCAACAGCGCCAGGAATTGTGTAAAAAAGTTCATTTCTTTCAAGCTTGGCGATGATAGAATTGAGGTAACAGACAATTATAATTATCTTGGTGTAATTCATAGTAACTCTTGTAAGTATGTTGGTGCCACGAGAAAATTTATTAGTTCAGCAAATGCGGCTGCGGGTGCTACTTTGAAGGTCATAAACAGTTTTAGAATAGACTCTTGGTCAGCCTACATTGAATTGTTTGAAAGCTTGGTTAATAGCTCACTATTATACGGGGTCCAAGTATGGGGTCAGGCCTCTCTTGAGGCTCTGGAGAGGGTTCAGCTGAGTTTTTTCAAGAGACTGCTTCATTTACCAACCAACACTCCGAACTACGCAGTGAGATTAGAAGTGGGTAGACCATCATTGTCCTGTGTTGTCCTCGCTAGGACTCTGTCTTGGATTGAAAAAATTTTTCTATGGACTCTTCACGGTATCCAAGACAGTGCTTAGAGAGAATAATTGGTCGGGCAAGGTCTAAGCCCAGAAATAATTATTCAAACTGGTATTCGCAACTCAGACATTATTTTGAGGTATGTAACATGTTGCACTTATGGAGCGGGGCTTCTCTGGAACGCCTGGCTTCTGGTGCGAGCGTAGTTTTGGGTGGTTACATAAGAGCCTCGCTTAGAAGGGATTTGGCTAGGACCCGTTCTAGGAGCCTGCAGGTCTGGCCTTATATTTCCTTAAATCAGAGAACTCAGCCCTATCTCACTTGTAGAATGGACTTAAATTTTAAAAGGGGTTTATCTCGGATAAGACTCGCAAATAATCACTCAGACCACATATTTTTGTTTGGTAAAAGGCATAAAAAAATTAGTTTAGATTTATGTCTGTTTTACTTTGCCGATGATGTTGATTTTAACCATTTTCTTAACGAGTGCCCTCGATTTACAGAAATTAAAACAAAATATTTTACTGAATCGTCGACGTGTGCTGACCAAGTAATATTTTGGAAAGGTGTTTTATCTTCAATTGACACACTTAGTAGTAAAAAATTGATTAGAATGATTGTAGAAATGCTGGAAATACCACGATAGTTTTAGAAAAAATTTTCTCTGTAAATTTATTGTAATTATTTTTGTTACTGATATATGTATTGTATATGTGTTAGACGGTATAGTCTAAAAATAAACTTTATTATTATTAATATTTCTTTTTAAAATTATATAGCCTCAGATTTATGAATATTTAGAAAATCATTTTATATCTATTTTATTTACATTTTCGACGACTGTGACTTCTTTCAAATTTAAACTATTTTTGAAACATTAGGCAATTGAAAATATGATTTCATTCTGGGCTAATTATTTTTAAAGACAAAATTACAATTTTAATTAATATTTTAGCTCATTTGTTAGTGTTTATTTTTAAAATTATACAGCTTTACTTTTTTTGGACAAGAATTTTTTTATTAGAATAATAACAATACAAATTATGAACGTTTATTATTTTATTTTATTTAAATTTCAGTTAAATTTTTAAATAATATAACTACCTTCAAATTGTAACTATTATTACAATCTTAAAAAATTGAAAATATAAATTCATCTGTGTTATTTTTATTAGAAAACATTACAATTTGAATTATTTTTGGAATTTGAAGTTTAAAAAATTTTTTAAATGTGTTTACCTTTGGCTCATTTATCTTTAAAGAAAACGGAGTCATCTAAGAATATCTTTCCGGTGACCTTTTTCTATGCTTGGTATATTCCCAAGAATGATTAATTATTCAAACAATTTTCATAAACAAATTATGAGCTTGGCCATTTTTCCACGAATAGAGTTTTGGGTATTTTTCAACAAATAGGATAATTTTTTTTACAGAATTAACTAAGAATATCTTTCCGCTGACTTTTTTGTATGTTTTGCGAATTTACAAAAATTATTAATTTTTTAGATAATTTTCCTAAACAAATTAAGACCTTGGCCGTTTTTCAACGAATAGGATGAATTAGTTAAGGCTATCAAGAAATAATGTATTTCCAATAACTCTTTCTTACGATACTTTGCAAATATATGTGACGTGCGCCGAAGAAAGGGGGCTTACTCTGGAAAAATCGAAATCGAGGTTTTTACACCTTTCGATAGTTTTTGAGTTGCTCTTTTTAATGAAACCATCGAAAAAAATTTCCGAGCGTTATTATTGCTAATAATTGAGTTGATACGTACCCGAGAAATCGTGCTTTCGCTCGAGAGCGCCAAATCCCATGAAACACCTCCCACCACTCACCACTACATCTCCGCGTCTCATCTATACCCCGTCCGTGAGCAGCGCCGCTATATGCGTGATAATGTAGTGGCAAGCGGAGAGGGAAGATTTCGTGGTCTTCCCTCTCTTCTAAAAGTCGCGTCTATCGGGTCGACTTCGACCGCTCGTCCTGAAAAATCTCGCTTTCCAGAGTAAGCCCCCTTTCTTCGGCGCACGTCGCATATAATAATTATTATTTTTTTAACGATTTCCATTAACGTATTCAGAGTTTGTCTATTTTTCAAGGAATAGATACAGTTTATTTACAAAGTCAACTACGAATATCTTTCTGATAACACTTTTCTATGTTGCTTCGTAAATTCACAATATTTATTAATAATTTAAACAATTTGCATAAACAAATTTAGAGTTTGGCTATTTGTCAACGAATAGGCTCAATTTCTTTTACAGAATTGACTAAGAATATCCTTCCGATAACTTTTTTCTATGAAGCTTTGCAAATTTACAAGAATTATCACTTATTTCAACAAATTAAGAGTTTGGCCACTTTCCATCGAATAAGCCCAATTTGTTTATGGAATCACAAATAATGTATTTCCAATAACTCTTTTCTACGATACTTTGCACATTTGCAATAATTATTAAATATTTAAACAGTCTACATAAACATATTCAGAGTTTGGGTATTTTTGAAGCAATAGGCACAATTTGTTTACGGACTCAACTAAGAATATCTTTCCGATAACTCTTTTCTATGTTGCTTTATAAATTTAGAAGAATTATTAATTTTTTAAACAATTTCGATTAAAAAATTAAAGAGTTTAGCTATTTCTCACGAATAGGCTCAATTTTTTTTACAAAATTAAGTAAGCATAACTTTCAGATTACTTTTTTCTATGATGCTAAGGAAAGTGTTTCTGATGACTATTTTCTATGTTGCTTCTGTAAATTCATAAGAATGATTGATTATTTAAACAATTCCCATAAACGAATAAGCTCAATTTGTTTACGGAATCAACTAAGAATGTCTTTCCGATGACTCTTTTCTATGCTGCTTTGTAAATTTGCAAGAATTGATAATAATTTAAACAACTTTCATATAGAAATTTAAAGTTTTACTATTTTTTAACAAATAGGTAGAGTTTGGCTATTTTTTATCAAATATGCTAAATTTTGTTACAGAATTAGCTAAGAATATCTTTCCAATGACTTTTGTATGATGACTTGCAAATGTTCAAGAATTATTAATTATTTAATCAATTTTCACAAACAAATTAAGAGCCCACTCATTTTTCAAGGAATAGGATCAATTAGTTTAGGGAATCAAGCAAGAATGTATTTCCAATCAATCTTTTAAACGATACTTTGCAAATATACAATATTTATTAATTATTTTTACAATTTTCCTAAACATATTCAAAGGTTGTCTATTTTTCGAGGAATAGGCAGAATTTGTTTAGGCTCAATTTGTTTAAGAATTCAACTAAGGATATCTTTCCGATGACTGTTATCTATGTTGCTTTGTAAGTTTACAATAATAATAATTTTCAAAGAATGAATCATTATTAAAACAATTTTGATAAAAAAATCAAGAGTTTGGTTATTTTTTAAAGAATAGGCTCAATTTGTTTACGGAATCAATAAAGAATGTTTTTCAGATACCTCTTTCCTTTGATACTTTGAAAATTTACAATAATTATTAATTATTTAAACAATTTTCATAAACACATTGAGAACAATTTGTTTACGGAGTCAACTAAGATTGTCTTTCCGATGAATCTTTACTTTATTTTGTAAATTTACAAGAATTATCAATTATTTAAACAATTTCGATTAAAAAATTTAGAGTTTGTCTATTTTTCAACGAATACGCTCAATTTTTTAAAAGAATTAAATAAGAAGATCTTTCCGGTGACATTTTTCTATAATGGTCTGCAAATTTCAAAGAATTAATTATTATTTATACAATGTTGATTAACAAATTAAGAGTTTGACCATTTTTGAACGAGTGGGCTCCATTTGTTTACGAAATCAATAAAAAATGTTTTTAAATAACTGTGTGGTGAGCCCACACTTGTAGTTATTTACTACAAGAAAACTATCCACCTAGAAACACTACCCGAATCGGGTAGTGGCACGACTACCCCGAAAGGGAAATGGCTTAATGGTATACATACATACGTTTCCTATGTATGATACTTTCAAAATTTACAATAATTATTAATTATTTAAACCATTTTCATTGAAAAAATTAGAATCTGGCTATGTTTTAACAAATAGGCTACATTTTTTTACAGAATTAACTGAGAATATAATTCCAATGACTTCTTTACATGATGCTTTGCAAATTTCCAAGAATTAATCATTATTTACACAATTTTCGTAAAAAAATTATGAGCTTGGCCTTTTTTCAACGAATAGGATAAATTCGTTCAGGGTATCGAGAAATAATGTAATTCGAATAACTATTTTCTAGGATACTTTGCAAGTATGCAATAATTATTAATTATTCCAATAATTTTCATAAACATATTCAGAATTTGGCTATGTTTCAAAGAATAGGCACAATTTGTTTATGGAGTCAACTAAGAATATCTTTCCGATGACTCTTTTCTATGTTGCTGTGTAAATTTACAGTAATTATTAACAATTTAAACAATTTTAATACAAAATTCAGAATTTGGCTATTTTTCAACGAACAGGCTCAATTTTTTAGCAGAATTAACTGAGAATATCTTTCCGATGGCTTTTTCTATGATGCTTTGCAAATTTACATTAATTATTAATTATTTTATCAAATTAAGAGTTCGGCCATTTTTCAATGAATGGGCTCTGTTTGTTTACGGGATGACCAAGAATGTATTTCCAATAACTCTTTTCTACGGTACTTTGCAAATTTACAATAATGATTATTTATTCAAACAATTTTTATGAACATATTCAGAGTTTGGCCATTTTTCAAGGAGTAGGCTCAATTTTAACAGAATTAAATAAGAATATATTTCAGACTACTAGGATCAATTAGTTTAGTGCATCAAGATTTCTACGATACTTTACAAATATACAATAATTAATAAATATTTAAGCAATATTCATCTAAAAAATTCACAGTTTAGCTATTTGTCAACGAATAGGCTACATTTTTTTACAGAATTAACTAAGAATATATTTTCGATGACTTTTTTACGTAATACTTCCTAACTTCTCAAGTACTATTAATTATTTAAACATTTTTTATAAACAAATTCAGACTTTCCTACATTACTTTGCACATTTAAAATAAATATTATATATTTAAACAATTTTCATGAATATATCCAGAGTTTAGGTATTTTTCAAGGAACAGACACAATTTGTTTACAGAGTCAACTAACAATGTCGTTCTGATGACTAGATTCTATGTTGCTTTGTTAATTTAAAGGAATTATTAATTATTTAAACATTTGACATGAAGAAATTCAGAGTTTGGTTATTTATCAACCAATATGCTACATTTTTTACAGAATGAACTAAGAATATATTTCCGATAACTTTTTTCTGTGATATTTTGTAAGTTCCCAAGTATTATTAATTATTTAAACAATTTTTATCAGCAAATCGGAGGCAGCTAAGAATGTCCTTGCGAGAACTATTTCCTACGATACTTCGCGAATTTATAATAATTATTAATTATCATTTAAACAATTGTCCTAAACATATTCAGAGTTTATCTATTTTCAAAGAAATAGGCTCAATTTTTGTACGGAAGCAATAAAGTATATATCAAATAAGAATTTCGTACATTACTTTGCACATTATTTAATTATTCATAATTTAAATATTTTTCATAAACATATTCAGAGTTTGGGTATTTTTCAAGGAATAGAGACAATTATTTTATGGAGTCAACTAAGATTGTCTTCCCGATGATCATTTCTATGTTGTTTTGTAAATTTACAAGAATAATTAATTATTTAAACAACATTCATGAAGAAAATCAGAATTTGGCTATTTTTCAATGAACAGGGTTGATTTTTTACTGAACTAACTAAGAATATCTTTCCGATAACATAATTACGCCCTTCAAATTTCCAAGATTTATTAATTATTTAAAATATTTTCATGAGCAAGTTAAGAGTTTGGCAATTTGTCGAAGAAAACCTCCTGCTCGACATTAGTTAAAACCGAGATTAAAACGCTACTCTAGGAGCTGGGTGTAATCCTGTGTGCCGTTCTAGGTTCGCAGAATTTTTTTACGGAATATTATGTAAAATGTTGTGCTGATTACGAAAAACTTGGGTGCCCCCCCCCCACCCCCCGAAAAATGGGGAGGTTTCGAGATATTCGCGTTTTAATTATTTTTTAATTAATGTAATAAGCCTATTGCAATTTGAGGTTTTTCGAAAGTTAAAATACATGGTCGGCTAGAGAACCGATTTACGAAGGGAAACTTCCTCTATCGTTTTTTGATTCAATCAATTGTTAACATAGAAAATTAACAATTACGTGGAAAAATGAGGAAAATTACAATTGTGCTTATTTTGTTTAAAATATAGATTGCACAGCAAAAAGCTTCTTACAAAAGTTTGAGTACTCTCAGAGGAGCATTTTTTTCTAAGAGAACATTTTTATAAAAGTGATCAATTTCGAGAAAACATCGATTAAAGAAATAAAAAA
>CAKNXH010061277.1:126016-143910 GCA_932178445.1 Andricus quercusramuli
GGCTTTACATTATCCATGTACACATTTCCAGAAGATTTTATTGGAAAAGTGCTAAAGGTACAGCACGTCAAAGTATGTAGATTCTGAAATGCGCAATAAATTGTTGAATATAAACATTAGAATAAATTTTTTTAATGATAGGGGAAGTAGACCCAAAAAGGAGTATCTTTTATCTCCTTAAATTTCTTGATGAAATTGTTTCCTACAAAGAAAACCAGCTTTCTATTTTTTCTCTGAATTTTTTTATTTCTTTAATCGATGTTTTCTCGAAATTGATCACTTTTATCAAAAATGTTCTCTTAGAAAAAAATGCTCCTCTGAGAGTACTCAAAATTTTGTAAGAAGCTTTTTGCTGTGCAATCTATTTTTTAAACAAAATAAGCACAATTGTAATTTTCCTCATTTTTCCACGTAATTGTTAATTTTCTATGTTAACAATTGATTGAATCAAAAAACGATAAGGGAAGTTTCCCTTCGTAAATCGGTTCTCTAGCCGACCATGTATTTGAACTTTCGAAAAACCTCAAATTGCAATAGGATTATTGCATTAATTGAAAAATAATTAAAACGCGAATATCTCGAAACCTCCCCATTTTTCGGGGGGGGGGGGGGGGCCCCACCAAACTTTTTCGTAATCAGCACATTTTAAATAATATTCCGTAAAAAAATCCTGCGGACCTGGAACGGCACACAGGATTACACCCAGCTCCTAGAGTACGCACCGAACACACATTTCGGTCGTATACGTCGCAGATGGTCATCCATCCGAGTGCTATGCGCGGTCGAAATGGCTTGACATCTAGACTCTTCTTGAGTCGAGATCATTTACTGTGTATTTCTTTGAAAATTTGTACGCGCCGAGATTCTATAGGTTTTTTTTCCAAAGTTGCATTAAAATGTTTAGAGTTGCACAATTATTTATTCTGCATCGAGGGATGGTGTCCATGCGAAGCCGTGTACAAATCAAAATTATTGAAGTAAAAATTAATTTCATGGTATTTTATTGAACTTCATTTTCAAATCAAATAATTACAAGTAAATAAATTGATCGCGCGCGGAGGGCGAGTGTGAGGCTCTAGTTATAATTAAAAATGGGAACAATGCAAGTGGAATAAAATTGAATTCTTTGAATGGATTTTCAAGAAAAAGAATTGTTTAAATATTTTTTTATGTTATTTTTGTTTGGAATCACGAACATTTTTGTAACTTTTTTTACTACATTTATACATGAGCATGTACTCACAATTTACATACAGGGTGTTCAAGCAGGGGCTTTTCAAAAAGTATGCAACCCGCTATAAACGGTCATCAGAATAGCATTGACGTGTGAGACGGGTATATATATATATATAATTTAAAAAAAAAGTTAAACAACCACCGCATGGTACCACTAAGAGCAACTGCCATCTAAAAAGAAAATGTCAATAGCCCCCAGTAGAACCGCGGTAAAATACACCTATGGCCACGTCTCACATCCGTGAGATGGGTGGTCACAGGGTCACAGGTCTTGATACCTTTCCTCGGGTGACGGACAACTGTGCACGCGCCCATCTGTGCACGTCAGTGGCCACTGGTACAACTGTGATCGTTGTTGGTCACAGGCACAACTGTACACCGGGACATCTGTGCACGCGCCAAATTTGGCGTGCACAGATGGGACACTCCCAAATGTGCACGTCGAAATGTCGACGTGCACAGATGGTATCCTAGTACCAATTAACGTGCACAGATGGGAGACTCCCAACTGTGCACGTCGAAATGTTGACGTGCACAGATGGTACCCTAGCAACGGTTAACGTGCACAGATGGGAGACTCCCAATGGTGCACGTGCACAGATGGCACCCTACCAACGGCTCACGTGCACAGATAGGAGACTCTCAACAGGGCACGTGCAAAGATGGGAGACTCCCAACTGTACATGTGCAAAGATGGGAGACTCCCAACTGTGCACGTCTCAATTGATACGATCATATTATTGACTTACAAGTCCACGTGCATAGATGAAAGACTCCTGACATTGCACGACTTAATTAATGCAGTCAGATTTTTCACTTAGAAGTATTAAAATCATCAATTTCACTTAAAATGTGTACGGATGGTACCCTTCCAACTGTGCACGTTTCGATTAATAAAATCATTTGTCATCAAAAAGTGCACGTTCGCAGATGGTACCTTCCCAACCTGCGCGCCTCGATTGATACTATAATTTTTCGAATAAAAGTTCACGTGCACATATGGCACCCTCCCACCTGCGCAAATCCCAATTATTACGATGAGAATTGATATGCGCACAGTTGTGAGTCTCCTATATGAAGGGTCCGCGGTCTAAACCTGTTAACTGACATTTTTTTCGAAATCTACTTTTTTGCACTTCAATGAAGTTTTTTAATATGCCGCCAGTATCCTACTAGCCGCATGTCGAAACTATAATTTTTTTTTAATTTATAAAAAACGCGTTTCGGTATCTGCAGCACTGGTCCGCGGTCTAAACCTGTTAACTTCTTATGGCGGCTTAAAACAATTTGTGTTTTCAATCCGTTTCGCTAAGCTAACTCGTATAAAAAGACTGAGGGGACCGTCTGACTGGGTGTTTTTCATAGTGTGTGAAGGTGTGAATCGAGTTTTGGAGCTCTATTGCCGTCACGTTTGCCAGTTTCGCCTATACGTTGCCTCGAAAGTACACACAAGATTGCCGCGCAATTGTTTACAAGCTATCGTAAACAGTGGTAAATAACTTTTTTAATTCATACAACTAGTTTACATTTTCAGCGCACCAGGAGCGCGCTCCTGCTGGTAACAGGCTAAGACCGCGGGACCCTCTTGTAGATAACATACTTACAGATTCAAACCGCTGTAAGAAGTTTAATTTCACCAGAATTGTTATAAATCTTATGTATATTATTGGTATTGCGCTCTTCAACAAAATGAAAACGTTTTTCCGTCGCTGTATAAAATTTATAAAATGTCAGTTAACAGGTTTATACCGCGGACTCTTCATATGTGCACGCGGACTTGTATTTTAAGCATGCTATCTTATTAATTGATACGTGCACAGTTCGGAGGGTACCATCTGGGTACGTGGACATACAAAAATGTCTAATCCTACTAATTGATGCGTGCACAGTTGGGAGTCTCCCATCTTTGCACGTGTACAGTTGGGAGTCTCCCATCTGTGCACGTGCACAGTTGGGAGTATCCCATCTGTGCACGTGGACCTGCAACTTTCAAATCGAATCGTATTATTTTAGACGTGCACAGTTGGGACACTCCCAACTGTACACGTCGAAATGTCGACGTGCAGAGATGGTACCCTAGAAACGGTTAACGTACAAAGATGGGAGCCTCGCAACTGTGCACGTCGAAATTTAGACGTGCACAGATGGTACCCCTCGAACAGTTCACGTGCAGAGATGGGAGACTCCCAACTGTGCACAGTTGTAGCAGTGGCCACCGACGTGCACAGATGGGCTCGTGCACGGTTGCTCCGTGCAAAGTTGTACCCTTCCCCCTTTCCTCTTTTTCTTTCTCCTTTGCAGTGATGTTGTATTCGGACGGAGCCGAGAATGCGATCACGAATATCGTTCGTTTCTCGAAGTCTTGGAGAACAATGTCAGGCCTCGAGTGCGCAACGGAGACTGCTGCCCGAAAATCGTAGTTCCAGAAAATCTGGCACTTCTCGTTTCGGACAATTGACTCTATATCCCTTGGAGCGCTCGGCAGGGCAGGGTCGCGACCAACACCGTAAGAGCGACAAAGGTGGTAATAAAGTACTATTAGGGCCGCATTACGTCTATAGAAAAACGTTGTTCCTGCGTGGGTCGGACACCCCGATAGTATGTGTTCTAGGTACTCAGCGTGTGCATGACACGCTCTGCACCTATCACTGGGAACTTCTTGACATAAAATGCGGGCGCGGTATGCTAAGGTGGAGATTACAACGTCCTGGCATGCGAAAATAAAGCCCTCTATACCTGAATTGAGCCCTGATGATTTGAGGAAAGCAAAAGTTTGCTCCTTTGCCAAGGACTGTTTTTCTACATTTCTGTGAAAGTTTCCGTGCATATGCTTGTCGAGTAGCTACTGCTGAAATTTTCCAACCTCTGCTTTCTTTAATTCGGCTTTTAGACGTGAAGCATCTAGATGGAGTAATGCACTTTCCTCACTTCTGATGTTGAAATTCAGGCCAAGAGTCTCGGCAGCTTGCTCCGCGGTTTTGTAAAGGAACGCTCCTTCGCCAATCATCTCGTGGTTTCTGACCATCTTCAGGAGAGGATCTCTGCCATTCGCAACGGTGTAAGCTGTACTTAAAACAATTCGGTTATGAAGACATTGGAGATTCAGAAGTCCGCGTCCGCCTTGACGGCGTGAAATGTATAATCGCGGAATTGACGAACTGATATGCAAGCTTTTATGCATATGCATGATCTTACGCGTGGTGACATCAAGGGCCTTAAGCTCGTTCTTCGTCCATTTAACCACCCCGAACCAGTAGAGTAGAACCGGGACGGCAAGCATGTTAGTCGCAGATACCTTGTTCAACGCCGACAGATTGGAAGACCAAATCTGTCGAAGAAGATGCTTGTATCTGCTTCGGAGAGACTCCTTCACTGATGTTACGTCCTGAATGCGGCTTTGAGGCACGCCCAGGTATGTATAGGTCGCTCCAGTGTTAAGATGTCTAATAACACTTATATCCACAAGCTCAGGGTCCTTCGGAAATCTTTCCTTTCTTCAAATGAATTTTGGCACACTTGTCCAAACCAAAGTCCATCCCAATCTCTCTTGTGTAGTTCTTGACGATATTTATAGCAGTTTGAAGTTTGCTTTTACCAGCGGCATAGATCTTCAGGTCATCCATATAAAATACATGCGTGGCCTTATCCTCACGCTGATAAGTATCGCCATAGAGGTATCCAGGAGAATTTCGTAGTGCGAGAGATAGAGCCAGAAGTGTGATGCAAAAAAGCAAAGGGCTCATTCTATCCCCTTGAAAGACGCCCCTCTGGAAGGTGACCGTGTTCGTCGTCAGACGATGATTCCTAGATGAGATGGTAAATCTAGTTTTCCAAAGAGGCATCAATCTCTCTATGCATCTCACTATGTGCGGATGTACCTTCAAGCTTTCCAACAGACAGATGATAAGTCTATGAGAGGTTGAATCAAAAGATTTCCGGTAGTCAATCCAGGCCATTGGCAGGACGCGCTGATGGGCGGCAGCGTCTTTACAGATACACCTGTCAATCAGCAGGTTTTCTCGACAGCCTGCTACACCTTTTTTCGAGCCTCGTTGTTCGTACATCTCTCGCCATACAGGCTCAATTTTTCGAACGATCCTGTTGTTTAGGACAGCTGTAAATATCTTATACAGTGTGTTTAAACAAGTTATTGGCCTGTAATTCTCTTGTCTGGACAAGTTGCCTTTTTTCGGTAGGAGTATAGTGCGTCCTAACACCAGCCACTGCGGAATGGGCGTCTCCGACTTTAAATATGAGGTGAATATGCGGGCCAAATGTTTGTGTATGGAAGTAAACTTCTTCCACCAAAAGTTCTTGATACAATCTGGTCCAGCACCGGGAAAGTTCTTCGTGCCTATAAGTGCTTTTTTCACCACTTCGGTAGTGACTGATGGGCACTCCTCCTCAGATTTTATGAGGCTGTCGCAAAACTCCTTGAAGCGGATGATATTATCAGTATCTGCTTTCAACTCTAGTGTTTTCGGGATCTTGTACACCTCTCTCCAAAAAGTCTCTACCTCCTTGGGCTTGGGTGGATTTTTTACAAAAACAGGGGGATCACTGAAGAGGCGTGATGGGTCAGCAAGAATCTGTTGATTCTCCCTGTTCCATCTCTCCCTCTTCTGTATCCTCCTCCTTGAGTCAGATAACACCCTTATTTTGTCAACAATATGCTGCTTGAATGTCAGCAGCTTTGACTTGTTCAGTGTGTGATTCAAGGTCCTTAGTTCTTGGGCGAACGTTCGAACCCTTTCCGTGAACGGTCTACCAGATGTTATGTAGTCAATCACACATTGAACACGGGACGCATTCTGTCTTGCCCATTCAATTTTCTTGTTCAGTTGTTGCAAGCGTCGTCTGGTCTTCTGATCCATCGTCGGTTTCAGCCTTCGATTTGAATCAGCCAAAGCTCTCGCAGCACCATAAACTGAGCAATTGAAGGTCTAGAGGTCGGACTCTTGCGAGATAGCACCACGAAGGGAGGAATCCATTTCAGCCAGATCTTGGGGCTTAAGAGGAACTTGCATGTTGATGTTCCTCCTTGTACTGAAATTGCGATCACCTTCCAGAAGGTGCCTGCTTTCTGCGGTTGGTCTTAATGTCGTTTCATCTT
Organism: Andricus quercusramuli; assembly: GCA_932178445.1. NCBI lineage: Eukaryota > Metazoa > Arthropoda > Insecta > Hymenoptera > Cynipidae > Andricus > Andricus quercusramuli. The sequence continues at coordinate 132,366 of CAKNXH010061277.1, forward strand.
CGTGTGCAGCTTGTTCAAGCAGCGGTTGAGGAAGCGCTCCGCGTACATATCCATTTTTCCGGAGGTAGTAGGCTTGATTTCGCAAAGACTGATGCGAAACGTATTGAAGCTCTGGGTGTTTCTCGCACCACAGAGTATGCATACGCGCCATAAAGCCTCCGCAAACATATATATATACAGAGTGTCCACGCCAGGGCTTACCAAAAAGTATGCAACCCGCTATAACAGGCCGTAAGAATAGCATTGGCGTGTAAGACGGGTTGCATAATTTTTGGTAAGCCCTGGCGTGGACGCCCTGTATATAGGGATATAGAGTCAATTGTCCGAAACGAGAAGTGCCAAATTTTCTGGAACTACGATTTTCGCGCAGCAGTCTCCGTTGCGTACTCGAAGCCTGACATTGTTCTCCAAGACTTCGAGAAACGAACTATGTTCATGCTCGAATTCTCGGCTCCGTCCGAAAACAACATCACTGCAAAGGAGAAAGAAAAAGAGGAGAGGTATCAAGATCTTAAAAGAGAGCTGCAACGACTGTACCCAAAATATTCGGTACAAGTAATTGTCCTTGTGATAGGTGCTCTCGGAGGTGCGAAACTATCACTGTTTCGCAACCTTAAAGCCACACCCGCGTGCCAAAAATATGCCAAGGCACTTGCGAGATGGATGCAGAAAGCTGTCATCCTTGGGTCGCTTCGTGTCCTCAAGACACGCGAGGGTTTCGCCAGCCTGTCGTTGTGATTTCGTCGTGCCCTGTGACCACCCATCTCACGGTTGTGAGACGTGGCCATAGGTGTGCTTTACCGAGGTTGTACTGGGGGCTATTGACATTTTTTTAGATGGCAGTTGCTCTTAGTGGAGCCCTGCGGTGGCTGTTCATATTTTTTTTTTCAATTAAATATATATAGTTAAGAGTTTATCATAAGGACAACCGCAGGATTTCGCCGGTAGCGGGTACTAATCAAAATTGCACCTGCTCCCAGCGCAATCGCGGTAAAATTTCAGCTGTAACCACATCTCACGACAACGAAATTGGTGGTTACAGTCTGCGCGAATTCAATAGGATGCTCCGACGGAAGTCTCATGCACCCTGAAGACACGGAGCGACCCAAGGACGACCGCCTCCTCCATTTTCCCCACAAGCGTCTCAGCATTTTGTTGACACGCAAGGATGCTTTTCAGGCTATTAACCAGTGAAACCTTGGCACCTCCAAGAGCGCCGATGATCAGGACGATTAGCTTAACAGATAATTTCGGGTATAACCGTCGGAACTCCCTTATAAGATTTTTATACCTCTCTTTCTTTTCTTTCTCCTTCGCTGTGACGTTTTTGTCAGCTGGTGCCGAAAATTCGATAACGAACATGGTTCGTTTCTTGAAGTCAAGAAGAACTACGTCAGGCCTGGAGGGCGCAACAGAAACAATTGTCGAGGATATGAAGTTTCAGTATGTGCGGCACTTCTCATTTCCGACAATTGACTCTATTCCTCGAGAAGCTCCCGCATGAGTTGCACAGCTAGATAGTATGTGTCCTAGATGCTCGGGATGTTCATGACACGCTCTGCAGCTATCATTGGGAATGTCTTGACTCAAAATTTGGTGACGGTATGCTAGAGTGGAAATGGCCTTCAGGAGTGAGTATTCAAAATGGATAAGATTTGATGCATTTTGCTCACCCCTGATATTGAAGTCAAGGCCGAATGTTTCAGCAGCCTCTTCTGCTGCTTTGTACAAAAACGCCCCTTTGCCCGCTTCTTCGTGTTTCCTGACCATCTTAAGAAGAGGGTCTCGTCCATTTTCGACTATATGTGCTGTACCCAGAATAAGACTTTTGTGAAGACATTCATGATTCAGTATTCCACGACCACCTGGACGGCGTGGGATGTAAAGTCGTGGAACAGAAGACTTAAGGTGCATGCTTTTGTTCATGTGCATAACTTTTCGGGACCCGATATCGAACACGCGAACACACGTAGGAACCGCGACGTAGTACGACTCAACCGAATGGCCTTCCAACACATACTCTACCGAGAACACGGGAGATTAACATACACACATAGGCGGGTGATCGGATGGGTGCTCCTCGCTAGCCACCACACCGGTGCGTTGACCTGTCGGTTTACATATTCTCCAACCGTTCTCCACTCTCCTAATGTTGACAACAACCCTATTCATCCTAAACATCTCCCTACCTAAACTACCCCCTTGAGCGGGAGAAAGCAATATGGCCATAACTTTGCCAAAAATGCATCAAAAGCATTGAAAAAAACCTTTCCAAATAAGAGGGTTCCGCACCTAATACAAGGGTCACGCGTAATAAACATTTGTGACGTGCGCCGAAGAAAGGCGGCTTACTCTCAAAAAATCGAAATCGAGGTTTTTACACCTTTTGATAGTTTTTGAGTTGCTCTTTTTGATGAAACCATCGCAAAAAAATTTCGAACATTATTATTGCTAATAATTGAGTCGTTAGGTACCCGAGAAATCACGCTTTCGCTCGAGAGCTCGAGATCCCGTGAAACACCTCCCACCACTCACTACTACATCTCCGCGTCTCATCGATACCCGTCCGTGAGCCGCGTCTGCGACCTATCTCTTTCCTCGTGAGAATGCAGTGGTAAGTGGAGAGGGAAGATTTCTTGAGTGTGTAAGAAGTTTTCAATACCTTAGCGGAAATATCTACCTGCACTCTATTTCATGCTGCTGAAAATTGCATTTTTTGCTAAGCGCTCAAAGTCCAACCATGCACGGCAACACATAACGTGCCTGGCGACTAACAAATTCATTACCTAAACAAAATTTCCCACCTAAGTCCACCGACAGGTCGCCTACAAGAAGCACCCATCAAAAATCATCTTGGCAGTTTGCAGAGATACTTGATCCGAACAAGTAGCCTCTTTAAGGGAACCTTCTCTCGCGAAGATTCCTTAACAGACGCCCGTCGAGTTGGACACGCTGGTTCATCACGTCAACCCTTACGGTTTGCCTCTCGTAATGAAATTTTCTCATAATATAAACATTTAGTTGAAAAGTAATTTTCGGGTCGAAGTGTAAAACTATTGAAAATAGTTTCCTAACTAGGGCGCGTTGGAAACCTCATCGTGGGGACGTTAAACCTGGAAAACCCTTCATCCAACGAGTGAACCCGCGGATTCAAATTACTGGGCCAATCTTCGGAATAATCGGGCTTCCGGCCACGTGAAGTTTGGCATCCCCAAAAATTTTTTAATCCGCAACAAACAGAAACGCCTTAGGCAATTTCAAAGTCGAATCTCAAAACTTCCGAGAAATTGTCTATTGTAGTTACTGTTTGGAATAGCAGGGAGAAGGACAATAAGGAGACATGCGAATTTAAACGCACTCCATGTCCTCTTGGTTAGAAAAACAATTGTTATTCTCTCCGCTAAAACAAATATAACGCGCGTGTGAGGGGACGTGTCGGGCAACTACGTGTTAAAGCGTGTGTGTGTCGCGACTACGCTAAAATGGACTACAGTTGTCTCAAAGACAACGAGAAATAATCCAATAAACATCGGACCTTTAGAAAAGGGAAAAGCTAGGGGTTTCCTAAACCATTATCTGTCATTTTTCTAAAGGTAATTAATTGTGAAATCAGCGAAGGGACTCGGCGAGTACTTGGTATCGTTCCGATTTTGTATTATCTACATGCATATTTATATTAAAGTGACATTCCTTAATACTTGTTTCATTGTTTATTGAAAAAAATAATATCCCTTCAATAAATAGTCTGGCAAAGTATTCTCGGATGAGAACAATTAAATTACGTCCCACAAAAATAATTAACGAAGCCTGAAATTAGACTTCGTTCAGTTTGTGAAGCCTCCGCCACCCATGGCATATATTTAGTGAAAATAAAAACCTAAGAAAGTGAATACCAAAATAAATTATCGGGTTGTAACAGAATTATATATCGTCGGAGAATTAAATAATTTAGATCTCTTCTGATTATTTAATATTGAATCGGTTATAAAATTTAAATCAAAAGAGTGTTGAAAATAAATTGATTGTTGTCGATTAACAAAGGTCTTATCCTGGTTTTTCGATCTTTTTATTAAATTTTAAAATTTTTACAAGAAAATTGTCGGAATTAGGTCTTGCCCTGATATCGAAAAAATTAATCGATCAGAATTAATTTATAAACTCATGTAAAATCAGACCTTCTTCTGATCCAGAATATAAATGGAATATAAATCAGCTTTTATTCTGGTTTCATGTCAAATTGAAAGAAGGGCCGGTTTCCTTCTGATTAATTAAATGCAAATTAAAATACATGTTATCGACCAATGATTGATTGATCGATCAATGTTCCGAATTTTCGGTTCCTTATATAATAATTAAATAAAAGTTGGCCTTGTTCTGATTTTTCGTTTGAAAAAATAACGAAAACTCGTGTCGTACATGGAGGGACTTCTCACGTGAGGAAAACATTCTAATTTCGACAATGACTTGCCAATGAAAATAGGACACATTGTCAGTTCTTGGAATATCTCTTTTCCGAAAACCGAGAGAAATCCTGAACAGTTTTTACTGATTCTTAAGGATTATCATGGTACCTTGTTAACAAAAACTCGTGGCGTACATGGAGGGACTTCTCACGTGCTTTCCAAAATGAGAGGGGCGTTAAGAAAGATGACGCCACAAATGGTCTGTTGCCTTTGTCGCGAAACAGGACATTTCAACACTAGTTGCCCAAAATACCAGGGAAACGCCAAAAGCCCTCAGTAATTTTCCCTCAGATTACTGAAACCCAAGGGGCATAAATGAGGATGTTCAAAGTCCTTCTTCATCCGACCGGGTCGTTGACGTGCAAAGGCCAATCAACATTAACCAACCTAAAGTTTTGGATGAGGTCGACAATTTCGCGAGTAAAGTAGGGTTCGGTGGTCCTGATCCACTTGAGTTGCGATTGTTGGACGAAGCTTCTAGTGATTCGGAAGATTCTGATAACGAGGTGGAGCATGTTTTACAAGCAAGGCAGGAGAGATTGTTTGAGGAAACTATCGCCTCATTCTCATTTTCAGATGAGAGCTCCAAGGACGATGTCACTGACCCAGTCAGTCTTAAAGAAAAACCAACATCTTTCAGAACTTGGTTTCCAACTCGACTTCCTCCTTGTGTTATCCACCGACTAGCACAGAGGAGAATATATCGTCCTGGTAGTGCAACTCATGAGCCTAAAAGGTCAATTAGGATACCTGTCGAAATTAACATCTTCGGTGAAAAAATTCGTGGCATTGTCGACAGCGGTAGTGGGAGATCATTCGGACATAAGTCGGTTGTCAAAGGACTCGGTGGAGCGGGAATCGTTATTGACATAGCCGATGTCTATGGACCCCAATGGTTTAGTATCATGCCGGAATTATCGGTGGATTTAATTCTCGGAATGAACTTCTGGCTTAACTTTAAGCTGGTGGTGGATCCATTTTCTCAAACTTGGACTTTGAGTGGTAGCAAACACCATTACCCGCTGTCACATAGCTCCACGACGCTGAAGGAACTCCAGACGCTCTCAATTGACGAAACTGAGCGTCTGAGAAAATTTTTGGACTCTTAATTCGATAAATTTGACAAAGAGTCCACAGGCGAGACTCATTTAATCAAACATGTCATTGAGTTGAGTGATACAACGCCTCATCGTCAAAAACCGTATCGCCGAAGCGAGATAATACGCAAATTTATCAGTGAAGCGGTCGATCGTCTGCTGGAAAAGGGCTATGTTTCATGGAGTAATAGCGAATGGTCATGTCCGCCGGTAGTCGCTCCTAAAGCGGATGGCGGGCTCAGGTTTTGTATAAACTATAGACCCCTTAACCAAAAAACAATTAAGCCGGCATATCCTCTTCACAATATGAGATCTATCTTGTCTCAACTCCACCAGGCCAGGATAATTTCGACTCTTGATATGAGTGAAGCTTTTCACCAAATCCCTATGGATGAAGAGAGTCGAAAGTACACAGCATTTCCAGTAGAGGGTAAAGGATTGCTGGAGTGGAATACGATGCCTTACAGTCTAGCCGGAGCACCTTCGACATTTCAGCAATTAATGAATCTTCTAAAAAGAAGATTATCAGGAACTTATTTCCGATAGGAAATTGCCGAACAAATGGTGTGATCAGGTTTTCACGTACCTGGATGACTGGATCATTGTCGGTCAGGATCTGGATGAGCACATTGCCATCTTGTCTTTGGTTTTGCGGTTTTAAGGGAGGATAAGCTGATCTTAAATCGCGAGAAGAGTAGTTTTACTTGTAAGGAAGTAAAATTTCGTGGGTAACCTGTCGATGAATTCGGCATGACGCCGAATCCCGAAAAAATCCAACCAATATTGGTTTTCCAGTCCCAAAAGATCGGACTCAATTGCGACAGTTCAATGGTCTCGTAAATTGGTATCACAGACATCTGAAAAATGTGGCCAGAATTCAGGGACCATTGAACAAGTTGACAAGCCCGAAGGTTCCTTGGAGGTGGACCGAGGTTGAACAGAAGGCATTTGACGACGTCAAGAAGGCTCTTATCGAGGCTCCTCGGTTGTACGTCTCAATTCCCGGACAACCCTTCATTTTGTACACCGATGCAAGCGACTTCGGCTTGGGTGCGATTCTCATCCAAAGGGATCCGGAAACGGGAACTGAAAACTTGGTTGAGGTTTCAAGTCGACTATTGAGAGGCGCGGAGTTGTATTATACAACCACGGAAAAAGAATGCCTCGCCGTGGTTTGGTCCGTCGAAAAATTGAGGTACTATTTGGAAGGTATGCCGTTTAAGGTCGTAACCGATCCTCAGGCATTGCAGTGGCTTCATGGATTAAAAAATCCCATAGGTCGCCTTGCCAGGTGGGCAATCTATCTTTATCAGCACGACATAACCGTCGAACATCGACGAGGAACCACAAATGAGGCTCCCGATGCACTCTCACGCATGTTTAACATCGATGTTGACCCGAATGGGTGGGAAAAGGTTATCGAAGAAACCATCCAGGAGCGAATTCAGTTAAACACGATTTGTGACCATGACTGGTACCAAACCAAATTCAACCTCGTCAAAGGTCAACCCGATAGATTCTCGGAATGGAAGATCGAGAACGACGAACTGTTCTATTATCGCCCTGACTACGAAAAAGCCATGATCGATGACGAACATCCATGGAAAAAGGTAGTCAAACCTTGTGATGATTTTTATGAATTTCCTATGCTATACAATGCCCGTCATTGTATTAACTTCGAACTGAATTGGACATTTTGTTGAGTTTTTGGAACTTATTAATTATTGGTGGGTTTTTGGAATCCGGCCGAGATGTTTGGCAACCACCATTATTCGGGGGAGTAAAAAGGAGAATTTTTAAGATGTCAAACACCTAAGATTGTATTAACTTCTAGGTGTTTTTGTCGATTTTTCGAATTTGCAAAAATCGGATTCCATTAGGGGTGGGATATTCGGATCAGGCCGAGATGTTTGGCAGCTGCCATTAGTCGGAGGATGATTTTTATGAATTTGCCATGCTATACAATACCCGTAATTGTATTAACTTCGGACTGTATCGGACATTTTATTGAGTTTTTGGAACTTATTGATAAAGGATGGGTTTTTGGAATCCGGCAGAGATGTTTGGCCACCACCATTATTCGGGGGAGCAAAAAGGAGAATTGTTTACGATGTCAAATAACTGAGATTGTATTAACTTCTAGGTGTTTTTGTCGATTTTTCGAATTTGCAAAAATCGGATTTCATTAGGGGTGGGATATCGGGATCAGGCCGAGATGTTTGGCAGCTGCCATTAGTCGGAGGATGATTTTTATGAATTTTCTATGCTATACAATACCCGTAATTGTATTAACTTCGAACTGAATCGGACATTTTATTGAGTTTTTGGAACTTATTGATTAAGGGTGGGTTTTTGGAATCCGGCCGAGATGTTTGACCACCACCATTATTCGGGGGAGCAAAAAGGAGAATTTTTTACGATGTCAAATAACTGAGATTGTATTAACTTCTGGGTGTTTTTGTCGATTTTTCGAATTTGCAAAAATCGGGTTTCATTAGGGGTGGGATATTGGGATCAGGCCGAGATGTTTGGCAGCTGCCATTAGTCGGAGGATGATTTTTATGAATTTTCTATGCTATACAATACCCGTAATTGTATTAACTTTTAACTGAATTGGACATTTTGTTGAGTTTTTGGAACTTATTAATTAAGGGTGGGTTTTTGGAATCCGGCCGAGATGTTTGGCCACCACCATTATTCGGGGGAGCAAAACGGAGAATTTTTCAGGATGTCAAATACCTAAGATTTTATTAACTTCTGGGTGTTTTTGTCGATTTTTCGAATTTGGAAAAATCGGGTTTCATTGGGGGGTGGGATTTTGGGACCAGGCCGAGATGTTGGGCCACCACCATTATTCGGGGGAGCAAAAAGGAGAATTTTTTGCGATGTCAAATAGCTAAAATTGTATTAACTTCTTTATGTTTTTGAAGATTTTTCAAATTTGCAAAAATCGTTTATCAACAGGGGGAGTTTTTGGGGTGTAAGCGAGGTTTTCCAACATCAAAACATTTTGTCTGGTGTTGACTCCTAACGGTTAGACTTCTCACTTTGTTAAATATATATTAACCTTATCAACTTTGTAGTCGACTTTGCTGTCACATCTACGGAAATCACTTTAGAGGTGGTTACTCGCCCCCCAAATTAAATGTTGGGGATATTTTTGCATGAAATGCATTTTTATATTGCCAAAAACAATTTCAGCAAAAAAAAATTTCGTTAAAAATTTTTTTTTTTTCATAGTTCATATAAACGTTCAGAACTTTTTGGTCATCCTTTAAGCTTTCCAACAGACAGATGATACGTCTATGGGAGGTCGAATCAAAAGCTTTTCGGTAATCAATCCAGGCCATCGATAGAGATCGTTGATAGGATGCCGCGTCTTTACAGACACATCTATCGACGAGCAGGTTCTCCCAACATCCTGCTACGCCTTTCTTCGAGCCGCGTGTTCATACATCTCTCGCTACACAGGTCCAATTGTCCGAACAATCCTATCATTTGGGATAGCTGTGAAGATCTTATACAGTGTATTCAGACAAGTTATTGGCTTGTAATTCGCCGGGTCAGCCAAGTTGCCCGTCTTCGATAGGAGCACTGTGCGCCCTTCCACCAACCACTCCAGAATAGGGTCTTCCGACTTTAGATATAAGGTGAAAATTCGGGCTAGATGCTGGTGGGTTGAAGGAAACTTCTTCCACCAGAAGGTCTCGATACCATCTGGACCCGGAGCGGAATAGTTTTCTTCATGCCTCTTAATACGTTTTTCCCCTCCTCGGTAGTGATAGGTGGGCATTCCTCCTCAGCTGTTATGAGGGCACTGCACAGCTCCTTGAAGCTATTTATATTCTTTGAGTCTTCTTGAAGTGGATGTTGGACCTCGTAGACTTCTCCCCAAAATGCTTCGACCTCCTCTGGTTTGGGCGGATGGTCGACAGTAACTGGAGGGTCTTCGAAGAGTCGAGATGGGTCAGACAAAGACTGTTGATTTTCTCTGACCCACCTCTCTCTCCGCTCTAGACTTCTCCTAGTGTTAGATAGTACTCGTATTCTGTCAACAATATGCTGCCTGATGATCAGTAGCTTTGACTTGTTGATTGTGTGATGACGGATCAGCAGTTCGCGCGCGAACTGTCGACCCTTGGCAGTGAAAGTCCTGCCAGATGTTATGTATTCAATCACACACTGAATGCGGGACGCGTACTGTCTTGCCCAGCTTATCTTTGTGCTGAGTTAATGCATTCGTCTTTTGGTCTTATGATCAAGCATTGGTATTGTTTTACGGTTTGCATCCGCCAAACTTCTCGCTGCATTTTACACACCACAACTGATAGTCCAGAGGTCGGATGCTTCGGAAAAATCTCTACGAATCCAATTGAGTCAGATCTTTGGGCTTGGGAGAAACCCGAATGTTGACGTTTCTCCTGGTCCTGAAGCATCGTTCTTCCTCTATTCGATGCCTGTTCCGAGATGGGTCTCAGCATCACCTCTCTTTCACTATACCCGGCTTGTTCTGGCTCTGGTTGAGTAGGCGCTTCGCTTATATGACCCCTTTTCCGCTGTTCCTAAGCACGGTTTCTAAGACGTTTCTGCGAAAAATGCGAGAGCTCTGGGTGCTTCTCGCACCACAGAGTATGCAGTCGGGCCATGTAACCTTTTCATTCAAGGACCAAACTGGTATCATAGCACTCCAGCAGGTCGTCCCTGAGTCGATCAGTCCACTTAAAAGTAACGAGATTCTGCCGGTCAATCGCATTGACTCCGTCTTGATTGGCTGCCCCAACTCTAGGGTAGGCGGCATTGTTGTCCGACCCATTGTCGGGAACCCTGCGCGTTCGATTGTTTTGAACCGCTATTACTACAACTATATTTGGTGTTGTCATTGTTGTTCCCACGAGCAGCTAGGGAAAGGGTTCGTCCATACTTGTAGAGCCCCGCGTGCAAGGATAAGGCTATAAGGCTATAAGGTGTACAGGGTGTCCCAGTACTCAAAAAACGTTTTTGTATTTTTGAATTCTAACCAAAAATGGCATCGAAAATAATCATAAAAAATTTTTGCGAAAGTTAATAATTACCGAGTAATTAACAATTGAAGATTCACCAATCAAAAGCATCCGTTAGAGGGTCGACAGTCCATGTGCCCTCGACAAGAGCGTGTGCATGAACAAGTTCTTCTCCGTTCGCTTTTCCAGCAGGTTGTGATTCTCTGGTGTAAATATCAGACCCCAAAAACCCCCATACACCAATCTTGGGCAGAATCTATGTACATTTTAGAAATCGTGTCCACCATATTGGATCTGCCATCTTGAATTTTCAAATCTGAGTTCAGATTCGTGATCAGCAGCCACGCAAACCCCCATAGACCAATCTTGGCCAGAATCTACGTACATTTCAAGAAACCGTGTCCACCATATTGGATCCGCCATCTTCAATGTTTCAAATCTGAGTTCAGATTCGTGATCAGCGACCCAGAAAACCCCTGAGTCGTCAATTTGAAGACGATTTCTCGACTTTTTGAACTTTCGTCCGGGTTTTTTCGGTTTGGCCCCATAGTGCACTAGAGAGATTGATCAGCAGCCTGGGTCAGAGTAGTGTTGCGGAACACCTATATACCTATCTACCCACACACTACTATGTATCTGTGTATCTATATATAAAATATCTCTATATAAAAAAATAAATAAAAAATAAAATATCTATATATAAAACATCTATGTATCTATGTATCATGTACTATCTATCTACACACACTACTATTTTCCAACCGAGCAAGTCACGCCTACCCCGAGAGGGAAATGGCTTAATGGTATAATAATATTTTTAAAAATCTGCCAGCTGCGCGTGTACATTCTCATCACACGCGGCTCGCTTCGCTCGCAAGTTTGAGCACGCCTACAGCGCGCGACTGTTGGTTCTCGCGCTTCGCGCTTGATAATGTATGTACCTCGCACTACGCGCTCGGTCTTTGTACTTGCCTACATTTACGCA
>CAKNXH010061278.1:0-22879 GCA_932178445.1 Andricus quercusramuli
ACTGTAGGTGCTGAAATTTGCCTACAATTTGACAATTACCCATATATCCTTCTCCTATTCCCGTCTATCCTTTTCTATCTCTTTGTCATTTCAAATTCATACCTGAAACTCTGAATTCTAGTCAGTGAAAATTCACAGCTTCTCACTTTAATTTATTTCAAAATCAGCAACGTAGTTCTGGTTATTTGCATTATTAAAGCTTCACTGAATTTATTTCAATTGTCCCTTTTTTTGTCTGCTTCCGCCTATTGCTTTCTATATCTTTGTCAAATCAGCCTTTTTGCCTATCTCTTTCAATCCCCTGTTTTACAATGTGCTTCTATCCCTTGTCTATTAGGCTGGTCCTTATATAGAAATTTTGTTTTGAAATAGTTCATTTGCGATATTGCTTCAAATGTTCAAGCATAGAAAGTCCTCCAAATTTGAGTCAAAATTTGGTTTAATTTTTTATTCAACAACAATTTTTACTTTTTTTTTAAATTTTCACGTGTTCCATTTTACTGAAGATTTTTGGATTGATCAAAGAAGGGCTTAAGTCTGTGCTAAAACTATCTAGAAATAATTCCTAGTGTTTGAAAGTAATTTTAAAAGAAAGTGTATTACTTTATAAACAAACTAATTCACAAAAGTTATTCTTCGGGATTGAAAATGTTTAAATCATTGAGGTTCAGAGTTTTGGTATAAAATGTGAGAGAAAATAAAGTTTTATTACAGTTAGTTGTTTATATCTGTGGAATCTTTTGTCTGGCAAAAGTGGTCGAGCAAGCACGCTTCTTCTTACAAAGTCAAAAACCCGCATGTGCTGTACGTAATGTGTCAAGGTGTAAATATGTCGAATCGAGCAAAGGTGTCCAAGCGAAGAAATTCGCAAGCGACATCGGCTAAATTCGGCAAGCTGACGGTCGTTCGAAATAGTTCGGAGGCGCCGCAGAACTTCATCTCCGGTAGTCACCGGACGGCGACCTTAGAAGTTTATTAATATACGTGATGGTAATTGTATGATAATCGTTGATTACCTGAAGAAATATTTATTTATTATCTTCGTGTTGTTTAAAATATTGCCGTAAAAATTATGCGATTTTTATTCACATTTAGCAAGTTTTTATTAATTTAAATATTTCGTGTACTACCTTTTCCATGTGATTTCCACTTGATTAAAAACAACTAAGAAGTTTCCTCCTTTATTTCTATATTATCAGTTTTCTTTTAAAACAGTATAACAATCTAGATGTGAACTAGTTCTAAAATAAAAAAATTAATTTGGGATAAAACAAAAATATGTATGAACCAAATTTAATAATGTATAACCAGTCTATTCAAGATTGTTTGGTGTTTACGTATTTAATGTAACATCAGATAATCTGTTGAAAATAGTTAATAATACGTATAATTTAAAGATTTATGTATCATTTGCGATATTATTAATTATAAGTTTCAAGAATGTGTTTCTGAAATTTAATAAACTTAATGAATGGTATTATAGTTTTTAAGAAAAATTGTTATTTTTCTGTATTCCACGTTAAAGTATTCAAAGCCGTCAACCCAAAATTCACAAAAATATCCAACTCCTTTTTATATTGTAGACGTATTTACATAAAGCTTTATTACAATTAATTTATTTGTTCAACACCCGCCATGGACAAAGTATTATGTGTACCTAGTGAGAGACGGCGATTAGATTGGCGTGATTGCCGAGCTCGCTGCGCTCGTGAGGCAAACTTCACACTCATATGGAATCGCCAAATTCTCCCACTCGATGTACAATATACTATTTCTTACAGATATCTCATTATTAGTAAGTCTTGTTCAATTAATAGGAAAATAATATTATAATTATTATTGTGTTTAAAAATGGTAATTTTAAAGTACATTTTACTTCGAATATAAAATCGTATAGGTCTTGGGAACAATCTGCGTCTACGACGATGTTATTATAATATTCATAGTACTTTACTATAATATTTTTTCTTCGTTTTACCAGCGAGTATTTAGCTTGTTTTTAACTAACAGCAAAACCTTTTTTACAACATGAAATGCGTATATGCAGTCAATTTATCTATGCTAAAAAGTTAGTTATGAAATTAAGTGCGGATCTGAAGAAGTTCTAACCCCCACCATGCCTCGCATGGCGTTTGCGGATTTGTCTTGTTGTATTGAGGGCCGACGCTCGATAACTTTATAGCGAAACACTCCGTAAGCGACTTCGCGTGTTTCTTAGCTGGGATTTGATTCCAGAAAAATCCGCAAGTACATTTTCTAATAGAAATTGTTTGAATAATGAAATTTTTATTGCCAAATCAGAGAGAGAGAACGTGCTTTTTACCAAAAAGGGGTACTTGTATTAATGAAAATGTGTTCCTACACTAAACTTCTTAGCGCACATGGTTTTTCTTGAATATCTCCGTTCAACTCAGAGAGCACCTACATAACTTTTTAGTTTGGACGGCAGTATAGCAAAGAGTCATTGAAAAGACATTTTTAGTCGATTCCGTAAACATTATTTGAACGTACTCGTTGAAATGTAGCCAAACTAATAATTTTTTTTATGAATATTGTTCAAATAAGTAGTAATTCTTGTAACTTCGCAGAGGATCGTATAGCCAAACTCTAAATTTTTAAATAAAAATCGCAAAAATAATTAATAATTATTATAAATTTGCAAAGTATCATATCATACAGTCAAAGGAAAAACATTCTTAGTTGATTCCGTTAGAAAAAAATAAGCCTCTTCGTTGAAAAATAGCCAAACTCAAAATTTGTTAATGAAGATGGTTTAAATAATTAATAATGATTGTAAATTTGCAAAGTATTGTAGGAAAAAGTTCTTCACAAGAAATTCTTTGTTGATTATGTAAAAAAATGCAGCCTTTTTGTTTAAAAATAGCCAAACTCTGAATTTCTTAATGAAAATTGTTTGAGTAATTAATAATTCATGGGAATTGGCAAAGCATCATGAAAAAAGCTCATCGAAAAGACATTCTTAGTTGATTCCGTAAACAAATTAAACCTGTTCGTTGAAAAATAGCAAACTCTGAATTTGTTTAAAAAAATTATTCAAATAATTAATAATAAAATAAACTCTGAATTTTTTTACGAAAATTGTTTAAATAAATTATAATTCCTGGGAATTTGCAAAGAACCATAGAAAAGAGTCATTGCAAAGACATTCTTAGTTAATTCTGTAAAAAAAGCCTATTCCTTAAAAAAAATTCATTATGAAAAAATCGTAGTTGATCACCTGAAAAAAATGAGCCTATTTGTTGATAAATGGCCAAACTATAAAAATTTTCAAGAAAATTGCGAAATAGCATCTATTGGCAAGTTACAGTAATAAAACTTTTATTTCTCTCACATTTTATACCAAACTGTGAATTTCAATGAGCTAAACATTCCCAATCCCAAAAATGACTTTTTTGCAACACCCACCTCAAAAGTTGACGTTTTCATGCTTGTAAATTGTGCATAAAGGACCTTATTTGAGCAGACTGTGTACGAGCAATTTTCACGCATGCGCAGTTTGAAGCTGACTTACCCCAGGCACTGGTGAAAAAGATGCATCGATGAACTTTATTCGACTTTTGCCGACGAAGCGCCATCAAAAACAACTGTATCGGTGGTTCTTCGAATTTCATCAGGGCCGTAGTTCGCTCACCGACGAAGTTCGAGAAGGTCGTCCAAAATCAGTCTTTGTCCCAAAAAACATTGATGCTGTGCGTGAACTGATACTAAAAGATCGTCATGTGACTTATCGTGAGATTCGGGCATCCTTGGTCATTAGTGGGACTGGCATACAGTCAATATTGCATGAACATTTGGCTGTCCAAAAAATGTTTTGCCGTTGGATCCCACATAATTTGACAATCGCTCAAAAAAGGCATGCGTGGAGCGGTCATTTCAAGTCATTGTATACGACACAAATCGCGCCCGCACGTCAAAACGTTCTGAGTAAAAAATTACTAAAAAATGTCAAACTTATCGTTAGAGACATGGGTTTCCATGTGGCAGCAGCAGGATCGCCCATTCCCGAAATATAAAAGACAACCCTAAAATTTCAACAGCTTGGTGGGGGTACGCATTAATATTAACCGTTCTTTCTTACATTTTGTACGAATTTTTTTTTATTTTTGTTGAAAGTTTTTTTTTTTTTGGGGGGGGGGGGGTGAATAAAATTTCGACATAGCCGGGAATTTTATTTGAATGAAAAACCCGAGAAAAACTTGGGAATTTTATTTAGGACAGGGAATTGTTGGTATTTTATCGGAAAATCGAATTTCTTCTACTTTATCTTTTTATTCCATTTCTACTTTATCTACAGTTGCAAGGTTCCTTCATATGCTTATCCCGTGTACCGATTTATGTAACTTTTTAATTTACATTCTTATGTAAAATCGGTTCTAATATCAAATAGTTTGCTTAAATCTACCCGTAATGCACATTCCGCTTACGATGCTTCGAAGAACGCTAAAATGGCTGCAAATAAAAATGCTTTAGATGAGAAACAAGCAAAAAGAGAAAAGTAGAAGATGAAAAAGAGCTTGGAAATCAAAAATGAAAAATTCTGAATATAGCTGTCGCGGCGGCACAGGTTTTACAGGACAAAATTAATGCCCTGAAAGGACGCCGGCGTGTGGCATAACATTTAATCGATTTTCGATGATATATATGCGCATATAAGTATATTAAGAAATATTTATCTTACGTGTCATACAATTTTTAGAATATGTATATTCGATTTATATTTATCACTTCAGTCTGTGATTAAAAATAAGTTTAGCACGTGTAAATAAGTAATTTTTTTCTTTACACCATACATTTTTCCATGTATATTATGACCAAACTCCTATTTCTACACTACCGTCGGAAATAGTGCGCACGACTGTTGTGAGCGCTATTAAAAATCACTGCTGACTTCGAACCACGATATTTCAGCAAAAAAAAAGAGATAGGGAATTTAAAAAAAACGGTTGGAAAGCTTATGAAATTCCACGTCAAGTGGTACACAACAAATATTTTTTTGGCCTTCTGAAAATAATACAGCACGTGAGAAGTTGAAAAAAAAAATCAAGATTTTCTCAAATTTTCTACCTCAACTTCAACTTTTAGCACGACCCAGGGAAATTATTTCAAGGACCTGAAAATCATACGAAATTGAGTCTGAAATCTTATCTTTAATTGAAGCCAAAAAAACTTAAAAAATCTTAATGGGTGCCCGAGATATGATTAAAAATGCTCAATCGTATCTGAGCTCAATTTTAATCAACGGTCACGTTTCTCGGCTGGTCTGCTGCTCGCCTCCTTCGTTGAGGCAGGACTGAATAGGTCACGCACAGAGATGGCGCCTGAGTGGACATTGTCCTATTCTTTAATATGGAGATAATATTAGATTTGAATAATTGTTAACGATCACAAAAAACAATAAATATATTTTTTTATTCACAATAATTTGAAACTCAACGAAGGAGACGAGCAGCAGACCGGCAGAGAAACGTGATCGTCGATTAAAATTGAGCTCAGATACGATTGAACATTTTTAATCATATCTCGGGCACCCATTAACAATTTCCGACGGTAGTGTATGTATACGTTGACCTTCGAAAATCACAAAACGACATCTAAAAATTGGTCGGGGGGAAAAAATTGACCGGGGAAAACTGGGAAAACCCGGGAATTTCAAATTGCCTGATCACTAGACACCCTGACAGGGGCTCTATTCTCGAGTTCGTTCGAAACTTTCCGTATACGTAAAGTTTCGAATGGTAACTTACGTATACAAGTAGGAAGTCGTATTCTCGAGCACTCTTCGAATTTGAGAATCGAGTTATTCGTATACGAATGTACTGAACAGCGTTGTCAAGGATAACTCAGGTCAAAATTCTAGTGCTTTACTAGTGACAAACAATTTGAGCCAATGAAATCATTTGTAGAGTCCTGTGTGAAATGCGCCAAAATGTGTATGATTTAAAAATTGAATGCTTTAACTGTCAGCACATGGTACTGGGTGAAATTATATTGAAGGTATGTTTATTTCTATTTTCATCTCCAGTTTTAGAATAATATTAAATATTTGCGCAATACATATGATGCCTTATTGGCTCATATTTCTGTGCAATATTATATTAGTGAGGAAAAATATCGCGTAAAGTGCAATTGATGTTAGGTAGTCAAATAAAATTGTAGATTTTTTTCTGCATTTTTTTTAGGTAAATTAATTTAAATTGGAAATAAAAGTCGATGGTTAAAGAAAATTCGATTGATCGCGGTGTGTCTCGACTGACTTCAACCCAAAAGGGCTTTCATATGCCGGCTTTTTTCTGAATATACTTTTGGGATGCCCCACGATATAATTAATTTTTTTTTAACCTCAAAACGAAACAAATTTTCAAAGAATTTCAATACAAATTAGTATATGTGTATAAAAAAAGTGAAATATTCTCAAGTGTCGCAACCTTCAAACCAACAATGAAACAATACATAATCCACTTACTGTATGAAATTTGTAAAAAAAACTTTTTTTTATCACTCTCGATCCGTCACTTTTTATACCGCGCGCCTCACAAATCATAAAATTTAATCACTGCGCATGATCAAACTCTTGATTCGTATACGAATATAAGTTTCGAGTGGCATATACCCACTCGTTGCATTTCGTACGAAACTTTACGTATACGAACCGCCAGTGAGTGTTCGAGAATATGGTTCATTGCAAGTCATTCGAAAGTCGGAAGATTCGTATACGAAAAAAGCTCGAGAATAGAGCCCCAGTACAAAGAGTAATTATTTTTCAGAAAAGTAGCTGATGCCAATGTCTATATGTAAATAAGTTTTCAGTGTCAAAGGTCCAAGTAATAAAAACATGTAGAATTTAGTTAAAGTGGTTATGTACGTTTCGGACTCTGTGTGGTCCCTTTTCAAGCCGGTAGCAAATAATAATTTATTGTAAAATTTTTTTAAAAGTTCACAATAGTCATATAAGTAACAGTTGGTGTTTTAAAAAACTAAAATCAACATGAAAACATGTAAACATATAAGTAAAGAGTGAATAAATAAATCATCACGATGGTCTTAAAATATAACATGTAAACAAAAATAATATTTTTAAACAAAATTATTACCTGAACATCATATGAAAAATTGGCGATTGAAAAACATAATATCCTTGTGTATAAAAGTTTTAATGTAACCTCCACCAGAACAATGTGATCAATTCTCAAATAAAAAATTGTTTGGAAACAATAAACTGGAGATAGAAATTTGTATGTATCAATATTATTAAAACAGACATTGATATCACTGTAAAAAACAAAGACAAAACAAAATAATGTGGGAAAAGAGAAGGAAAAAATAATTAAAGGTTATGGTAACAAAATGATTTGCAATTAAAGTTGAGCAAACAAAAAACTTACCAAAGATTAATATAAGAACACATTGTTGTGATTTTTGGAGTGAACCAAAAGGTTCACATAAATAGAAGTTTCACATCTTAGTGAAGTTTGTGGAAAGAACTTAAATGAGATTGTTTATCTTCACTCAGTTTCAACATACCTTTTTACAAAAGATATGTTAACGATATTTTCATGATCATTCCTAAACATAAACTACCAGAAGTTCTAGAGATTTTCAATAGCTTTGATTCTAATCTTGAATTCACGTTTGAAAAAGAAGTTAACTTCACACTTAATTTTGTAGACATCTCAATTACAAGGACTAACAATGACACTCCTTTAACAAATTGGTATTACAAAGAAACTGGGTCTGGTAGATACTTACATTTTTTATCACAACATCCTTGGTCTCAAAAGAAAGGGATAATTTCAGGACTTATAGATAGGGCCATTAAATTATCTTCTCTACAATTTAGAAAACAAAATATCCAACAATTATGACAGACTTTGATTAACAATGGTTACCCACTTAACGTAATTAATAGATTAATTAAAATTATAATTGACAACATTTATAATTCAGGTAACAAAATAGACTTACCATTTTCCAAAACCTTCACTGTTATTCCATATAGATCTGGTATTACGGCCAAAATAGCTACTATTTTAAGACAAAAGAATATTAAGGTCATTTTTAGACCCACTAAATCTTATTTTAACCTTTGTCCATTCCCTAAGGATAAATTATATATTTTTCATAGAAGAAATATTGTTTACTGTTTTAACTTTTTATACTGTGACTGTTGTTATACAGGGTGTCCCAGACTCAAGTGTCCAGACTTATATAGTCGTATACAAATAAAAATAAAATAAATAGAAAATTCCTTTTCCAAAAATCAGATGAAGTTTTAGTTTTTGAGTTATAAAATATTCAAGTTGGTCCAATCAGGAGCGCCGTGTAAATAGCCGTGCGTGCGTAAACGAGATTCCAACGTAGTGTTCTCCCGTCGCTAACAGAATTGAAACAGGTCATGACTTTGATTTTCAACATCCAAAAATATTAGCTTCAGAGAAAAATTTGAACAAACGCCGTACTATTGAATCTTTTTACATTAATAAGGAAAGAAAATGTGTTAATCTCAGATATTACAACTCCAAACTATCGGATTTCTATAGTATATTATGTAAAAGCTAGCTTTATTTCACTATTACATTTTTTACTATTTGTTAGTGATTTCAAATTTGGCGCCTATTTCTTCGACTATGTTCCATATTCATTGACTTTATGAACATAATTACCTGACCCTTTATGGATGTCTTTGTAAACACTTGTTGAAATTTGTCAGTTGAAAGACTCTATTTTACAAACACTGTTTGCTGCTCGTAATAATTCTTTCCATAAACTTTACTAAGATGTGAAACTTCAATTTATGTGAACCTTTTGGTTCACTTCAAAAATCACAACAATGTTTTCTTATATTAATCTTTGGTCAGTTTTTTTTTTGCTCAACTTTAATTGCCATTCATTTCGTTACCATAACGTTTAATTATTTTTTCCTTCTCTTTTACCACATTATTTTGTTTTTTCTTTATTTTTTACAGTGATATCAAATGTCTATTTTAATAACATTGATACATAAAAATTTCTATCTCCAGTTTATTATTTCCAAACAATTTTCTATTTGAGAATTAATCACATTGTTCTGATGGAGGAGATTATATTAAAACTTTTATACACAAGGATATTTTGTCTTTCAATCGCCAATTTTTCTTATGATGTTCAGGTAATAATTATGTTTAAAAATATTATTTTTATTCACATGTTATATTTTAAGACCATCGTGATGATTTATTTATTTACTTTTTGACTCATACGTTTACATGTTTTTCATGTTGTTTCTAGTTTTTAAAACACTAATTGTTACTTATATGACTATTGAGAACTTTTTAAATAATTTTACAATAAATTATTATGTGCTACAGGCTTGAAAAGGGACCACACAGAGTCCGAAACGTACGTAGCCACTTTAACTAAATTCTGATGAACAAATTACCACAAGATTTTATTCAAAATCGCTACAGATATAGCACGTCAAAGTATAAATTTTTTTTCTTTCTGTAATCGATGTTTTCTAAAAATTGATGACTTCTATAAAAAAATTTGATATCACAAAAAAGATGCATCTTTTAGAGTAGTCCAATTTTTTCTTCAATTTTTTGCTGTGGAATCAATATTTTAAAGAAGCACAATAGGGTGAGTCACTAATTTTTTTTTATTTTTGCATATTAAAGTACAGTAAAGTCTCTTTTATTTCAAGTCCGCCCCCCTATTTCAAGTCCCCCGTACACGGCTATTTCAAATTGCGCAGTTCTGTCAACTCCTACCACGGTCCCTGTACACTCTCCTCCGCGTCAGTGGCTGACCAATAAAAAAAATCTGCTTCGCGCTCGATCATATATTTATCTCGCGCTTCGCGCTCGATTATGTATTCACCTCGCGCTACGCGCTCGGGCGTATTCACATCGCGCTTTACGCTCGATTCCTCTAGATCTTTGAACTTCGTGTTCGACTTCGATGAAAAGAAAAAGTTTATTTCTAAATATTAGAAAATTATCAAAACCTCTACATATGAAGTGATTGTTAAATTTGTTTTTATTTTAGACTGAAAAGGAAATTTATTTACTCAAGGTTCTATCGACCTTAAGGAACACATTCTCATCCAGATGCTCGCGCTTCGCGCTCGATATTTGATTTCAAATTCATTTGAACCTTGCGTTCCACGTTAGGTTCTGTGCACCGTATAATAGAAACAAAAAAGTTTG
Source organism: Andricus quercusramuli (assembly GCA_932178445.1). Lineage (NCBI taxonomy): Eukaryota > Metazoa > Arthropoda > Insecta > Hymenoptera > Cynipidae > Andricus > Andricus quercusramuli. The sequence goes on from CAKNXH010061278.1 coordinate 10,206, forward strand.
AGCGCACTTACGGCGCGCGATTTGGGCGTCGCGATTTGTATTTGATTTCAAATCAAGAATAATTATATAAATTAAGCGACAAATCTTATTAGTTAAAATGTTATTTTAGATTTTCCGTTTTTCAAAGAAGTTATTTTTTTCATTTTGAATATATTCTTACAACGAAAATGGATTTTTCCAAAGTTTTCCAAAAATTTGATTTCTTTTACTGTCAATGTTATTTTCACGAATAAAATAAAAACTACGCGTCCTATCGAAACATGATGGATAACAAATTTGTACCTCTTCTTTGAATGAACAAATGTTGTCTTCGTCATGTTTTTCGTAGCTTGTGTTGTTCGTCTAAAAATTTATTTTTTCTATTTTCAATGCTGTTTTTTATAAATAAAACAAAAACTACGCGTCATATCAAAAAGTGAATAATAACAAATTTGTAGATCTTTTTTAGGTGCATAATTTTGGTCCAGTCATCTTTTGTCGTATCTTGCATAGTTTCACAGCAAAATGGAATTTTTGATTTCTCATTATTTTGTTGTGCGATCAGAATTTAAATTTTTTATTTTTTGAAAAATTCAAAAAGTTATTATGAAAATATTGTAAGGTGTTCAAAAAGCAACGTTTTTCTTCTCTTGACTTTTTTTCATAACGTGCGTTTTTCGGCTTAAAAAGTTCATTTTCGTTTGTTTTTTGGAATTTTGAAAATGCTATAACTCTGGTAATTTTCTTTTTATCTGAAAAAGTCATTAGGATATTTTTTTTCTCTTTTTGCTTCCTACTAATAACCGTCCATAGAATTTCCAAAACTTCAAAAAAAGTGTTCTCAAAAATTTTCAAAATGTGCTCACTTTTTGAATTTTCATCCGAAATAGCTGGTTAACGAACTTGTTCTTTCTTTTTAGGCCCTAAAAAAGTGTGCCAAAGCACAACCCAATCTGATTATTTTTTCGAAAGTTATCGTGCCTACAGACAGACAGACAGACACCTTGATAAAAACCTTTTTTTCTGGCTCAGGGGGTCTCAAAACGTGGAGATTTGATGAAAACCGACCAAGTCAAATTTTACATAAAACCAATACCTTCTCATTAGAATGAGAATGTAAAAAGAGGCCCGAAGAGCGCCCTCGTTGGTTTAAATTGAGTATTTTAGGATGACGTCACAGGAATGCAGACTTTTTCACGTAAATTTTCGAAACGTAAAAGTCGTGTATGTACAAAGAGTATTATTTCTGAAGTGTAGAATGTATTTTCTCAGTCACGTTCCATTCTTTTGTCGGTTGACAACCTTTCAGTTTCACTAAATAAAATAAAATATCCTAAATTTCAGGTTAGTGGCTCCTCAAATTATTAACCACAAATTTCGGAAAGTTGCTTGTATTTCGTGACACTTAAAGGTCGCTACTGGAGAAAAGAATGGGGCATGACTGAGAAAGAAGATTTTACACTTGAAAAATATTACTATTCAGGCCTTTATCACTTACTTTTACCTTTAGAGTATTTTCTCCAAAAACTCGTGTGCAGTTGCAGTCCTATATATGCTTACCTTTCTGACGGCTGACATTTCCACCTAGCCTAGCATTGCCTCAAAATATTTAAGTCGCTTTTTGATTCTATCATATTGATTTTTAGTCGGAAACTTGTACTATTTCCAGGAAATTTTACATTTTTCACGTAATTCGTCAACAAAAACACTGGCCAACGGACCGCGACATTTTCAACTGCGCAAATCGGGGACGTCTGAAACGTTTCCAATTGGAATACATAATATCGCGCAATTTCCGCATATAAGTAACTGTGTCTTTGTTCCTACGCTGCTGGTGTTTTTCATGCAAGAGTTGCAACCCTTCAGCTGAGAAACTGCGTGGAGAAACAGCAGTTCTAGGAATGTCGGGTGTATTTATCTGTATATTATTTTAGATAGTATTTACTGATTTAAAATCGACCCGCGCTTTTTCGGTACATGCGTAGTTGAAAAAGATGCTTGCAGGGGGAGCATCGATGCAAGGCCGAAGCAGCCAATGAACGTTGCTTGATAAAAAGAACCTGCCCACTGGCTGTGTAGGTGGGGGCCCCTCCAGCCTTGAAAATAACGAATCTTTACGTTTCAAGGACGCGGAAATACGTAAGACTTTACTGTATATGCTCTAAAATCACTAATAATACCAGCATCGTGTAAAAAAAACAACTTATTTTCGAATTTATATTTTGAAAAAGAAAAACCTGTACACATTTAAAATTCCTATTTCTGTCGCGACCATTCAGCCATCTTGATGTGACGTAGCTAGCTGCCAAACTCTTGTAAATAAATCGAGCGATTCACGGTTTTTCATAAAAATGCAAAAAAAAATCAGCGCTACCATTGGTGTTTTGTGCCTCAATGCAAGAACACGTCTGTCAATGATTCAGGAAAATTATTTACATATATCTATACCCAAAGGTGAGGAACGAAAAAAATGGTACAAAATTGTTCGGCGTGACATGTTCCCTATACCACATTTTTAACGTCAACAGTATATTGTTGCGAAGATCATTTCAACGTCAGTAAATATTTTTGTTTAAAATAGGAAACTATAAAATATGCTTTTTTGATAACATAAAACCCGTACTAGACTGATATTCAACAGTGTTATATATATGAGATGCCGGGACGTATGTGCACTTTAACCACAAAATGAAATTGTTTATTTGCGCAACAAGTATTATAAAATTAGATATTTTTCAACTTTGAAATCATGCTGCTATTTTTTAAAAAAGAGTCTCCGCTAAAGAGCGAATATATATTTAATTTTTATATTTTATCAAGTGCAAAATCAAAGTATAGAATTTAGAGGTTAAAGCTCGCTTTATGTCAACATCTATAGTCGATTATTTCGTTTCCTTTCTATTTCTTTTATTTAAACTAAAATAATTGCGATATTATAATCTTGATCAAATAACTAACTTTAAATTCGATTATACAATACACCGGTTTTGAATATTCAAAACGGTTTGAATACTTATACTTTTTCTCTTTCACTCCTCGAGTCTCAGCAACATTGAAACTGGAGCACTTCGCAAAGAAATCACTAATCATAACTGTACTCACTTTTGGCAAATTATCCGAACTGGCTTTAACGTATCCAAGCATATTGATACTTCATAAAAATAAACCCTTATGCCAAAAAACGTTAATAATTAATTATTTCGATTATTTGTATCAAACGGCGATTATGTCAACGGCGATACCACGCTGAAAACACCAGTTCCCGTTAGATCACTGAAGTTAAGCAGTGTTGGGCGCGGTTAGTACTTGGATGGGTGACCGTTCGGGGAATACTGCGTGTTGCTGACCCGTCGTGGGTGTGGTGGACCCACACTGGTAGTATTTATCCACCTAGAAACACTACCCGAATCGGGTAGTGAAGCAATGAACTTTCGAGTTCGAAATGCTAATCAATTTTTATTTTTATTTGTATCAAACTGACCATGTATTTTCTTCGGTTTTGACGGCGCGTGACGTCACGCCACGTGTTTCGAGCCGTGAGCTCGCCACATGTTTTCTTTTCATAAATCGAAATTTACGGTGGATATTTTATTACTTTTTAATATATTTTTATAAATTATCAAATAAACGAAATTAAGTTTTAATTTCACATTTTAATTCTTTGGGAGTCAAAGTTTATAAAAAAACTCAACTATAAGGCAAACAAAATTTTGGTGGATGACCCTATTGTAATTTTTCTCATTTCTCAACGTAATTCTTCATTTTCATGTTAACAATCGACTGAATCAAAAACTGATACACGAATTTTTTCTTCGTAAATGGGTTTGCTGACCGATGCTATGTTAAAAGTTTCCAACAACCTGAAATTGTAAGAGGAGTTGTTACAACCAAACCAGATTAGTAGTTTCATTAGCTGCATGACGATCTATTATTGGTTCAGTCAGCATGATTTGTTAGCTGCGTGAGTCCAACTTCCTTGAGACTAATGAACCATATTTTATTCCGAAATCGTGCAGATTTATACAATCGAAATTGTCCAGTCACATAGCATGATTCATTAGCTGCCTGACGAAATATTTAAAAAAATTCAGTTAGCATAATTTATTAGCTGCTTGAAATGTTCAGTCTTTTCGGAAATATTAAAATTGAAATTTCATTGTATTTTATACAAGTAAAAATATTTATATTATTATTCTCGAGGCTGATCAGTCAATTAACATAATTCATTAGCTGCTTGTCGATCGATTATTGGTTCAGTTAGCATGATTTGTTAGCGGCGTGAATCCAAATTCCTTGAAAGTAATAAAACAATATTCTATTTCAAACCCATACCATTTCATACAATCGAGATTGTTTAGCCACTTAGCATGATTTATTAGCTACTTGAAAAGCTTCAGTCATTTCGAGAATATTGAAATTGTAATTCAGCTATTAGAAAATATTAAAATTAATTGGTTGATGTATTCGTAAGAATAAGCTCAATTTCACATAAATGGTATGCACATGTATTTTGTCGACCCCCTGAATGTATCCCCAGTTTCATTGTCCTCAACGTCGAACAACTCGAGTTCGTAAGGGGGCTCGCACGCACACTCTTCACACACGTCAGCGAACGAGCACCTTCCCTTCCACCTTTACGCGTAATTATTAGTAATTACAAGAAAAAATCTCCGGTGGTTTTTAACCAGAAATAAAAAGGATTATATTTAAAAATTCCTTTATTTCCTTTCATTTTTTGTTGTAATTCCAAATACAACCTTCAGGATGGGATTCCTGATCGTTTTGAGATTCGGCAAGAAAACTCATTCATTCCTGGTTTTCTCTGTTGATTAAATTTATCGCGGCGCTAGATATGCAATCGTATAAAGTGTAATTTTGGATTTAAGAATTGTTTTGACAGTATAAAAATAAATATTCTTTAATACTTCTGGCAAATCGTAATAATGTTTCCAAAAGTGGGAAAATTACAAGGCAGTGCCTTCGGTTCTGACAAATTTATTTTCTCTTCAAATCCTTTTACACACTTTCATATTAAACTACCAGTGCATTAACCCTTCGAGTACATACCTATTTTTTCGAACATCTCCTACACTCTTGATCAATCCAGGCGCGAATCCAGGGGGGGGGGGGGTGCCACGTTGTCCCCTCCCCCTACCCGAAAACCCAGAAGTACATTTAAAAGACTTTTGTTATGACTTTTTTTTAGCGATGTTCCCAACCAGCTCTGTGTTACCGGCTCTGTGTTACCAAAATTTATAAGTATAATTTCAAGTATGATAAAGTAATTTATAAGTATTATAAGTGTCCTTAAAGTCTTTAGCTTAGTTAAAAAAATTCTCGAAATTTTTTTTTTTTGTTTGAAAATTAAATTTCACGATAAAAAAATTGTAACTTTTTTAATTGTTGATATTTTAAGCTAAAAATTTATATGAAAACTCTTCCTCGATCACAAAATTTTTTGTGATTCAAATTGACCCAGTGTGTACTCGAAGGGTTTAAAAAAAAGTCTAAAAAATGAACGCTTTTGGATATTTCAATAATGCCATTTTAAAAGTTCTGATGCTTCTATACTTATTTTAAAAGTTTTCTCCATTTTCAAATGACAAAATAAATTTATGTTTCTAGAGATGACTCTTTGTCTGATTTTGATCGCATGTTGGCACGTAAAAAAGAAGAGCAATCACGACGAAGAAAGCGAAAAGATATTGACATTATTAACGATAATGATGATATAATTGCCCAATTATTATCTGATATGAAAAATGCATCTGAGGAAGACCGAAAGTTGAATCATCAAAACAAACCGGCCACAAATAAAATAGCCATGTTACCGAAAGTCTTGTCTCAGTTAAAGAAACATGATTTGCAATTGGCCTTTTTAGAACATAACGTTCTCAACGTTCTTACTGATTGGTTGGCTCCAATGCCGGACCGATCATTGCCTTCGCTGAAAATAAGGGAAAGTCTCCTCAAACTTCTTTGGGAGGTAAGCTAAAATCAATTTTATAAATTAAAGTAGTCCGGCTCCTGGAAAAGCCGATTAATTGCCCATTAATTTTTCCAGAAATTTGGAATTAAATCCAAAAATTGGCCAGCTTATCAAATAATAAATTAAGCAATAAATTTTTATGATGATCATTATACATAAAATATTTCGTAAATAATAATAATAATAATAATAATAAAACTATATTCAACGTGCTCTAAAACGAGAATGAACCATTTTTTGAGCCCGCGAAAGGCCTCTCCATAAGATCCCATGTTTTTTTACACGACTTTAAACAGTGATAATTCAAATTTTAACCTGGAAAGGGCCCCTAAAACAGCCATTATTTGAAAGAGGACATATTTCTGCGTAAAAAAAACAACTAATTTTGATGATTATTTAACTGACCGATCCGACAGCCGGACTACTTTAATATCACTTTTTCGTAGAAAATCTGAAATACTAATAAAATTGTCCAAAAAGTCGAATCTTTAAGGGCATGTGATACTCCGGCCTGTGGTAAATCAGGTTCAGTTCCCCCGGGGTTTTGTCCACAAAAATTAAAAAATTTCAAAACTGAATTCGGAGATGCTATAGAATAGTACAACGGACGTCCCCGAAATCTTTTTTGAGGGATTATAACAAAAAAAAATTATTTTGCTAAATACAACTTTTTTGTTTGCGCACGATGCTGTCAGTACACATAACCTCAAAATACACACACATGAATACAATTAGCAAAATTAAATTTTTTCAAATTATTCTACAAAAGAAGAGTTCGGGGACGTCCGTTAGCATGTTCGCTATCATTTCCCAAATTTTTAAGGCAAAATCTTTATTATTGTAGGAAAAAAGCCGGGGGAACATAACACTGCTAAAATCGATCATTTTCTAAGTATTACATGCCCTTAAGTGAAATAATGGATTGGCTGCCTTACCAGGAAACCGCGAAATGGCTGGGAATTTTTCGAGACCATGAAAAAGCGGCAAATGACATACAATTTATTTTTCAGAACGCAATCATAAAAATGGCGTGTTTTCATGCCTTCATAGACAAACGGAAAAGTACGATTTTTGAGCGGCGCCTGGCGGTGCGTTCCATGAGTTACAAAATAGGGTTCAGTTAGGACGGCGTGACGTAGAGTTAAAAAAAGAGCTTTGTTTGTGCATGCCCGAGTATTTTCGTAACGCTAGAGTTGGCTAGAGAGAGATCGTGGTAGACAAAGATAGGAAGAGAATTCATGGCGGATTATTGAGTCGATTTTTCTAACGAAGAGTATAGCGTGTTCCTATCACCTCGCACATTATATTTTGTTGTCTCATTCACGCTCGTTAGAAGAAAAATGCAGCAGAGCTCATGCGTACCTTCACCGACTCAAAACGTGATTTTGCATTTTTCCATTGAGACAATGAAATCACGCCATTTATGATTTTGTTCTGAAAAATATCGTTCGTGACTCCTGCGAACTGACGGCTTTCCTTTTTGAAACGAGCGCAATGTTTTTGTAACGAGTCGTAGGTAACTCGTTACAAAAACATTGCGCTCGTTTCAAAAAGGCCGTCAGTCCGCACTAGTTCCGAAATGTACTATTTTGACCGGGAAATTTTTACATTTTTAGTATAAAAACCTTTTGAATCAGCTTAAATGTAATGTAAGAAATGTTTATTTTACAAATTATTTTATTTTTAGTCTTAATTTCTAAAGATTCGGTTTTAAACATACTGCTTGATCATTAAGAACTAAATGTTTGAAATTCAATAATTTTGATATTAAGACGTGGTATCGCCATTGGCGATACCATGCTGAAAACACCAGTTCTCGTAAAATCACTGAAGATAAGCAGTGTTGGGCGCGGTTAGTACTTGGATGGGTGACCGTTCGGGAATACTGCGTGCTGCTGGCCCGTCGCAGGTGTGGTGAGCCCACACTAGTAGTACTAGTAATAAATAATCCACCTAGAAACACTACCCCGAAGCGGGTAGTGTCACGCCTACCCCAAAAGGGAAATGGCCTAATGGTATAAAAAAAGGGGGGATTAAATTTAAATAAAAATATTTACAAAAAAAACGTAAAAGATAAAACTATAAAATATAAACAGGTATAAAACATAAAAATATTAATATTTTTAAAAGTGCATCATCCTATCATAAAATCCTACCATAATATTATAATGTGCCAGCTGTGCGGGGGCATTTTCATCACGCGCTGAGCGCGCGGATCACTTCGCCGGCACTAAATGAAACTTTAGCAAAAACATCTCTTTTAATTCCCAGTTTTTGTGTGCATCTTCATATTCCTAATTTTCTACGTAATTAAGTATAGATGAAAATTAAATTGATCAAAGCTCTGTGGGATTTGAGGTAAACATTCCTATCGTGACACTCGCGCTCAAATTTCGACACATTTCTGAATGATTATTTATTTTCTGAGCTACCTTTCAATAAAAAGGTTCCATCCTATTTTCCCTATCTCGTGGTGCTATGCTAAAAATCGAAAAAAAAAATTTCCATAGCATTTCTGACGAATAAAACAAAAACTTCTACAAGTTTTATTGTATATTTTTTAAAGTACATAGTTCAAAACATTTGATAAGTTAAAAAAATAATGATGATGTACCTCATTAAGTTTACCCAACAAAAGAAGGGGGACGTCGCTGATATGGTGTCAGGACCGCGGGGGGTAGCGGCCTCCGATCCTACAGGGAGGATCGCGAGGAGCGGTCAGACTGCTGGAGTCGCCTTGTCCTCCGTTCCTACGGAGAGGACCGAGAGGAGCGTTCGAGGTCGGTCTCAGCAAAGGGGAAAGGGAGTGTCGCCGGCGAAGGGCTAGTGCCGTCAAAATTCGGCCCTCCGATCCTACGGTGAGGATCGTGAGGGAGGGGGTCAAGTTGACTGTGTCCACAGCGGTCTCCGATCCTACGGAGAGGATCGAGAGAATAGATCTCGTGGCGAGAGCCGGAAGCACAAGCAGACCTCCGATCCCACAGGGAGAATCGTGAGGGAAGAGGTTTTTTGAGCCTCGTCAGTCGGTGCCCCGATCCTATAGGGAAGATTGCGGGGATGGGTCCATCGAAGGTGGGATGGAGTGGTAGAGAAACGGTCCAAGACCGTAAAATCATAGAAAGAAAAAAAGTGGCGACTTACTTGATTCTGGTATCCTGATGAGTAAGGGCGTAGAAAGGGTTTCTCTTCTTAAGGGAGACAGAGACCGCGAGGGAAGAGGTTAAACGAGGTCCTACGATCCTACCACGAGGATCATGAGGAGGGGGGGTCGCTGGTTTTGTAAATTTGTCCATTTTGTTCGCTGATCCTACTGGGAGAATCGTGGGGGGGGGGGGGGCATGAGGTTAAACGGGGGGTTTGGATAATCTCCGATCCTACGGAGAGGATCGTGAGGAGAGATCACGAGGTTCAAAGGTTAGTTCAATTAATCTCCGATTCTACGATGAGGATCGTGAGAAAGGTCTTAGTTTACTTTAATTAATCGTCTCCGATCCTACGGTGAGGATCGTGAGAAGGGACGAAGTTGAATTAAATTTAGTCATTCTCCGATCTTACGGAGAGTATCGTGAGATGGAATCACGAGGTTAACCCGACAATTCAATTAATGCCCGTGTGTAGATCGCGAGAAAGCGCGAGGTTTCATTCAATTTAACCGTTCTCCGATCCTACGGTGAGGATCATAAGAAAGGGTAACGACGCCAAATGTGAAATTCAAACGAACTCCGATCCTACGGTGAGGATCGTGAGTGGGTTTGAATTTATCTTAATCCCGTTATTCTCCGATCCTACGATGAGAATCGTGAGAAAGATTCGGTTTAATTAAAGTTCTGATCGGTCTCCGATCCTACGGTGAGGATCGAGAGAAAGGGTAACGACATTAAATGTGAAAATTAATCGAACTCCGATCCTACGTCGAGGATCGTGAGTGGGTTTGAGTTTATCCAACTCCGATTATTCTCCGATCCTACGATGAGGATCGTGAGAAGAGATCAGGTTCAATTAAACCTGATCGTTCTCCGATCCTACGGCGAGAATCGAGAGAAGAGATCAGGCTGAACTAAACTGGATCGTTCTCCGATCCTACGGCGAGGATCGAGAGAAAGGATAACGAAGTTAGAAATGCAAATCCAATGAACTCCGATCCTACGTCGAGGATCGTGAGGGTAAGGTTTATCTGACTAAATTTCACGCGACCGAAGGGGTGAGCAAACTCAAAGGGAAATAGTGAACCGAGAGGGAGGGGGAGAGGGACAACTGACTAACGAAGATACTTACCATCAATTTCCGGGGTGAGCCCATTCGAGGACGGTGATGGCATATCGGGAGATCCGGGTGCCCTTCGGAGAGCCGATGGATTCTCGCTGGACGGATTCGGGGGAGGTCGGTACACCGGTACCACCCCGCCATTGGAGGGGAGGTTTCCCACTCAGGGGAGAGAAAACAACAAACTAACACTCGAAAAAATCACTTTTTATTTCTCGAAAAAAAAAGAACACGAGAAGTCGCGCACCGACCGATTATAACTGGATCCCGGGGGCCGGTGCCGAAAGCGGAGCGAGATGCTCGCCATGCACCGGTCGTTTAACAAATGACGAACTGACCGCGGGACTGAACCTCGTCCTGGGGCCCGCTCGTCACGCCGCGCGTGGCGTAGCTTAATACTAACAGAAGGAGGGGAGCGTAGAGCGCCAATATTTAAACTAGACTACGGGAGGAAAAAGGACTGAGAGCTGTCATTCTTTGGGAGGGACAACAGAAAAACCGAGACCACCATTGTTTCGAACATTGGTGGTTTTGTTGTATAACACATGTTTGTGATTATTTTTAAAAACAAAAATGCTTCCAAAAACATTTCCCCGTATTTTGCGTCGTTTGGCTCAAACTTTGAAATTTTGATTTTTTTCGTAGTATTTTCAATAAATATAACCAAAATGACAGTGTGCTATAAAAAAATATTTGAGATAAATTTTATAAATTGTTTTAAAGCGTCAATTCTTTTCTGGAATGTTTGTCTAGATCTCATGTCGTTTGTCTCAAAATTTGAATTTTCGATTTTTTTCATAGTATTTTCGACAAATAAAACCAAAATGACAAGTCCAAAAAAAATGGTTTAAAAGAAATTTGTAGGGCTTCTCAAAGGCTGCAATTCCTTTGGAGAACTTTTTTCGTATCTCACGTCGCTTGGCACAAAAATTGAATTTTCTATTTTTTCATAGTATTATCGACAAATAAAACCTAAATGACAAGTCTTATCAAAAAAATGTTATAAAAAAGTTTATAGGACTCCTCAAAAGCTATACTTCCTCCTTAAGATTTATTCCCATTTTTTACGTCGTTTGGCTGAAAATTTGAATTTCTTATTTTTTTCATATTATTTTCGATGGATAAAACCAAAATATCAAGGCTTATCAAAAAATGGTTTTAAAAAAGCTATAGGTCTTTTAAAAATCTATAACTGTTCTATTGTGTCGAAAGGAAACTATGGTTTATTTACACATGTGCAGTACTTTTTTTTCATAATTTGCTAAAAAGTGTTACTTTTGGAATATTTTTCAGTACGAAAAGAGGCACTTTTTGTGCATGTGTTGTAAAAAAATTTGTTTCGCATATTCGTTTCAGGCTCATTAATGTACAACATTGTAACCTTTAAAATGATCCTTCATTCATTGAGTTACCATTTCTTTTTCTCTTACTTTTTTAACGTCAAAGCCAGAGGACTCGAATTTTCTCGCTGATAGTAGGTTCTGTGGACTTCCCAAGATACATAAACCTGACTGTTATTTAAGACCTGTTTCATCCTTTGTTGGATCACCATTATATTACAATTCACGATTTATCGCACAACCTATTAAAGCAACCTTATGAAACACACACTGTCATGTCAAGGACAGCTGGAGTTTGGTTCTGGAAACAATTTTAACAATAAACATAACACTTTTTAAAAATGAAAGAAAGTTTTTTATGCTATAATATTAACAATAATATATCTATAACTTTATACCTATTCCAGATTCTCATAAAATATTGTTCTCAACTCTTTAACTACGAAAAATATTTTTAATAATTTGAAAAACTGTATACCTCACAATTCTACCCTCTTTAATATGTTAAACAGGTCATATGTATAGTCTCTAGGGGAGTGCAAAATTAATGCGGGTTGGGTCGGGTTACGTGCGGATCGGGTTTGAGGGTTGGCCCCGCAGACCTGCAATCAACCCGAAAACCCGCATTCAGCCTGCCAACCCGCAAAACCCGAAAACGCACAATAAATTCCCAATCAACTTAAAAACCTAAAAAGCTTCCTAAATATAAGATTGACCAAGCTAAAACTAAAAAAATGGAAAATTCATCAAAATTTTTTTAATTTTTGGAATATTATCAAAATGTGGGTTATTGGACTGAATTTGAGTTGTCGGGTTGATTGCGGGTCTTCCGGCCAACCTGCGAACCTAACAACCCGCAAATGTCCTATGCACGGTCCTGTGTTTTATCAAGCTCCACCAGGGTTGTGAGTATGAAGCGTTTCATGGGACCAAAGTTTCTGAACCAAACTAGATTTAAACTTTCTTAGGGATCATTCACATATTACGTAACATTAAAAAGGGGGTAGGGGTTTGTGTTTCATTACGGTATGTTACTGGTGGGAGGGGGGGGGCCGGTGACCCGATTAAATAACATTTTTAATTGCATGTCCTATTTAAAAAAA
>CAKNXH010061278.1:23279-38524 GCA_932178445.1 Andricus quercusramuli
CAAACTAGATTTAAACTTTCTTAGGGATCATTCACATATTACGTAACTTTTAAGGGGGGTTGGGTGTTTTTCTCTCCCCCCGTCGCGCCGCGGGGGGGGGGGGGGGCCCCCTGACCCGATTAAATAACATTTTTAATTGCATGTCCTATTTAAAAAAAGCAATGTTACTAAATATCTCGAAATAATGAACACATTGTTGTCGAAAACGAGAAAATTTAAATTGTAAATAATTGTTTAGTATTGGGAAATAATTCTTTTCTTAACATTTTGCTATCACATTGTAATTTTTAAACTTATTTACATTTTCAAAGAGATGAGAAAAATGAAATTATGGACAAAAACTTATTTCGAAGAATTCGAAAAAAAATTTAGAAGCTGTTTAATAATTTCAGAAGATTTGAGTTTATTTTTTTTTTAATTTCTGGGAAAATTTTAAATGGTTTCCGTTTCATTTTTAAGGAATAATTTTAAGTTTGGAAGATTTCAAATATTTTAAATTATTTCCTAAAAATTTTAAAAAGAGTACAAGATTTTAAAGCAAAATTTTGCAAATTTGCCATATCAGATCATTTTAGACAAAATCTAATACGAAGATAATTAAAAAATTTTGTAAGGTTTCAAGAAAATGAAAAAAAATCATGAGGTTTCTGAGAAAAATTAAAATGATTTTTTATTTTGAAAAATTAATTTAAAGAGAATATCTAAAAAGATTTCAAAACATTTCAAAATATTTCTAAAATTCTCAAAGTAGAATCTGAACGATTTTAAGACAATTTTTTTAATTTTGAAAAATTTAAAAGAAATTCAGAAAAAATTTGAATAATTTTTAAAGATTAAAAGGCTTAGAAATTCTAAAAATATTTAAAACTCAGAATTGTCTCAAGTTTCTTAAGGAAATTTCAAATGATTTTTCATTTTGAAAGAAAAACTTTTTAAAAAATTCAAAAAGATTTCAAAACATGTCAGAGGATATCCTAAAAGTTCGAAAAATAGTGTAGAATATTTTAAATAAAAATGTTTAAATTTGGTAAGATTAAACAAACAAAAAAAATTGATTAAATTCAAGAAATATTTATAAGATTTAAAGAGATTCAAAAAGAATTTTAAACTTTAAAAGATTTTACAAAATTAATAGGTTAAAAACATTTTAAAACTTAGAAACATTTCCGAAAATTTATCAAATAGTTTTTGATTTCTTCCCAACTTCTAAAAGTTCTAAAATTTTTTTAAAAAGACTCGAATTTTCCCTAATATTTTGTAAGATCCTATAAAATAAAAAAATGTCTTTAAAATCTTCTAGATTATTTTTTGACACATCTGAAATATTCACAAATCTTTTTCAATTTTCTCAAGAATCTTGTAAAAATTATATTTATATGAATTTAAAAATAAACTGATAATACTTCTTTTCTTGTCAGTAATTTAAATATTTGTATGGCTACAAAAATATTTGAAAAGCCTTCAGTGTTACATCAAAATATTATTTTATTTATTTATAGATAATACTTGGTAATATGTGAAGGCTCCCTTATGGAAATATGTATTTTTATACGCCGCAGGCATGATTCGGGCGTATTACGTGCCTGTTTTCAGGAACTTAAGTAGCCCTTTATGGGTCAGTGGTGGGAGCAGTACAATAATGGCCTCATTATTGTACTGTACAATAATGGGGCCATTATTGTACTGCTCCCATCACTATCCACCATCCATTATAGTCCATCATTATATTGAAGAAATACTTATCGTACATGATAAACCTACAGATAATGGGTGAGGTATAGAGGGGCCTCGGTTGGGGTGATGGTGGGGGGGTAAATTTTTAAAAAATTTGAGAATTTTGAAATTTTTTTGAAAATTTCAGAAATTTTCGAAAATTTTTAAAAATGTTGAGAATTGGAAAATTTCGAAAATTTTTGAAAATTATAGAATTTTTTACAATTTTTGAAAATTTTTGAAATTTTTGAAAATGTTCAAAATCTTGAAAATTTCGAAAATTTTTGGAAATTTTTGAAAATTCAAGAAATTTTTGAAAATTATGGATATTTTCAAAAATTACACAAATGCCCCAAAAAATTTCAAATTTTCAAAAATATCCAAAATTTTCATATTTTTCAAAAATTTTGAGACAAGCAAATATCAACCGGCTCAGTAAAAATCTTGTTAACCGGCGCTAAAAGTGAATTGTACCGATTCGACTCGCCACGTCAGACCTCCCCTGTGATACATGATAATCGGGGGAAAAAAACTTGCAAATCATGCCCTTGGTGTATAAAGTATAATGTGCACCATGGAACTACGTCGGTCATTACGCCTTGTGTGTTTGCAATACTCGTCTCCGCCTCGCGCTTCGCGCTCGTCTACGACTTGTATTGCAAACGCACACGCGGCGTATAATGACCGACTTAAGTTCCTTGGCGCACAATGTACTATTATATCAAATATTCAGTTGAAATATTGAGAGATATAGCACTGATGAAAAACAATTTATAAAAATTTATATAAATATATAACATATTTATAATAAATAATAGTCCAATGACAGCAGAATGTATACATAGCAGTATGTATTAAATACGAAATTTATTTTTATTTTATTGAAATCAATTTCCAAATTTTAAAAATAAAATATTTTTAAAAATTGCATGTTATTAACAATTAACGCATGATTTCTTTATTCGAATTAGTTGAAAGGATTTGCTTTGAAACACAAAGGATACTATTAAATGTTTATATTTGATACTTAATAGTATTTTGCTTCCTCATAGAGGAAGCTTTGTAATGGTGAAATTTTTCAAAAATTTTAAATTCATTTAAGTAAACCCTCCCTAATTTAAAAATGTCTAATACAATGTTCTAAGCAATTGTCCGGATGTGTGTGTGTGTGTGTGGATGTGTGGATGTCACGCTTTTTTGTGAACACGATAACTAAAAAACGGTTGCAGATAAATTGATGAAATTTGGAGAGCTTATTTTCCTCACTAATATCTTGAAACTGACCAAAGGATTTCTAAAAATATTTATTGCATTTTTTTCTAGCACTCAATAATATTTTGAAAATCGCTTTTTTATAGTAAAACTTTTTTCATTCGCATAATTCAAAGTTGATGCAAGAATATAAAAGATACCTTGGTTAGGGAAGAATCGACTGACCTATAATATTAATACATTTTATTGAAGAGTAGGGAAGTTATGGTAATTTATATATTTTGAAAATCGGTTTTTTATAGTAAAACTTTTTTTCACTAGCATAATTCAGATTTGATGCAAGAATATAAAAGATTCCTTGGTTCGAAACGAATCGATTGACCTATAATAATAATGCATTTTATCAAAGAGTAGGGAAGTTATGGTAATTTATATATTTTGAAAATCGGTTTTTTATAGCAAAACTTTTTTCATTAACATAATTTAAAGTCGATGCAAAAACAGAAAAGGTCTGTTGATTCGAGTCGAATCGATTGACCTATAATATTAGTAAATGTTATTGAAGAGTAAGGAAGCTATGGTAATGCATAATATTTTAAAATACGGTTTTTTATAGTAAAACTCTTTTCATTAGCATAATTCAAAGTTCATGCAAGAATGCAAAAGATTCCTTGGTTTGGGACGAATCGATTGACCTATAACATCAATACAGTTTATTGAAGAATAGGGAAGTAATGTAATTTATATATTTTAAAAATCGGTTTTTTATAGTAAAACTTTTTTCATTAGCATAATTCAGAGTTGATGCTACAATATAAAAGATTCCTTGGTTCGAAACGAATCGATTAACCTATAAGAATAACGCATTTTATCCAAAAGTAGGAAAGTTATGGTTATTTATATATTTTGAAAATCGTTTTTTTATAGTAAAACTTTTTTCATTAACATAATTCAAAGTTGATGCAAGAACAGAAAAGATGTGTTGATTCGAGACGAATCGATTGACCTATAATATTAATACATTTAATTGAAGAGTATGGAAATTGTATAATATTTGAAAACACGGTTTTTCATAGTCAAACTTTTTTCAGTAACATAATTCAAAATTGATGCAAAAACGGGAAAAATCTCTTGATTCGAGGCAAATCGATTGATCTATAATAGTAATAATAATACACTTTATTGAAGTTTAGGCAAGTTCTGCTCATTTATAATATCTGAATCATCAGTTTCAAACAGAAAAACTTTCTCCATCGACATAATTTAAAGTTGATGCATGAATAGAAAAGACTTTTTGATCATAAATTTTCAAACAGAGTAATATTATGACAATTTTTGTGAAGAAATCATAAAGCTGCGAAAGGGATAGGGTGCGTCAGAACTTTTCCTTTCCCTTTTCCAGCTCAAAAAATTATTATTTCGAACGCAAGATTTAATTTGTCTGATTTGTCTTTGTATTTAAAACATTTTTTGTATTATTTTGTAATTTTTCATTTTTGGTAAATTTCTATTTTTAAATTGAGCAAAATGAAGACTTTGGTTTGTCTATTATTGAAAAAAATAACTAATGCTTCCTCTATGAGGAAGCAAATACATTTGCTAACGGGAAGCAAAGTGCTCGTGAAATGAGCACCATATAATTATAAATACAAACAAAGTGGAAACACTCGATATTGAATTCACAGCTAGTTTTCCTATTTTTAATTTTTCCGCTCCACCCATCGAAAATGCTCTCGATCAATCAACTTTATCTAGAAAGAGACAGGTCTACCTCTCAAATGTTTTCTCTCTCCCTAAAGCCCATTTCAGTGCTCCCCACAGCGTTATCGTTCCATTTCTATATGTCCATGGTTATATTTCTGATGAAGACTGTCAAAGAAAGGTCGAAACGTCAACGTTTAGCTAAACTGTGAGACCTTGCAGTTGGTTATTTACTTTTTAATAAAAATATGGACCAGCCATCAACAACATTGATTAATTTCAAAATAACATCTTCACTGATGTAAACTGTACTCAGAATAATTCGGTTCTGAAGACGTTCGAGATTCAGAATTCCGCATCCTCCTTACTGGCGTGAGATATATAATCGCGGAACGGACGAATTGATATGCAAGCTCTTATGCGTATGCATGATCTTACGCGTGGCGATATCAAGGGCCGCAAGCTTGTTTTTCGTCCATTGAACCACCCCAAACGAGTAGAATATAACCGGGACGGCAAGCATGTTGGTCACAGATACCTTGTTCCACGCCGACAGATTTGGAGACTAAATCTGTCAAAACAGATGCTTTTATCTGCTTTAAACAGACTCCTTCACTGATTTTACGTCCTGACTGCGGCTTTGAGGCACGCCCAGGTATGTATAGGTCTCTCCAATCAGGGACTTGACCGAAACTTTCGTTCCATTTCATTACTGCCAGTTAAATAAAATAATTTCGATACAGTAATTAATGTAATTTCAGATATCTACTTTCGTCCAAATCTAGAAATATCAGATCGAAGTTAAGTGAAAAATAATTGTTTTCTATCAATAACGAAATGGAACGAAAGTTTCGATCGGGTGCCTGCTCCAATATCAAGATGTCTAAGAACACTTATATCCAAAAACTCAGGGTTCCCGGGAACGCCAGTAAACTTTCGTGGCTTCAGGAAAATCTGAGCACACTTGTCCAATCCAAAGTCCATACCAAAAGCATTGTTAAGCTGGCTTGCGACCGCAGCGTAGACCTTTATGCCGTCCATATAAAATACATGAGTGACCTTATGTGCCCAATGATTAGTGTCGCCGCAGAGGTACCTAAGAGAATTGCGTAGTGCAAGAGATAGTGGCAGAAGTGTGCGTGTGATGCAAAAGAGCAGAGGGCTCATGGTGTCTCCCTGAAAGTAGCCCCTCTGGAAGGTGACGTTGGTTGTCTTCATGATAATTTTCAGATGAGATAATAAATCTAGTTTTCCAAAGGGGCATCAATCTCTGTATGCAGCTCACTATGTGTGGATGAACTTTCAAGTGTTTCAACAGACAGATGATCAGTCGATGAGAAGTTGAATCGAAAGCTTTCTGGTATTCAATCCAGGCCATTGACACGTGTCAATTAGTATGTTCTCTCGGCACACAGTGGGAGATGGTACAAAAAGGTGATCAAAAATCTAAATAATATCCGATTTACATGAAATTCATTTTTTAAATACTTTTTGGGTCCCTGATTCCAAATCTGTTGTCACGAAATTAAAAATGACGGACCCAATATGGCAGCCAATACATTCTAAATATGACTGCAATTTTATGTAATCCATTCAAGTAACATTGTGTAGGTTGCTGGTTTGAAGTATGTCATAAAAAATTCAAAATGGCAAATCTAATACATTGGCCAAATTGAAAAAAATCCTATAAGAGCATGAAATTAATATTATAATAATTGTTCGAATTCCTTATTTCAAACCTCTTATTCAGTTGTATTGAGTGAAAGGTGAGTCAGTACTGACGAAATAATAATTAGGTAAGCAAATATACAATACACAAAAATTCATTCAAATTTACTCTTTGAATATTGTATAGATAATAAAATTTAAAATTTGCACGCATATTGTAGGTTTTTTGAAGGTATTTTGAAGCGCTGATTCTGAAATTAACCTTTTATTTTTCATAGGATCAATATTTTCGGAGATATGAAGATTAAATGTTCAATATTACATAAAAATGTAAAAATTATATTGCGCACGTCCAAAAACGTAAGAAAAAACATAGCCATTTTTAATGAGAAACCTTTAACATTACCGAATTGTTTGATAAAAGGTTCAGCCTTCAAGTTCGCATTATACGGAAAAAATATACTGAAATGTTACATCAATTGATGATAAACAAAATGTTGTTACCTATTGTTATTTTCAATTTTGTTTGAAAATAATTTATTTAAATTAAAGTACAGAACCTTAAAATTATTCACATTCATTTGAGGTTGTGTTATCATCACAGTCTCCACTTTCTTTATTAGATGATTCCGTTTTTTCTCCGTTTGATTTCAGATACGTCAAAAAGAAATTCAATTTTTTTTAAATTTTGATTTTAACAGGTGTCGGTTTTTGACTTGAAGTTTCCCATGTAAATTGGTTGGGGAAAATCACTTTGTAGATTTTTTGGGATAATTTTTCAGGGTTTGAGAAAATGTCACGGAAAAGTATAGAGGCTTGTTGAGAATTATCCAAGGAAGAATTTCGTGTATTAGACATATGGGTTTCACACCCCTAGCACATCTCTACAGTGCCTTGAAAACTATCCTTAAAACCAGAAATGTCAATTCTTCATGAAATCGACCTTTCGAGCACTTTATTCTCGTTTTTTTTACCAACAATTATTTTTATTGGTCTAGTGGAAAATTTATCAGCCTTGGTTAATTAATTTTCAATTATTGAAGCAAATTCAATTTGCCTGTACAATGTTTTTTTTCTCCAAAAATTTGTTGAACTGGCAGTTTATTATCGTGAAGTGACAAATTTATTGTTGAAACACCTGCATGTGAAGTTAGACTTCTCGTAGGTGCGCAGCCTGCGCAACGTGCCCAATTCACGCATTTTCTGGGAGATGTTATTCACACACTGCTTCGAGTGTGCGAAGAAAAACGCATAGGATATTAGCACACTATTCATGGCCAATCACAAAACAGCATTTACATTCGTGGTAGGACTCTGACAACAGATGTTTCCATGACAAAATGATGTTTACGAAGTTCAATGTTGACAGATCAGGAAACCTAACTTTCTTACGAATGTCACAGCAGTTATTTACTTTTGCAATTGTTTCGCTTCCGAATCCCCCGCGGGCGTTTCGCCCCTGGACCCCACTACGCCTCATACCAGTTTCTTTCTTATTCACTGTCCCGTCTCACTCTTGAATTACATCATTTTGAGTAGGAACTTCCCATAACACGTGTCTCAAGAAATAGTATGTGGTGGACGTGCGCGTAGGTAATTTACGACGAGCGTGAAATTTGCTACACTCGCTCCGCTCGTGTGGCAATCATACAATATACTATTCTAAATATTTTACAATTGTTTAATTAACCAATGTTCATAAATATTCCACTAGACCAGGGATCTCCAAAGGTAGATCTTGTATCTACTAGCATTCCCGGGCCAATAGGTCGGATGTACTCAGCTTTGACACAGAACTGTCAAGAAGGATTTCTGTCCTTTACCTGAGACTAAGTGCCACAAAGAATTGCATCTTGCACAGCAGAAAACAATGGGGCCCTCGAGGTTTAGGTTCATGTACCAAACACTTTCAACTAATATTTTCTTTCGTGGGGTCATAAATTTTTTCTCAGTTTCCCATCGAAAAAAAACTGGTAGATCCTGAAAATGGCCAGTCGATCCTGGGTCAGGCTGCACCTGTGGATTGTGGAGACCCCCGCACTAGGCCAATAGAAATAATTTTTAGTAAAAAGAAAACGAGAAAAAAGTGCTCAAAAGGTCGATTTCGTGAAGAATTGACATTTTTGGTTAAAGGGTAGATTTCAAGGACCCGTGGGCTGTGTTAGGGGTGTCAAACCCATATGTCTGATGAATGAAATTTTTTGTTTGTAAATTCACAAAAGCCTCTATACTTTCACAGTAACATTTTCCCAACCCCTGAAAAATTATTCCAAAAACTCCAAAACGTGATTTTTCCCCATGCAATTTACATGGAAGCTTCAAGTAAAAACAGGCAACTGTTGAAATCAAAGTTTTAACTAAAATAAAAGATGGGGAATTTCTTTTTTCGCTTTCGCTTTTTTAGCTGCCTAGCAGCGCGTCCTGTCAATTGCCTGGATTGACTACCGGAGGGCTTTCGATTCAACCTCTCATAGACTGATCATCAATACTATCTCATCTGGAAATGATCGTGTGACAACGAACGTCACCTTCCAGAGGGGTGTCATTCAGGGCGATACCATGAGAAACACTTATTGAGAAAATTCAAAAGGCTGTCGTCCTTGGGTGACTCCGTGTCCTCAGGGTGCACGAGGTTTCTTCTAGGCCGTCGCATTACGTCCGTCACACAATTTAGCCACCTATCTCACGGCCGTGAGATGTGGTACTCTCAAAAAATCGAAATCGAGGTTTTTACAACTTTCGATAGTTTTTCAGTTGCTCTTTTTAATAAAACCATCGAAAAAAATTTCCGAGCGTTATTATTGCTAATAATTAAGTTAATAGGTACCCGAGAAATCGTGCTTTCGCTCGAGAGCCCGAGATCCCGTGAAACACCTCCCACCACTCACCACTACATCTCCGCGTCTCATCTATACCCCGCCCGTGAGCAGCGCCACTATATGCGTGAGAATGTAGTGGCAAGTGGAAACGGAAGCTTTCCTTAGTCTTCCCTCTCTCCTAAAAGTCGCGTCTATCGGGTCGACTTCGACCGCTCGTCCTGAAAAATCTTGCTTTCCAGAGTAAGCCCCCTTTCTTCGGCGCACGTCACATATATATATATATATATATATATATAATTTGAAAAAAGAGTTGAACAACCACCGCAGGGTCCCACTGAGAGCAACTGACATCTAAAAAATGTCAATAGCCCTCAGTAGAACCGCGGTAAATCACACCTATGGCCACGTCTCACAACCGTGAGATGGGTGGTCACAGGGCACGACGAAATCACAACGACAGGCCGGCGAAACCCTCGTGTGTCTTGAGGACACGAAGCGACCCAAGGATGACAGCTTTCTGCATCCATCTCGCAAGTGCCTTGCCATATTTTTGGCATGCGGGTATGGCTTTTAAGTTACGAATCAGTCATAGTTTCGCACCGCCGAGAGCACCTATCACAAGGACAATTACTTGCACCGAATATTTTGGGTACAGTCGTTGCAGCTCTCTTTTAAGGTCTTGATACCTCTCCTGTTTTTCTTTCTCCTTTGCAGTGATGTTGTATTCGGACGGAGCCGAGAATTCGATCACGAATATAGTTCGTTTCTCGAAGTCTTGGAGAACAATGTCAGGCCTCGAGTGCGCAACGGAGACTGCTGCCCGAAAATCGTAGTTCCAGAAAATTTGGCACTCCTCGTTTCGGAAATTTGACTCTATCTCTCTTGGAGCGTTCGGCAGGGCAGGGTCGCGACCAACACCGTAAGAGCGATAAAGATGGCAATAAAGCATTCTTAGGTCCGCATTATGTCGATATATATACTTCGCTCCTGCATGGATCGGACACCCCAATAGTATGTGTTCTACGTATTCAGCGTGTGCATGGCACGCTCTGCACCTATCACTGGGAAATGCTTGATATAAAATGCGGTTACGGTATGTTCAGGTAGAAATGACACCGTCCTGGCATGCGAAAATAAAACCCTCTGTACCTGAATTAAGCCCTGATGATTTAAGAAAAGCAAAAGTTCGCTCCTTCGGCAAGGACCTCTGCTTTCTTTACTTCGGCTTTCAGAAGTGAAGCATCTAGGTGGAGTAATGCACTTCCCTCACTTCTTATTTAAAAATTCAGGCCAAGGGTCTCGGCCGCTTGCTCCGCGGCTTTGTAAAGGAACGCTCCTTCGCCAATGATCTCGTGGTTCCTGACCGTCTTTAGGAGAGGTTCTCTGCTATTCGCCACGATGTAAGCTGTACTTAGAACAATTCGGTTATGAAGACACTGGAGATTCAGAAGATATATATATATATATATATATATATATATATATATATATAGATAAACGTTTATTTTTCAGCCTGCTGGCCTTAAAAAATTGACTTGCTTACACATCCATTTTTTACAGAATTTCCTTAAAACTAAACCTTAAGAACTAACATCCATCCATTCCTTATCTCTAAGCCGCACGCTCGTATCGCCTTGCCTTCCTCGCTTCGCCTCGCCTCGCTCGCATGTCCCTACTTTTTCGCATTGCCTCGCTTGCCAACCTCTGTTTTCGCAGCTAATACCTATTACTTATCTACTATTTACAATATTTACATCTTACTTACATCTACTTTCTCTCCTATTTACAATCTTTCCTTCTCCACTCCTCTTCCTCCTTCCTTCTCTTCATCTCCATCTTACCCACCACTCCCTTCACCCATGCTACTGCCCTTTTTTCCCCCTTTTCATGCAACAATGCCTCCATGCTTATCTCACTTCTTTCCACCTCCCCGCACTCCTCCAGCCAGTGCTCCACTCTTGCATCCCCCTTTCCGCACAGTTCACACATCCTCTTCTCTCGAGAGAGCCAAAACCTATTGAAACCCTCCATACAACCACACCTCATCCTCGCTATAAGTTCCTGACTTCCTTTCTCTCCTTTCACACACAAATATTGCGCTCTTGCCCTTGGCATAATCCACACATAGTTCCCGTTAAATCTTGACTCTCTTATTCTCTCTTCCCCTTCTGTCTTCTCTCTCTCCATGCTGTTTTGCTTAACCAATTCATAAACCTTCCTTCCTTCCTCGTGCATCCTTCTCACTTCATCCATCTGCAATCCATTCATTCTAAAATACCGTTCCCTCTCCGCCTCCATCTTCCCACCCCCTCCCCTGTTCTCCTTCTCCCACCAACACTCCCTAACCAGCCTACTTCCCCCCTCTTCCAAAAATTTCTCCTCATATTTACACGCCCGGCTCCCTGCTAGAATTCCTACACTCGTTCTCCCCGTCTCCCTCCTGACAATATAATTAGGCGTGTTCCTTGCCAACCCCAGGGTCCACTTTACATACCTCTCCTGCGTTCTATTTACCTCTTCACTTTCCTTCCACCCCCACACCTCTACCCCATACAATAGCACACTCATCACTAGTGAATCAAACAATTTCATTCTCCTTCCAAAGTCGTCTGCGAATAACTTCATTCCCAACCCCCACACCTGCCTCATCACCACATTTGCCCTCCTCACTCTCTCTTTTATGTGACCATCCACTCCCCCATTCCTTCGAAACACGAAGCCCAGGTACACAAACTCTTTCACCTCCTGTACCTCCTTTCCCTTCCACTTCCACTCCCTTCCCTTATCCCTTCCCCCTCCTTTTCTGAACACCATAACCTTGGACTTTTCCACATTCAGCTCTAACCCCTTTTCATCCAGGTATCTTCTCAACCTCTTCATCATCTCCTTTAAGGCCTCCTCGCTGGTTGCCAGCAACACTATGTCATCTGCATACGCTAGTGACCAAATTCTAACCCCTCCTATCCTTACTCCTCCTACCACCCCGGCCTCCAGCTTACTTTCCATATCCGCAATTAAAATCGCAAAAAGCGTTGGGCTAAGTGGACACCCTTGCCTTAGACCCCTATCCATCCAGAATCCCTCGGAAATCCCCTCCCCTCCTCTTGCCTTGTCTTTGGTCTCTTCATATATCTCCCTTACCCTTTCAATTAGGCCTCTCTCTACTCCCCTATCCTCCATTGCCTCCCACAACCTCCCCCTATCCACCAATGGAAACGCGGCTTTGAGATCCACAAAAAACGCGTACACTCTCGTCCCCTTCTTCGCTAATTCTCTATCCACCACGTGCTGCATCACGTAGATATTGTCAATAGTACTCCTACCCGCCCTAAATCCCGCCTGCGTCTCCGGCAATATTCCTTTCCCCTCGACATCCTTCCGCAGTCTCTCTGCCACTACCATCGCGTATACCTTATACGCCGTATTCATTAGCGTAATCCCTCTATAATTTTCCTGCCTATCTCTATCCCCTTTCTTATACAGTGGCACTATTAGCCCTTCTCTCCACCCTCCTGGGTATATATATATACATACATATATATAATTAAAAACAAAGTTAAACAACCACCGCAGGGTACCACTAAGAGCAACTGCCATCTTGAAAAAATGTCAATGGCCCCCAGTAGAACCGCGGTAAAATACACCTATGGCCACGTCTCACATCCGTGAGATGGGTGGTCACAGGGCACGACGAAATCACAACGACAGGCCGGCGAAACCCTCGTGTGTCTTGAGGACACGAAGCGACCCAAGGATGACAGCTTTCTGCATCCATCTCGCAAGAGCCTTGGCATATTTTTGGCACGCGGGTATGGCTTTAAGGTTACGAACCAGCGATAATTTCACACCTCCGAGAGCACCTATCACAAGAACAATTACTCGTACCGAATATTTTGGGTACAGTCGACGCAGCTCTCTTTTAAGGTCTTGATATCTCTCCTCTTTTTCTTTCTCCTTTGCAGTGATGTTGTATTCGGATGGAGCCGAGAATTCGATCACGAATATAGTTCGTTTCTCGAAGTCTTGGAGAACAATGTCAGGCCTCGAGTGCGCAACGGAGACTGCTGCCCGAAAATCGTAGTTCCAGAAAATCTGGCACTTCTCGTTTCGGACAATTGACTCTATATCCCTTGGAGCGTTCGGCAGGGCAGGGTCGCGACCAACACCGTAAGAGCGACAAAGGTGGTAATAAAGTACTCTTAGGGCCGCATTATGTCTATAGATATACGTTGTTCCTGCGTGGGTCGGACACCCCGATAGTATATGTTCTAGGTACTCAGCGTGTGCATGACACGCTCTGCACCTATCACTGGGAACTTCTTGACATAAAATGCGGGCGCGGTATGCTAAGGTGGAGATTACATCGTCCTGGCATGCGAAAATAAAGCCCTCTGTACCTGAATTGAGCCCTGATGATTTGAGGAAAGCAAAAGTTTGCTCCTTCGACAAGGACTGTTTTTCTACATTTCTGTGAAAGTTTCCGTGCATTTGCTTGTCGAGTAGCTCTTGGTGAAATTTTCCAACCTCTGCTTTCTTTACTTCGGCTTTTAGACGTGAAGCATCTAGATGGAGTAATGCACTTTCCTCACTTCTGATGTTAAAATTCAGGCCAAGGGTCTCGGCAGCTTGCTCCGCGGCTTTGTAAAGGAACGCCCCTTCGCCAATCATCTCGTGGTTTCTGACCATCTTTAGGAGAGGATCTCTGCCATTCGCAACGATGTAAGCTGTACTCAAAACAATTCGGTTATGAAGACACTGGAGATTCAGAAGTCCGCGTCCGCCTTGCTGGCGTGAAATGTATAATCGCGGAACTGACGAATTGATATGCAAGCTTTTATGCATATGCATGATCTTACGCGTGGTGACATCAAGGGCCTTAAGCTCGTTCTTCGTCCATTGAACCACCCCAAACGAGTAGAGTAGAACCGGGACGGCAAGCATGTTAGTCGCAGATACCTTGTTCAACGCCGACAGATTGGAAGACCAAATCTGTCGAAGAAGATGCTTGTATCTGCTTCGGAGAGACTCCTTCACTGATGTTACGTCCTGAATGCGGCTTTGAGGCACGCCCAGGTATGTATAGGTCTCTCCAGTGTTAAGATGTCTAATAACACTTATATCCACAAGCTCAGGGTCCTTGGGAACGCCAGTAATCTTTCCTTTCTTCAAATGAATTTTGGCACACTTGTCCAAACCAAAGTCCATCCCAATCTCTCCTGTGTAGTTCTTGACGATATTTAAAGCAGTTTGAAGTCTGCTTTTACCAGCGGCATAGATCTTCAGGTCATCCATATAGAATACATGAGTGACCTTATGCTCACGCTGATTAGTGTCGCCACAGAGGTATCCAGGAGAATTTCGTAGTGCAAGAGATAGAGGCAAAAGTGTGATGCAAAAAAGCAAAGGGCTCATACTATCCCCTTGAAAGACGCCCCTCTGGAAGGTGACGTTGTTCGTCGTCAGACGATAATTCCTAGATGAGATGGTAAATCTAGTTTTCCAAAGAGGCATCAATCTCTCTATGCATCTCACTATGTGTGGATGTACCTTCAAGCTTTCCAACAGACAGATGATAAGTCTATGAGAGGTTGAATCAAAAGCTTTCCGGTAGTCAATCCAGGCCATTGACAGGACGCGCTGATGGACTGTAGCGTCTTTACAGACACACCTGTCAATCAGCAGGTTCTCTCGACAGCCTGCTACACCTTTTTTCGAGCCACGTTGTTCGTACATCTCTCGCCATACAGGCTCAATTCGTCGAACAATCCTGTTGTTTAGGATAGCTGTAAAAATCTTATACAGTGTGTTCAAACAAGTTATTGGCCTGTAATTCTCTGGTTTGGACAAGTCGCCTTTTTTCGGTAGGAGTATAGTGCGTCCTAACACTAGCCACTGCGGAATGGGCATCTCCGACTTTAAATATGAGGTGAATATGCGGGCCAAATGTTGGTGTGTAGAAGTAAACTTCTTCCACCAAAAGTTCTTGATACAATCTGGTCCAGCACCGGAAAAGTTCTTCGTGCCTCTAAGTGCTTTTTTCACCTCTTCGGCAGTGACTGATGGGCACTCCTCCTCAGATTTTATGAGGCTGTCGCAAAACTCCTTGAAGCGGATGATATTGTCAGTATCTTC
>CAKNXH010061278.1:43524-75774 GCA_932178445.1 Andricus quercusramuli
ACACGAAGCGACCCAAGGATGACAGCTTTCTGCATCCATCTCGCAAGAGCCTTGGCATATTTTTGGCACGCGGGTATGGCTTTAAGGTTACGAACCAGCGATAATTTCACACCTCCGAGAGCACCTATCACAAGAACAATCACTCGTACCGAATATTTTGGGTACAGTCGAAGCAGCTCTCTTTTAAGGTCTTGATATCTCTCCTCTTTTTCTTTCTCCTTTGCAGTGATGTTGTATTCGGATGGAGCCGAGAATTCGATCACGAATATAGTCTTTGCGAAATCAAGCCGACTACCTCCGAAAAAATGGATATGTACGCGGAGCGCTTCCTCAACCGCTGCTTGAACAAGCTGCAGACGAAGATGAAACGACATTAAGACCAACCACAGAAAGTAGGCACCTTCTTGAAGATGATGGCAATTTCAGTACAAGGAGGAACATCAACATGCAAGTTCCTCTTAAGCCCCAAGATCTGGCTGAAATGGATGCCTCCCTTCGTGGAGATATCTCGCAAGAGTCCGACCTCTGGACCATCAATTGCTCAGTGTATGGTGCTGCGAGAGCTTTGGCTGATTCAAATCGAAGGCTGAAACCGACGATGGATCAGAAGACCAGACGACGCTTGCATCAACTGAACAAGAAAATTGGATGGGCAAGACAGAATGCGTCCCGTGTTCAATGTGTGATTGACTACATAACATCTGGTAGACCGTTCACGGAAAGGGTTCGAAAGTTCGCCCAAGAACTAAGGACCTTGAATCACACACTGAACAAGTCAAAGCTGCTGACAATCAAGCAGCATATTGTTGACAAAATAAGGCTGTTATCTGACGCAAGGAGGAGGATACAGAAGAGGGAGAGATGGAACAGGGAGAATCAACAGTTTCTTGCTGACCCATCACGCCTCTTCAGTGATCCCCCTGTTTTTGTAAAAAATCCACCCAAGCCCAAGGAGGTAGAGACTTTTTGGAGAGAGGTGTACAAGATCCCGAAAACACTAGAGTTGAAAGAAGATACTGACAATATCATCCGCTTCAAGGAGTTTTGCGACAGCCTCATAAAATCTGAGGAGGAGTGCCCATCAGTCACTGCCGAAGAGGTGAAAAAAGCACTTAGAGGCACTAAGAACTTTTCCGTTGCTGGACCAGATTGTATCAAGAACTTTTGGTGGAAGAAGTTTACTTCTATACACCAACATTTGGCCCGCATATTCACCTCATATTTAAAGTCGGAGACGCCCATTCTGCAGTGGCTGGTGTTGGGACGCACTATACTCCTACCGAAAAAAGGCAACTTGTCCAGACCAGAGAATTACAGGCCAATAACTTGTTTAAACACATTGTATAAGATCTTTACAGCTGTCCTAAACAACCGGATCGTTTGACGAATTGAGCCTGTATGGCGAGAGATGTACGAACAACGAGGCTTGAAAAAAGGTGTAGCAGGCTGTCGAGAGAACCTGCTAATTGACAGGTGTGTCTGTAAAGACGCTGCCGCCCATCAGCGCGTCCTGTCAATGGCCTGGATTGACTACCGGAAAGCTTTCGATTCAACCTCTCATAGACTTATCATCTGTCTGTTGGAAAGCTTGAAGGTACATCCACACATAGTGAGGTGCATAGAGAGATTGATGCCTCTTTGGAAAACTAGATTTACCATCTCATCTAGGAATCATCGTCTGACGACGAACAAGGTCGCCTTCCAGAGGGGCGTCTTTCAAGGGGATAGTATGAGCCCTTTGCTTTTTTGCATCACACTTCTGCCTCTATCTCTTGCACTACGAAATTCTCCTGGATACCTCTGTGGCGACACTAATCAGCGTGAGCATAAGGTCACTCATGTATTTTATATGGATGACCTGAAGATCTATGCCGCTGGTAAAAGCAAACTTCAAACTGCTATAAATATCGTCAAGTACTACACAGGAGAGATTGGGATGGACTTTGGTTTGGACAAGTGTGCCAAAATTCATTTGAAGAAAGGAAAGATTACTGGCGTTCCCAAGGACCCTGAGCTTGTGGATATAAGTGTTATTAGACATCTTAAGACTGGAGAGACCTATACATACCTGGGCGTGCCTCAAAGCCGCATTCAGGACGTAACATCAGTGAAAGAGTCTCTCCGAAGCAGATACAAGCATCTTCTTCGACAGATTGGGTCTTCCAATCTGTGGGCGTTGAACAAGGCATCTGCGACTAACATGCTTGCCGTCCCGGTTCTACTCTACTCGTTGGGGGTGGTTCAATGGACGAAGAACGAGCTTGAGGCCCTTGATGTCACCACGCGTAAGATCATGCATATGGGGCATAATTTCTTAAGTGTACCCACCTCAAAAATGAAAGCTGTCCGATCGGGCTAAAAATTGGCCTAATTGTAGTCCTATTAGATAGTACTCCTCACACCAAAAATTAATTTATTTTGATGATTATCTATCAAAGTGGAGGGGGTACAATTTACGGGGTTTTCAAGCAAAGCCTTACTTTCAAACGTTTGTAACTTTTGACCTGTTGCTTGAAACAAAATTTCACCTGGAATATTTTAGATAGATTTTTTCACAAACTTTCTGGTGGTGATAACTATTTTCAAAAAAGTCAAAATTTGACCCGAATTTTTGGAAATCAAAAATAAATTTGACTTTTTTTCAAATTTCGGCACCTTTTTTTCTCTTCAAAATAGCTTTAAAAGAAAGCTGACATTTTTTCCTATGAGACCTCCAATTTTCAGAGTGGCAAATTAATTCGTCTTTGAGTAATAGAACGATACGTAAACAAGATGCCGTGATAGGGCGTGTCGCGCTATTTCCCCTAGTGCGCTCAAGCCGAGGATCTTTGTGCAACGCTTAGGAGCCACATTTAAAGTTAAGTAAATTTATATGGTAATGTTATGGGTGTTTCTGTTCGATTTTTTGGCGATAGTTTCGACAGTTGTTTTCTTTGCAGGCCTCTTTTGCGGTTTCTGTTTTTTGCCATTCGAGAAGATGTCGTATTTCTCAGAGGAAGAAAACTTCCTGAGTTGAAGTTTTCCATCTTGAGTGGGAATGAAAGCGTGGTACTGTAATGTACCTGGTATCGTGGCAGCTTTGTTCAATCTGGCTTTCAGCAACTCGGTGGCTAAGGCATGATTTTCTTTGCTGCTGAACGAAATTTCGGTTTCCTTACAGTTACTCTTTGCCCACTGAAACAAAGCATGGGGAGTGAGTATGTGATGTTTCGTAGAACATTGTAAGCTTGATCGTGCTGCATGTATCTTTATATTCGCTCCAATACCATCATATGCACCCTTACCATGAGATGTACCATGGAAGTGCCATTCAGCTTGGATACCAAAATCTTCTTCATGGGCTTGGAGATTAACAAAGCTACTCTTATTTTTAAAATGTTGCCCTGCACCATCAGTGAAATAGTAGATTTTCTTTGGCCTGAAATGAGTTTTAAAGTAATCTACTATTATCTTTTGATACTCGTGAACCGCCACCGTGTCATGAGCTAAGTTATCAGATATGATTGCGATACTTACGTGCTTGAGCTCTCTATCCTTTTTATAATAAATCACGACAGTGAATATTGTAGCTTGATCGTTATTTCAGTGGAATGATTGCGCTGCATTCTACTCTTAAAAATGTTAATCACTTCTTCAGAGGGCATCGTGCAAAAAGTATTTTTTTCAAATTCGAAGAGAATTTTAGATAAGAATGACCAAAGACGATATTTCCAGAAATACAATTTTATGAATAATTAATTTTTTTATGCCTTGTTAGTTCATCCTGGCAATGCAGAGAGCAGTTATTCTAGTAGCATATAATATTACTTAAGTTGAAAAACTGGCACTAAAGCGTTGCACAAAGATCCTCGGCGTGAGCGCACTAGGGGAAATCGCGCGCCACTCACCCTATCACGGCATCTTGTTTACGTATCGTTCTATTACTCAAAGACGAATTAATTTGCCACTCTGAAAATTGGAGGTCTCATAGGAAAAATCTCATCTTTCTTTTAAAACTATTTTGAAGAAAAAAAAAGTGCCGATATTTGAAAAAAAGTCAAATTTATTTTTGATTTTCAAAAATTTGGGTCATATTTCGACTTTTTTTGAAAATCGTTATCACCACCAGAAAGTTTGTGAAAAAGTCTATCAAAAATATTCAAGGTGAAATTTTGTTTCAGGCAACAGGACAAAAGATACAAACGTTTGAAAGTAAGGCTTGGCTTGAAAACCCCATAAATTGTACACCCTCCACTTTGATCAATAATCATCAAAATAAATTAATTTTTGGTGTGAGGAGTACTATCTTATAGGACTACAATTAGGCCAATTTTTAGCCCGATCGGACAACTTTCATTTTTGAGGTGGGTACACTTCAGAAATTATGCCCCATGCATAAAAGCTTGCAAATCAGTTCGTCAGTTCCGCGATTATACATTTCACGCCGTCAAGGCGGACGCGGACTTCTGAATCTCCAGTGTCTTCATAACCGAATTGTTTTAAGTACAGCTTACATCGTTGCGAATGGCAGAGATCCTCTCCTAAACATGGTCAGAAACCACGAGATGATTGGCGAAGGAGCGTTCCTTTACAAAGCCGCGGAGCCAGCTGCCGAGACCCTTGGCCTGAATTTTAACATCAGAAGTGAAGAAAGTGAATTACTCCAGCTAGATGCTTCACATCTAAAAGCCGAAGTAAAGAAAGCAGAGGTTGGGAAATTTCACCAAGAGCTACTCGACAAGCATATACACGGAAACTTTCACAGAAATGTAGAAAAACAGTCCTTGTCGAAGGAGCAAACTTTTGCTTTCCTCAAATCATCAGGGCTCAATTCAGGTACGAGGGCTTTAATTTCGCATGTCAGGACGGTGTAATCTCCACCTTAGCATATCGCGCCCGCATTTTATGTCAAGAAGTTCCCAGTGATAGGTGCAGAGCGTGTCATGCACACGCTGAGTACCTACAACACATACTATCGGGGTGTCCGATCCACACAGGAACAACGTATATCTATAGACATAATGCGGCCCTAAGAGTACTTTATTATCACCTTTGTCGCTCTTACGGTGTGGGTCGCGACCCTGCCCTGCCGAACGCTCCAAGGGATATAGAGTCAATTGTCCGAAACGAGAAGTGCCAGATTTTCTGGAACTACGATTTTCGGGCAGCAGTCTCCGTTGCGCACTCGAGGCCTGACATTGTTCTCCAAGACTTCGAGAAACGAACGATATTCGTGATCGAATTCTCGGCTTCGTCCGAATACAACATCACTGCAAAGGATAAAGAAAAAGAGGAGAGGTATCAAGACCTTAAAAGAGAGCTGCAACGACTGTACCCAAAATATTCGGTACGAGTAATTGTCCTTGTGATAGGTGCTCTCGGAGGTGCTAAATTATCACTGGTTCGTAACCTTAAAGCCATACCCGCGTGCCAAAAATATGCCAAGGCACTTGCGAGATGGATGCAGAAAGCTGTCATCCTTGGGTCGCTTCGTGTCCTCAAGACACACGAGGGTTTCGCCGGCCTGTCGTTGTGATTTCGTCGTGCCCTGTGACCACCCATCTCACGGATGTGAGACGTGGCCATAGGTGTATTTTACCGCGGTTCTACTGGGGGCTATTGACATTTTCTTTTTAAAAAAAAAAAAAAAAAAAAAAAAAAAAATGCGGTGGTTGTTTAACTTTTTTTAAAAATATATATATATATATATATATATATATATATATATATAAGGACACCCGCTCCCGGCGAAATCGCGGTACAATTTCACCTGTAGCCACATCTTACGACCGTGAGATAGGTGGTTGCAGTCTGCGGAGAATTCAATGCGATGATTCAGCAAAAGTCTCGTGCACCCTGAGAACACTGAGCGACCAAAGGACGACCGCCTACTACATTTTCCCTGGAAGTGTCTCAGCATTTTGTTGACACGCAGGGATTTTTTTCAGGCTATTAACCAGTGGAAGCTCGGCACCTTCAAGTGCGCCGATGATCAAGACGATTAGCTTAACAGAATATTCTGGGTATAACCGTCGCAACTCCCTGACAAGGTCTTTATACCTCTCTTTCTTTTTTTTCTCCTTGGCTGTGACGTTCTTGTCAGCTGGTGCCGAAAATTCGATAACGAACATGGTTCGTTTCACGAAGTCAAGGACAACTATGTCAGGCCTCGAGTGCGCAACAGATAAAATTGTCGGGAATATGAAGTTCCAGTATATGCGGCACTTTTCGTCTTCTTCATGTTTCCTGACCATTTCAAGAAGAGGGTCTTGTCCATTTGCAACTATATCTGCTGTACCCAGAATAACCCTGTTGTGAAGGCATTCAAGATTCAGTATTCCGCGACCACCTTGACGGCGTGAGATGTAAAGTCGCGGAACAGAAGACTTAAAGTGTATGCTTTTGTTCATGTGCATAACCTTTCGGGACCCGATATCGAGGGTTCTGAGCTCGTCCTTCGTCCATGGAACCATTCAAAACGAATAGAGTACTACTGGGACGGCAAGCATGTTCGTCGCAGATACTTTGTTCCTCACCGACTGTACGGAAGACCATATCCGTCGGATGAGACGTTTGTGTCTGCATGGGAGAGTATCCTATATAGATGTCACGTCCTGAATGCGGCTCTGTGGCACGCCCAGGTATGTATAGGTCTCTCCAGCACCAAGGTGTCGTATAGCGCTTCTGTCGACGAACTCAGTGTCTTCGGGGATGCCGGTGAGTTTTCTTTTCTTCAAATAAAGCTTGGCACATTTCTCTAACCCGAACTCCGTTCCAATCTCTTGAGTGTACTCTTTGACAATGTCTAGAGCTAGATGTAGCTAGATGTAGCCCATGTATTCGTTTTGACATGAATCCCGCTAAACGGATAAATTTTTCGATGTAATATTTGAACCACATAATCTGAAGGGCATATTGCCTAACCTATTTGGCTCTTTTTTTTGTTTAAATCGTCTTGTTTTTGTGTTTTTTTAATTAATCGAAAATGTGGTTCGTTTCTGCGCCTGTAAACGAGCAATCCGCCACCGGGAAAGTACCCCCGTTGAACCGAAAACAGGCACTCTGAATTTCCCTGGGAATTCATCCTAATTCACCGTGACGGTTTTCGAGGATGCTGAACCCAGGGGGTCGCTCGTAAATCTTCCGCCCTTTCCATTGTTGCATCCTGAGACGATTCGAGCCGCTTGAACGAAATTGATAATTATTAAAATTTGCATAAATTGAATGTTTATATGCTGCATTAGGTTGCATTTTATTCAAGATTATCTTCAACATTGAGAATATTTACCGGTCTTCCAAATCATTTTTTCATTTTTTGTTTCAAATTATATCATCTTCATCCGGACATTCGGTCATTCGGACATAATGAGCATTGAACATAGACTTTAATTTCTGACCAATGAGGTTTCAATAGTTTAGGCTTCCGTCCACATTGCACGTCTTTTTATTTTTTTGAATAATGCTTCTTCCCTACTTTTTTATTTCTTTTCTTTCCTTCATGAATATCTGGAACTGGGAAAACACGAAAAATGTTTTTCAAATCCTCCCATAAACAGCCTGCCTAGTCCTCATGCAGGACTACATTTTTCAGAGAGTGGCGATAGTAGATTTTTCATTTCTTTGTTTACATAATTTTTCTGTCAAGGCAAACAGAGAACACAGTGTCGATTTTTAAAATTGCATTCGTTATCTTCTAGACAAAACTTTTCTCATGCAAAATGTGGAAAAATCAATTTTCTAAATAGAGCAAAGTGAATTGTTATGAACAAATTGTGTGAACACATAATCGACATAGTGGACATAATGGATAGTATATTCCTGTTAATGTTATTGGTTGATTTTATAATGAAATTACATAAAGAAATGCATATTTTTTGCGTTTTTAGGCGAAAAGAAACCATTTTTTCATCTGAACGATTATATAGCCAATTATGTTTTCTGAAAAAAATGTTGGCATACGTCAATATTTCCTTATTTTATGAACGAATTATGTTTTCATCCTTTTGGTGGGAGGCCGAGAGAAAATGACAGTATACATTTAATTGTTCTCCCAGAAATAATTCTCATAAATAATATCACGTTGCACAGTCTTCCCTTTTTTTTCTTGAAATTCCCCTTTTCCCCCCTATGTCTACGCAAATAACTTTCCCTTCTTCCCCCTCTTCGCTTCAAATATACAATATCTGAAACTACAATATTTGAATTACGCGAAAAATTCTCTGAAATTAGTGAGTGTACTTATTGAATAATAATTAAAGCAATTATAGCACAAAATTATATGGATTGACAATTCCTTGTCACTGAATATCACCACTTATGTAATTTGAAGACGAGTAGATAGAAAAACGATTACTTTCTATTAATAAATGGTCAAAAGATGCATTTATTGATAGAATTTATTCCAAACAAAAACAAATAATAATAAAAACATCACCACTTGCGTAACTTGAAGATAATTGTAAAAAAAACTATTACTTTCTGTCTATGAACGACCAAACTATGCATTTGTTTATAAAAAAAAGTAATATCGATTGACAATTCTTTGTCACTGAATATCACCACTTATGTAATTTGAAGACGAGTAGAAAGAAAAACGATCACTTTCTCTTTATAAATGGTCAAAAGATGCATTTATTGATAGAATTTATTTGAAACAAAAACAAATGATATCGATCGAGAATTCTCCGTCAAAAAACATCACCACTTGCGTAACTTGAAGTTGATTTTAAAAAAAACTATTGCTTTCTGCCTATAAACGACCAAACTATGCATTTGTTTATAAAATTTGTTTATGAAAAAAAGTGATATCGATTGACAATTCTTTGTCACTGAATATCACCACTTATGTAATTTGTAGACGAGTAGAAACAAAAACGATTACTTTCTATTTATAAATGGTCAAAAGATGCATTTATTGATAGAATTTATTTCAAACAAAAACAAATGATAATAAAAACATCACCACTTGTGTAACTTGAAGATAATTGTAAAAAAACTATTACGTCTATAAACGACCAAACTATGCATTTGTTTATAAAAAAAAGTAATATCGATTGACAATTCCTTGTCACTGAATATCACCACTTATGTAATTTGAAGACGAGTAAAAAGGAAAACGATTACTTTCTATTTATAAATGGTCAAAAGATGCATTTATTGATAGAATTTATTTCAAACAAAAACAAATAATAATAAAAACATCACCACTTGCGTAACTTGAAGATGATTGTAAAAAAACTATTACTTTCTGTCTATAAACGACCAAACTATGCATTTGCTTATGAAAAAAAGTAATATCGATTGGCAATTTCTTGTCACTGCATATCACCACTTATGTAAGTTGAAGACGTGTAGAAAGAAAAACGATCACTTTCTATTTAAAAATGGTCAGAAGATGCATTTATTGATAGAATTTATTTGAAACAAAAACAAATATCGATCGATAATTCTCCGTCGAAAAACATCACCGCTTGTGTTACTTGATGATGATTGGAAAAAAAGTATTACTTTCTGTCCATAAATGACCAAACTATGCATTTGTTTATAAAATTTGTTTAGAAAATGAACAAATAATATGGAATGACCAATCTTAATAACTACATATTACCACTCATATAATTTAAGGTTAACAAAAAAGAAAAACGATTACTTTCTGCCAATGAACGTCTCAACTATGCATTTATTCACATAATTTGTTTATAAAACAAACGAATTATACCATACAACAAATTTTCATGATCAAAGATGATCGAGTTGATAAAATCAAGCAATTTCAAGTTACAAAGATACTTTGAAGCAAAATTTGCAATATGTTTACATTTTGTTAATATCACTTGTTTATAACAATTAGATTCGATGAGTGGAATTGAATATTCAATGAATTGATTAATTATCCTTGACTCTGTTTTTTTCTTTCGATAAAGACCAAAGTAAATCACCCACCGACAATGAATACTGTTACAATATCTAAAATTGCGCAAAACACGGATCGATGAAATTTAAATTAGCTGATAAAATTTGAAGGTGATATAATTTGAAACAAAAAATGAAAAAAGGATTTGGAAGATCGGTAAATATTCTCAATGTTGAAGTTAATCTCGAATAAAATGCAACATTACCAAAACTCCCAACAGAAATTGAATGGGTGAACCGATTTTTTTCTATCTTTTTTTAATCGTCTCGTAATTATGTAATGAACCTAATGCAGCATATAAAAATTCAATTTATGCATATTTTAATAATGATCAATTTCGTTCAAGCGGCTCGAATCGTCTCAGGATGCAACAATGGAAAGGGCGGAAGATTTACGAGCGACCCCCTGGGTTCAGGATCCTCGAAAACCGTCACGGTGAATTAGAATAAATTCCAAGGGAAATTTAGAGTGCCTGTTTTCGGTTCAACGGGGGTACTTTACCGCTGGCGGATTGCTCGTTTACAGGCGCAGAAATGAACCACATTTTCGATTAATTAAAAAAATACAAAAACAAGACAATTTTTCAAAAAAAAGAGCCAAATAGGTTAGGCAATATGCCTTTCAGATTATGTGGTTCAAATATTACATCGAACAATTCATCCGTTTAGCGGGATTCATGTCAAAACGAACACTAGGGCTAAAAATCAAGCCCGACGAAGCGCCTTAAGCTTTCCAACAGACAGATGATAGGTCTGGAATGTTGAATCGAAAGTTTTCCGGTAATCAATCCAGGCCATCGATGGGAAACGCTGACAGAATGCTTCGTCTTTACAGATACATCTATCGATGAGCAGGCTCTCCCGACATCCTGCTACGTCTTTCTTTGAGCTGCGTTGTTCATACATCTATCGCCACACAGTTGCAATTGTCCGAACAATTCGATCATTCAGGATAGCTGTGAAGATCTCATACAGTGTGTTCAGACAAGTTATTGGCCTGTAATTCTTAGGGTCAGTTAAGTTTCCCGTCTTCGGCAGGAGCACTTTGCGCCCTTCCACCAATCACTCCGGAATAGGCTCTTACGGCTCTAGATATGAGGTGAAAATGCGGACCAGATGCTGATGGGTTGAAGGAAACTTCTTCCACCAGAAGGTCTTGATACCATGTGGTCTCGGAGCGAAATAGTTCTTCATGCCTCTTAATACTTTTTTCACATCGTCGGTAGTGATAGGTGTGCATTCTTCCTCAGGAGTTATGAGGGCATTGCACAGCTCCTTGAAGCTATTCATATTCTTTGAGTTTTCTTTCAGTGGATGCTGGGCTTCGTAGACTTCTCTTAAAAATGCCTCGACCTCTTCTGGTGTGGGCGGGTGGACGACAGTAACTGGAGGGTCTTGGAAGAATTGAGATGGGTCAGACAAAAACGATTGATTTTCTCCGACCCACCTCTCTCTCCGCTCTAGACTTCTCCTAGCGTTAGATAGTACTCGTAGTCTGTCAACAATATGCTGCCTGATGGTCAGTAGCTTTGATTTCTTGAGTGTGTGATGACGGATCCGCAGTTCGCGCGCGAACTGTCGAACCTCGACAGTGAAAGTCCTGCCAGATGTTATGTAGTCAATCACACACTGAATGCGGGACGCGTACTATCTTGCCCAGCCTGTCTTTGTGCTGAGTTGATGCATTCATCTCTTGGTCTTATGATCAACCGTTGGTTTTGTTGTACGGTTTGTATCTGCTAAGGCTCTCGATGCATTATACATACTACAATTGATAGTCCAGAGGACGGGTGCTTCGGAAAAATCTCCACAAAGTGGAGATTTTTCTCCACTTTGTGAATGTTTATGTTTCTCCGGGTCGTGAAGCATCGCTCTTCCTCTATTGGATGCCTGCTCGCGGTTGGTCTCAGTTTCGCCTCTCTTTCTCTGTTGACTGCTTGTTCTGGCTGCGTTTGAGTAGGCCCTGCGCTTATATAACACCTTTTCCACCGCAGAGTCCCACTGAGAGCAACTGCCATCTAAAAAATGACACTAGCTTATGGCCACGTCTCACAACCGTGAGATGGATGGTCACATCTCACTATGTGTAGATGCACCTTCAAGCTTTCCAATAGACAGATGATAAGTTTATGAGAGGTTGAATAGAAAGCTTTCCGGTAGTCAATCCAGGGTATTGACAGGACGCGCTGAACTGCTGCAGCGTCTGTACAGACACACATGTCAATCAGCAGGTTCTTTTGGCAGCCTGCTACACCTTTTTCGAGCCACGTTGTTCGTACATCTCTCACCTCGCAGGCTCAATTCGTCGAACAATCCTGTTGTTTAGGACAGCTGTAAAGATCTTATACAGTGTGTGCAAACAAGTTATTGGCCTGTAATTCTCTGGGTTAGACAAGTTGTCTTTTTTCGGCAGGACTATAGTGCGTCCTAACACCAGCCACTGCGGAATGGGCGTCTCCAACTTTAGATATGAGGTGAATATGCGGGCCAAATGTGGATGATATTTTCTATATCTCTACCTCTTTGGGCTCGGGTGGATTTCTTACAGAAACAGGGAGATCGGTGAAGAGGCGCGATGCATCAGCGAGAAACTGTTGATTCTCTCTGGTTAATTTCTCCCTCTTCTCTATTCTCCTCCTTGCGTCAGATGTCAGCAGCTTTGACTTGTTCAGTGTGTGATTCAAGATCCTTAGTTTTTAAGCGGACTTTCGAACAGTGTATATATATATATATATATATATATATATATACTAGATCGTCATGCGCGCGCTCGAAGCGCGCGCCTATGTGAATTTTTCTTGTATGAATGTTGAAAGTTAATAACGAATAATCTTCTAAAGGGGAATGTCATTACAAAATACATTATTTTCCTTAGAACGCATCCTTTAAAAAATAATTGATAACCAGCTTGTAGCTCTTTTTTGGGTGAATAACTTTTGTCTGATTATTTTTTTCGTAGCTTGTGTCGTTTGTCCAAAAATTCAATTTTTTTTTCAATGCTGCTTTTTACGAAGTTAAACAAAATGGACGCCTCCGATTAAAAAGTGATTATCAAAAAATGTGTATATCTTTTTTTAAAAGCACAATTTTCGTTTTCTCATATTTTTCGTATCTTATATAGTTTGACCGGAAAATGGAATTTTCTATTTTTCATTATTTTTGTTAGGCGATCAAAGTTTGAATTTTCCATTTTTCACGAAAATTCAAAAAGTTGTTGTTATAACAATCTTGTAGGGTGTTCAAAAAGCAATGTTTTTCTCCTCCTGACTTTTTTCTCATAACGTGCGTTGGTCTCAAAATTTTTGAAAAGGCTCTAACTTTTTGAATTTTCATCCAAAACGTTTTAGACTATTTGAAATATTTATACATTTTTTATTATTTTAGAAATTTTTCCATAACTTGTATATATTTAATCAAATCAATCAAATTTTTCATTAAATTTTTTACAATATTTTGAAATAGAAAAAAATTGCTTATAAAATCTTTAAGAGTATGTTTTGATAATTGTTTAAATTATCAATTTTCTTAGGAATCACATGAAACACTTTTCAGTATTATGAAATATTTCATAATTTTTTTAAAACTTCTCAATATATCTTAAAGTTATTTACAAATGAATTAAATTTATTACAAATGAAATTGTTTTTAAATAAAAGAATAAAAATTTAACGTTCAAATTGTGGATATTTCGATTTTGTAATTATT
Organism: Andricus quercusramuli; assembly: GCA_932178445.1. Classification (NCBI taxonomy): domain Eukaryota; kingdom Metazoa; phylum Arthropoda; class Insecta; order Hymenoptera; family Cynipidae; genus Andricus; species Andricus quercusramuli. The sequence goes on from CAKNXH010061278.1 coordinate 57,121, forward strand.
TGAAGATCATGTAAAATTCATAAAAATATTTTAAATTAAATTTCAGAATGTTCAAAAATCTACTTTTTGTTTTAGACTTTTTGGAATATTTATAAATTTTATATTATTTTAGAAATTTGTTCATAACTTGTACATATTTAATCAAATCAGTCAAATGTTTCATAAATTTTTTTTACAATATTTTGAAATAGAAAAAAATTGCTTATAAAAGCATCGAGAGTATGTTTTGATAATTGTGTTGATTATCAATTTTTTTAGGAATCATAATAAACACTTCAATTTTTGATGTTAGTTTTGACCAGAGTAATACGTAATAATTACGAATTATTACTATTAATTGATTATGATGTTAAAGTTTTTTGTCTACTGGTCGTTTCAACATTTTCATGAAAAATATTGAAACGACCAGTAGACAAAAAACTTTAACATCATAATCAATCATAATAAACACTTTTCAGTATTATGAAATATTTCGTACTCCTTAAAAAGGTAATTTTTTTAAAACTTCTCAATATATCTTGAAGTAATTTACAAATGAAATTGTTTTTAAATAAAAGAATTGAAATTCTCACATTGGAATTGAAGATATTTTGATTTTGAAATTATTGTATGCTCGTGTAAAATTCATAAAAATGTTTTGCATTAAATTTCGGAATGTTCAAAAATCTACTTTTTGTTTTAGACTATTTGAAATATTTATACATTTTGTATTATTTTAGAAATTTTTCCATAACTTGTATATATTTAATGAAATCAATCAAATTTTTCATAAAATTTTTTTACAATATTTTGAAATAGGAAAAAATTGCTTATAAAATTATAGAGAGTATGTTTTGACAATTGAGTACATTACCATTTTTCTTAGTAATCATAATTGTAACGTTCAAATTGTAGATATTTTTATTTTGTATATGATATTGATTGTATATGATTATATGTATTCTAATTATAATTAGAACTCAGGTTTAAATTTTGTTAAAAAAAAAAAATTGTGTGAATGTGTTGAATAATCTACATGTATAAAATTGAATCTATTTCAACTGTGCAGTTAAACAATTAAAAATTTAACTAATTTAAAGTGCCAAAATAAATTTGTTTAACTTTTATAAATTTTATAGTTAAAATACTTAGATTCAATTATAAAAATGTAACTCCACGTTACAATCTGGAATGCTTTAAATTGATGAATGAATCAATGAATTTTTCAAAATTTAATTTTATATAATTTTAATATCATTTTTAAGCTATGAACATTAAAAGTTTGACAATTGAAATTTTTCTCTTCAGAGTGAATAATTTCAAATTGAGAAGTTATATTATTTTAGTTATAAATAATTCCAAATCAATAATTGAAGGGCCGGATAATATAACTCGCCGAGCGCTCGAAATGACGTAAAACTATTGTCCAACTTGATAAAAAATGGAAATCGCAAATTTCCATTAACAAAAAATATTGCTCGACGCGGCTTGTCAAGGTGCATCTTTTTTCTATCACGCATTTTTTTGCAAAATAACTAGTTTTGAAAATAAAAATTGAAAACTAATTTTTTTTCGCCCGAATAAACGCAATAAAATCAACGTTTAATAAAACTCAAACTGCGGTTTCTCGGAAACTAATTGACCAAATCACTTGAAATTCAAACTGCAAGTTCATGACTCTTTATAGAAGCTAATGATATGAATAAAAATATTGTAGCTATCTATGGTTTAATATTTTCGATCGATGTATCGATCGGCCCGGAAAACCGCGTTTTTCACATTTCACGTAGCGAGGAAGTTTTTCATTTCACGAGTCTTGCCAAAAAGAAACATATCTCCATGGTCGTCAACATTTAGCCAAGTTTTGGGCTAAATTTGACATCGATCCGATGAAAATGGTAGGAGCTACGGATTTTTAAAGAAAAGCATCAGCGCACGAGGCCGGAGAATCCTGACGCTTGCGGCATTTGCCTAACGTGAAAGCTTTGCGGACACGTGATCTGTTAATTGTAGCACATAATTATTCTTGACAATTGATTCAACGATATTTCCACCCATTTTCAAGCATTTTGCGAACTATTATACCCGAAAATTCATTTCTGCAATCCGCAAATTGTCGATTCAAAAGTCGCGTTGGCTCGCGTGCTCCGATAAACAATTGAAAGGCGTCCACAGCTTTTCTTTTGTTTTTCACTACGCTGTTGCTTTTTCACAATATATCGCGTAGTATATTTTGATGATATGTTAAAACACGTTGAGAAATGTCGGGCGTGAAAACTGATTAAAACAGAGGTCGGAAACGATCAAGAAATAATGATTCTTGGGCTCAAAACGGCAGGAAAAAATCTAGAAATTTGGTATGTATCATTTTTATAATACGGAGAGAAAACGCGGAAAGCAAATTACCGAAATCTTTGGTGTGCGTGGAATAACCATAAAGATAAGGTTTTTTCTATTATTATATGACACAGTAAACACTAGGGTGGTCCAAATTTATACCTGTAAAAATTCGAGTTTCGATTTTTTGTGATAGCCCCCCCCCCCCCATTTTTTAGTTTTCCGGAAAAAGAAATTCATTCTTTTTTGTTAACATGGGGTTTTAAATGGGAAAAGCTCGATTTTCAAAAAAATGGAAAAAAGAAGTACTTGTTATAAACTTTTTGTGAATTAAAGTATAGTCCTCTTGAGGAGTATTCAAGAAATAATTTCCATCCAATAACTTTAAATTTTGACACTCAAAATCCTCTTTTATTGTGCCCCGAAAATGCCCTAAAAAAATTCAAAATATTAGTTTTCTATCAAATTCATGCTAAAAATGGTATTTTTTGAAATTTTTTCAACATGAATTATTTTTAATAGATAAGTGACGAGTTTTGAAGTATATTTTGAATAATTTTAAATAATTTCAATTGTTTGAATAATTATTATTTTTTTAAACAATTTTTTTTCCTGTGAATCGTGAAAACTTATTATCTTTCGGAATAAATTATAAAAAAGCTGATGAATGTCAAGGGTTGTAGTTCTTGTTTAACATATTTGCTAATTATTTAAATAATTTTCAATTGTTTAAACAATTTTTTCTTCCAAAAATCGTAAAAATTTATTATTTTCTGGGAATAATTACACAATCAAAGAATGTTGAGTGCAATATATTTTTAAAGGATATTTGGTGATTATTAAAACAATTTTTATTTGTTCAAGTAATGTTTCCCCCTGTAAAGCGAGAACTGGTTGAATAATTACTAAATAAGTTAAAATTTAAAATCGGTTAAGAATTGTAGGCCGTAGGTGATTTCAAATAGTGAATTCTCGATTCAGCCCACTGTGCGTCGGGATTCTCCGGCCTCGTGCGCTGACGCTTTTCTTTAAAAATCCGTAGCTCCTACCATTTTCATCGGATCGATGTCAAATTTGGCCCAAAACTTGGCCAAATGTTGACGACCATGGAGATATGTTTCTTTTTGGCGAGACTCGTGAAATGAAAAACTTCCTCGCTACGTGAAATGTGAAAAACGCGGTTTTCCGGGCCGATCGATACATCGATCGAAAATATTAAACCATAGATCGCTACGATATTTTAATTCATATCATTGGCTTCTGTAAAGAGTCATGAACTTGCAGTTTGAATTTCAAGTGATTTAGTCGATTAGTTTCCGAGAAACCGCAGTTCAAGTTTTATTAAACATTGATTTTATTGCGTTTATTCGGGCGAAAAAAAATTAGTTTTCATTTTTTATTTTCAAAACTAATTATTTTGCAAAAAAATGCCTAAAAGAAAAAAGATGCGCCTTGACAAGCCGCGTCGAGTCATATTTCTTTTTAATGGAAATTTGCGATTTCCATTTTTTATCAAGTTGGACAATACTTTTACATCATTTCGAGCGCTCGGTGAGTTGTATTATCCGGCCCTTCAATTGTACAATTATTATTTATGTATGCAAATTTTGTTTTTCAATATATTTTTAAGAATTATCTTAACAATTTTTTAGATTGGAAAATGATGAAAATTTGTTTTGGAGGAATATGAAAATACCGTATTATTTTAAGATCATTAAAAATTCATAAAAATATTGTTAACTGAATTTTAAAATGTTCAAAAATCTACATTTTGTTTTAGACTTTTTGAAATATTTATAAATTTTTTATTATTTTTATTTTAGAAATTTTTTCATAACTTGTACGTATTTAATAAAATCAATCAAAATTTTCATACAATTTTTTCACTGCTTATAGAATCTTCGAGAGTATGTTTTGATAATTGTGTTAATTATGAATTTTCTTAGGAATCATAATAAACACTTTTCAGTATTATGGAATATGTCGTACTTCTCAAAAGGGTAATTTTTTTCTAGACTTCTCAATATATCTTAAAGTTATTTACAAATGAAATTGTTTTAAAATAAAATAATTGAAATTGTAATGTTCAAATGTTACATATTTTGATTTTGTAATTGTTCATTTTATATGAAGATACTATTATTACTACCAATTAAATAATAATTTTTTTTAAGTTTGACACGTAATGGATGAAAATTGAAACATTGTAGACTGAAACAATATCTTACAAAAATTTAAAATTCAATTAAATTGAACGTTTTCATTTCTTTAATTACTGACGACTTAAATTTTTGAAAACTTTAGTATTTGATTTTAAAATATGTAAATTGTTTCATTTTAAATGGATTAAGAGTCAGTCAAAATTGTACAATTCAAACTCCGGACCCGACTTGTATCCCTGGCATTCATCACCACCAAACGAATGACTCGGGTATCAACCATAAGACGTAAGGACGTAAGAACTCATAGACTCAGCTTCAGTGGCTCCGCGGTGTCACCCTCAATCGGTAAGGGGGGAAGGTACATAGCCGGCACAACGCAGAAAATTCTTAGCCAGCATCATCCAGCTGGTTTCCCCCTATAATCAATCATCAATGTACACATGAATAACTGCTCATGCCTCGGCTCATAATACGCAGCTCTGTTCTTAACCTAAAAATGATTCTAGACCGCACTTCTCGATTCTAATATCGATTCTAAAGCATAGGCGGTGAATTTAAATCCAACCAATAGGTGCAGAGAGAATCAGCTTCAGTTTTCGAGATATAATCGCAACCTCTCTTTTTAGATATATATATATATATATATATATATATAGTCATGTCATAAGTGCGAAAGAGATGCTCTTATGCGCTATCTACTAGTGTCTCACTTGCACTCACGTTTCTCTATGACTACTATGAAGTTGACCTTACGGTATATAATTACATTTTATAATCAATTTATATATATATATATATGTATATGTATATACTAAGAGGCCCGAAGAACTTTTCCGGTGCTGGACCAGATTGTATCAAGAACTTTTGGTGGAAGAAGTTTACTTCTATACACCAACATTTGGCCCGCATATTCACCTCATATTTAAAGTCGGAGACGCCCATTCCGCAGTGGCTGGTGTTAGGACGCACTATACTCCTACCGAAAAAAGGCAACTTGTCCAGACCAGAGAATTACAGGCCAATAACTTGTTTGAGTTATTATGTTTTGAGTTGAGAACCTGCTGATTGACAGGTGTGTCTGTAAAGACGCTACAGTCCATCAGCGCGTCCTGTCAATGGCCTGGATTGACTACCGGAAAGCTTTCGATTGAACCTCTCATAGACTTATCATCTGTCTGTTGGAAAGCTTGAAGGTACATCCACACATAGTGAGGTGCATAGAGAGATTGATGCCTCTTTGGAAAACTAGATTTACCATCTCATCTAGGAATCATCGTCTGACGATGAACAAGGTCACCTCCCAGAGGGGCGTCTTTCAAGGGGATAGTATGAGCCCTTTGCTTTTTTGCATCACACTTCTGCCTCTATCTCTCGCACTACGAAATTCTCCTGGATACCTCTGTGGCGACACTAATCAGCGTGAGCATAAGGTCACTCATGTATTATATATGGTTGACCTGAAGATCTATGCCGCTGGTAAAAGCAAACTTCAAACTGCTATAAATATCGTCAAGAACTACACAGGAGAGATTGGGATGGACTTTGGTTTGGACAAGTGTGCCAAAATTAATTTGAAGAAAGGAAAGATGACTGGCGTTCCCAAAGGACCCTGAGCTTGTGGATATAAGTGTTATTAGACATATTAATACTGGAGAGACCTATACATACCTGGGCGTGCCTCAAAGCCGCATTCAGGACGTAACATCAGTGAAGGAGTCTCTCCGGAGCAGATACAAGCATCTTCTTCGACAGATTTGGTCTTCCAATCTGTCGGCGTTGAACAAGGTATCTGCGACTAACATGCTTGCCGTCCCGTTTCTACTCTACTCGTTTGGGGTGGTTCAATGGACGAAGAACGAGCTTAAGGCCCTTGATGTCACCACGCATAAGATCATGCATATGCATAAAAGCTTGCATAACAATTCGTCAGTTCCGCGATTATACATTTCACGCCGTCAAGGCGGACGCGGACATCTGAATCTCCAATGTCTTCATAACCGAATTGTTTTAAGTACAGCTTAAATCGTTGCAAATGGCAGAGATTCTCTCCTAAAGATGGTCAGAAACCACGAGATGATTGGCGAAGGAGCGTTCCTTTACAAAGCCGCGGAGCAAGCTGCCGAGACCCTTGGCCTGAATTTCAACATCAGAAGTAAGGAAAGTGCATTACTCCATCTAGATGCTTCACGTCTAAAAGCCGAAGTAAAGAATGCAGAGGCTGTAACATTTCACCAAGAGCTACTCGACAAGCATATGCACGGAAACTTTCACAGAAATGTAGAAAAACAGTCCTTGTCAAAGGAGCAAACTTCTGCTTTCCTCAAATCATCAGGGCTCAATTCAGATACAGAGGGCTTTATTTTCGCATGCCAGGACGGTGAAATCTCCACCTTAGCATACTGCGCCCGCTTTTTATTTCAAGAAGTTCCCAGTTATAGGTGCAGAACGTGTCATGCACACTCTGAGTACCTAGAACACATACTATCGGGGTGTCCGACCCACGCAGGAGCAGCGTATATCTATAGACATAATGCGGCCCTAAGAGTACTTTATTACCACCTTTGTCGCTCTTACGGTGTCGGTCGCGACCCTGCCCTGCCGAACGCTCCAAGGGATATAGAGTCAATTGTCCGAAACGAGAAGTGCCAGATTTTCTGGAACTACGATTTTCGGGCAGCAGTCTCCGTTGCGTACTCGAGGCCTGACATTGTTCTTCAAGACTTCGAGAAACGAACGATATTCGTGATCGAATTCTCGGCTCCGTCCGAATACAACATCACTGCAAAGGATAAAGAAAAAGAGGAGAGGTATCAAGACCTTAAAAGAGAGCTGCAACGACTCTACCAAAAATATTCGGTACGAGTAATTGTCCTTGTGATAGGTGCTCTCGGAGGTGCTAAATTATCACTGGTTCGTAACCTTAAAGCCATACCCGCGTGCCAAAAATATGCCAAGGCGCTTGCGAGATGGATGCAGAAAGCTGTCATCCTTGGGTCGCTTCGTGTCCTCAAGACACACGAGGGTTTCGCCGGCCTGTCGTTGTGATTTCGTCGTGCCCTGTGACCACCCATCTCACGGATGTGAGACGTGGCCATAGGTGTAGTTTACCGCGGTTCCACTGGGGGCTATTGACGTTTTCTTTTTAGATGGCAGTTGCTCTTAGTGGTACCTGCGGTGGTTGTTTAACTTTTTTTTTTAATTATATATATATATTAGGGTGACCAGAAAAAAAACAATTTTGATTTTCTTAGGAGTGAAGGGCAAATAACGGTAGTTTATGCGATTGTAGAAGCCAGATTTTTTTATTTTTTATTTTAAACAATATTTAGAGGTGGCCCATCGCCTTTGAAGTTCTTATGTAATTAACATGGGTAAACTCAACTTTTTTTTCATTCAAGATTTTAACCACGAAGTTATCCACTTTTTAATTTGAACTTTCAATCTGTTGTTCTTGAGGTTCTCAGAATCCACATAAAAACATTCTTTTAATTAAAAATTCATAAAAATCATTAATTACGGTTGCTTGAAAAGTGCCATTTGCACTGTTTTCTACTGTTTTCAAAGACTAATAACGGCTCTTATAAGAGATACCTTGTATTGAAATTTTAAGAATATTTTCCTGGAAGGTTGAAGATCACATTTTCTGGAAAAGCAGATGAGGAAAAGTATAAATAAACGTGTAATAATGAAAACAAATCTGATTAAATTTTTGAAAGACAGGTCTACGGCTTAAACTGTTTAATTTTCGGGGCGGAGCGCTCATCAGCTCAGCCATAAAGGTCCATCACAGTGGGTCTTGACACCATAAACTCATAAAGCAGTCCCATTCTCAGCAAGTTTTTTTAAGCCATATTTCCCTTTTTCAGAAAAGTGGATAATAGTAATTCAGGGGACTCTAACTAATCCTGTTATAAAATCACATCGATGAAAAGAGCTGGGGTTGCACTTTTACGATTGATTCTTCACTTACCGAAATTGTCAGCTTTTGCAATGACAACTTTCAAAGACGATGGGCCACCTCTAAATATTGTTTAAAATTGAAGAAATAAAAATCTGGCTTCTACAATTGCATAAACTACCATTATTTGCCCTTCACTCCTGAGAAAACCATTAGTGTTTTTTTCTGGTCACCCTAATATAAATATATATTTCAAATAATATCAGATTTTACGCAATTATTCTCATTTTAATAAGATACTGGGTTCGTTCGGGGTGGTTGAGAACCATTTACCGTTAGAAAATCCGTACAATTTTACTAGTTTTCAGGTATCTTTCACCGTTAATAAGATAGTTCAAAATTGGAAACAACCATATTTACATAACACGAGAAGCAAGGGCTGTATGTTAGCTAAAAATATAACAGAACCAAGATGGAGGTTACCTGATTTCATATATTTAATGTAAGATAATTTTCCAGAGACAAAAAAAATTATAAGATTCAAAAGATAGAGAGAGACGGGTTGTGGCAAAGAGACATTTTATCTCATAATAATTCATTTTAGAATCTCACAGTCAAAACTCTTTACTTGATCCGAAGTATCTTAATGACTCAGCATGTACTTTACAGCCTTAGCGAATTCTTGCTGGCTCTCGTTACCTCCAACATCCGCCGCCTAGTATGGCTTGTTTTTTTTTTTTTTTTTTTTTTTTTTTTTTTTTTTTTTTTTTTTTTTTGTAGAGGAGGTGAGAATGCATTTACGCACTGAGTGTGGGACTCGACCTAAAAAACGGTAATACCCACTAAACTCACCTCTTCCTGCCAACCCATGTCCTCGGAACCGCTTATCGCATTACTTCAAGGACATGGGGATGAGGCCATCAAGCCATGCTTCGGCTTCCAATTTTAGTGCCGACTTGGCATTTCTCCTCTCTACACCCAACCAGGGATTCACGCATCGTCCTCAGCAGTGTGGTGGCACCACAACTCGGGCTTGTGGGCTTTCGGCATCCTGGTTCGGTGTATACGGTTGGGCAGTGCGTCCTTGAGGCTTCTTCACCGAAGCTTCCTCTCGGATCGCCCTGAAACTCATTGTCCCTGGCTGATGATCATTCCGGGGCTCACCTTCTGCTGTAGCGCAGAGGAAGCACTGCGGCGTACTTTCGCATGCCGCAACCCTATGGTCTTCTTTGCCACATCTCCAGCAGGCCGTTCTTCGATCATGGCCATTACAAACCCCTGCCATGTGGCCGTAGCGTAGGCAGCGATAGCTTCGTAACACCTCCGTCTTTTGCCTGACTCGACAGGACACCCAACCCACCTTGAAGTGTCCCGTACGCACCAGTCTTTCTGCCAATTCCTCGGGCAGCTGAACGAAAGCCTCCAGGCTTCCCCTGAATGGTTTTTTCGTGATGCTAACCCTAATGGTTCCCGCTGCCTCGCTGAAGTGTTGCCTTACGGCGGCCTTGACTTCCTGCACCTCCGTGGTTGTGTCGAGGTTAAGGACCTCGACCTCGACGCTTGGGAACGAGCTCGGGTACGCTACCTCTGGCTCCAACTGCCTCCTTAATGGCAGCAGACAGCTTAGTTCTGCCATCTGCTGCAGGTCCTAATTCCACAAGGACCTCTCCTCTGCGGGTTTCCCTGACACCCTTGATTTTAACGCCACGGGTGTCAGGTTTCACCTTACACTTGAGGTCTTTAAGGACCTCTGCATAGCTAGAGCCCTCGGCAGATTTTATAATAACCGCCTTGGGCCTAGCTCGCCTCTGCTTCTTCTTCTTGGCTTGGGCGGCAAATGTAAGCAGCCCTTTCTCGTCTTTTTTGGGGGTTGAGGCTCTCACGGTTGCGGGACGGGTCCTCGGTTTCTTTGTCTGCGGCTTCGAGGGGCCAGCCTCGACGGGATTCAAAGTGGACTCCCTTTCTCGCTTCCCACGTTGGGGAGCGGGAGTTTCCACAGTTTCTTCGGTCGGAGTACCGTTTTGGCTAGTCTTTTTCTTCGTCTTTGGCACGGTATAAAAATATTAATCGGCTAAAAGATTGGCATAATCTAGCTTCCTCGCCCGTAGATACCCTTCTTCCAGCCCATGCCTGTTTGGCATGAACATGTTCCTCTTCGTGGAACAGAAAAGCTGCATCCTTCTTATTGCGTTTTGCACCTGGCTGGTGAGTTCTTTAGCCTCCCTGAACCTTTTTCCCACCTGTATAATATCTCGTTTGACATAAGTCTTTTGACTCAAGTCAGGATCTTCCACCACATCAAATTCTCCACCCAACTCCTAACACACTTCGGTTTAAATTTTCTTGATTCGTCGTCATCTTGATTCTCACGAGTAGCTAGGGAAGTATGGGTCCACCCCCGCAGGGCCCCGCATGCGGGGGTTAGATCTGCATACTGTAGGAGGCGACCTGGTATCCAAGAGACACCGTTTCGAACACCACACCCTGGTGCCATGCAGTCTTCGGCACGGTTGTCAACGCCTTGACTTGGGGATTTTTCCTTCGGGATCATCCCTGGACCATTGTCCGCGACTGCTTATTGAGTTGTGTAACCGTATTCAGTAGAAACCCTCGGTACAGGTCCCCCCTATTCGCAACCCGGGGACGCGCCCGGTAGCCTGGTCAAAGGCTTTACACTTATTAGTCCCGAAAATAGTAGCAGTAGAAATAACATTTCTAGAAATATAATTTCTTTAGCAAAAAAAGTAGCCTGTCACGCTTGAAATTACTTCACTGGGCGTCAATCTCATGTCATATATTGTTGCTGAAGCTAGATATTTATCCTATATAATACCAGTTCATACAGTTGTTCATATGTTTACAGTTTCCGAGAATTGATCAGTCATCCTTAAAGCAATCAGGAATTGGGAAAGCTGTTATGTATTTATACAAACATCCTAAGGAAACAAAAGAAAACAAAGAGCGAGCTGGTAAATTAATTAATGAATGGGCGAGACCTATATTTAATCTTTCAGCGGACTTCAAAGCATTATCTAAAGAAGAAAGAATGCAGCGAGACTTAGAACAGACACCACAAAAGAAGAGAAAAACAGATGTGGATGGATCATCTCAGAAATCACAAGACATCAATAAGGCATTTAAAGGAGAAGGAAAGTAAGTTAGCTGTTTGATATTTACTATTTTTATTGGAATGGAAGCTTCTAATGTGTCCCCTAAGGGTTTACATTTTTCTTGTATCTCTTCCCTATTCCTTTACACCCCCCCCCCACACACACTTACTTGGAGGGGGGGGGACCTACAGTTTAAGGTGGGTTCCGAACCACCAAGAGCAACAGCCTTAAGTACTTAGAGAACCTTTTTTCTCTAGAGGTACCGGTCCCACGACTCTCCGGACATGAACAACTCCGTTGCTAGGCAAGTGTTAACCGCATGGGCCAACGAGGCTCTTCCAGAGTGCGAGGCGGGAATCGAACCCGCAAGCCGACGGAGTGGGTCCAAAGCCTATGCCTAAAACCCCCACGAACTTCGTCCCACTGTTTGATATTTACTAATGAACTGATTAAAAATAATATCGTCAGGTTCAATTAACAAGGCCCATTTTCATTGGTGAATTCTTTTAGACTGCAATTTTAATTGGTTTATGTTTCGCCAGCTTTACCTCTCAAACTCTACTTACTCAATGAATGAACTATATGGTAAAACACCCACTAATCACAAAGACCCCAGCGATCACTAATTGGTAAATTTATGGAATAAAAATAAAGAATAAACCTTCACAAATATTTTTCAAACAAGATTATAAGTGACTTTCAACATTGAAAAAGACCTTGAAACTTATTTTAGAGTATTACCATTATAAACGAGGGGGAGACAAAATATTAATTCTTAAAACTTACGTCTTGGCAGAAAATTCATAAATTCTAATGCCACGATGTAAAAATCAGTCTCAAATTCTCGCAAATAAGTAAAGAAATTGCCGCGCTGTGAGCATGTGTATGCTTTCGCTCCCTGAACATTTGCATTTTGTGACTGTTTTGGTCTCAATACTTCTGATTGTCGTTAGTAGTCGTGTAGTGCAGCTTACTCCGAGTTTTTCAAAACGTTATTTAGCATTATTGTGACAAGTGATAGCTCGAGGCTGTGACTGTTAAATATCCTAACCCAAAGTGAACTAATCACGTCTTCCATTTGCATCATGGCTCCTAATGAAAAGATTTGTCTTGGGTGTAAATCACCTGTGATCGTGCTGTGTTGTGTCCCGGGTGTCAGACTCCTTATCACCCTGGATGTGCTAGTCGTATAGCAAGTCTTGATAATAGTGCGTACACTAAATGCTGCATGCCTAATAGACCGCGTACTCCGACAACGCTGGAGCCGGTGCCGGCACCCTTGACTGCAATGGATATGGAACGCATCATTAATGGCGCGCTTGCGGACGTCAAGCCCAAATTAAACAAAGTCTCTACTTGTATCGGCTCGCTGTCAACAAAAATTGATACCCTAACATTAAAAATTGACCATGCAATTTTAAGGATTGACAACGCCAAAAAACGTGTAGATGACCTGGAATCTAGGATGACCACAGCAGAAGGTACGTTTGATAGGATCTCATCTTTTGGATGCTCTATTTCTCTAGCACACAGCAAAACACTTGCTCGTCAGTGTTTAGCTGAAATGGAGCAAAGGTCATTAATAATGAGCAATTTAATCATTTTCGGCCTTCCTGAATGCAAATATTCACATGTCAACAATGGCTTATCGCAAAAAGAGGTTCCTATATGGGTGATTCTCCACATACAGGGCACTTTTGTGTCTCGGATCTCTAGTAACTAAAGTAAGTAGTGTTTCTTTATAAAACTTGGCTAACTTCTTCATTTTAGGATGATACAAGACCTCCGTAAAGAAAAATCAAGTCACATCATCGTATGTCTTAGCAAAATGCTCCCAAATACTCAAAAAATGCCTTTTTGGGATGTCTCTACGTACATGGCGCCAAGTTTAGAGACGTGTATTTAATACATAGTGAATTTGAAATTCTTTGAAATTATAATTGATAGTTCGAAAGTTTGACTCAAAAGCTATCAAATTCATAACAAATATTTTAATTTATTTGATATATTAGAAGAGAAAATTTAATTATACACGTGTCTCCCTAAATGTTTCCGATGGTTACGGTAAACGAATCTCCCATACCTTTCATCAACTTTTGATCATTTTTAAAGTCTTATCTTCTCACAATATCTCGAACAAACGTCACACTACTCATTCGTCAAAACTTCATAACAAAAAAGTAAGAACTTTTTTTGCAAAGTGAAAGAATGTAACCTAAAATGTAGCGTATTTTTATTAGTATCGGATACCGTACCTGGTAAGAACTTTCATATTTCGTAATAAATATCAATGAAAAGATGACAATTCCATGTATCAAATAATAAAGGAGTTTTTGTCAGGAGGATTCATTAATTGCTTTTGCTTTCAAAGCGTAAAAAGTAATTTTGTATGGTTTTCGGTTACCGTAACATCGGATACCACAACCTGTTTTTCGCTGTCAGGGACGAAATGGAGCTAATCGAACCCCTCTTCCAAGTAATTTTATTAAAAATTAACGTCAATCGAGAATTAGTTAATAAATGTAAGAGAAATGTAAGAAAAATATAATTTGAAAAAAAATTTCAAATTTGAAAAAAATATATAATTTTGGAAAAACTTTGAATTTTTTAAAGAAAACTATTCTTCCCTGCCATGTTACGTTTAATGTGTGAATATTTTACAGTATTGTTTCACTTTACATACCATCAAAGAAAATCACCCGCAAAATCAAAAATTGAAAACGTTTTTATGTGCTACAGGTCCTTCAAGTGAGAATTAAGCGTGAATAATTTATAGGGCCCCTTTCTTAAAGACCAAGGAACCTAACCATTATGAAAAAAAAAATTTTGAAACATTTTTCCAAAAAAAGTTGCCCTTGCCAAAAGTTCCCTGTCTGTGGAGAATCACCCATATATGAGATTATCAAAATTTTTTCTGGAATTATCCTTGAAAAAATGTTTGGTAATACACGTTCATACAGACTGGGCACTCTCTTACAGAACCTGTCAAAACCGCGACCTACGAAACTAGTATGCGAATCAAAGGAGTCATCGTATACGCTCCCGCACTCATTTCTGAATGCGAAGAAGAACTCGCTGTTCAAGGATCAGCTGAACCTACTATGGATTTCCATCGACCGCACTAAGGCTCAGATGGAAGAATTTGCGGAGCTGAAGAGGGAACTTTCCTTGCGTCGCCTGAACGGAGAAATATATCTCATATCGCATCGAGGCGGAACACCGTTCATAAAGAAGGCACGTGCGAATTTGAACCTGAACCGATGATGTATGTGCAGGTAATTATCATTCGACAGTACATGTATATTACCAAAATGTCAGGGGCATATGTACTAGGGTGGGCCGAATTACACGAAAGTTTCCGAATCGAATCGTAATAGCGCGGAAAAGTTGCTACTCGTCGCCCTGATCGCAATACATTTTCTTTTCTAAATCGGACCATATCTTCCGGTCGCATATCGCGTTCAAAGTTTTGAAAAATCGTGAAAAATTGAACACGTTTTGGGATTTTTTCTTAGTAAGTTATAGTAATCGAATTTCGTTCAAAATCGGTATGTGACCTATTCTCGATATCCTTTGACTAAAAAAAAACATTCCCCTTCTCATCCCCCTCTCCTGTAAGGGTGGGGGAGGATCAAATATCGTAAAAAGGAGCCATTTTATGGTCGTTATTTTCCTCGTGTGAAGTGTGCTTGTGCGATTAGCTAAGGCGTTAAAAGCGTTAAAATATATTATATTTAGAACATTATTACGGAAATATACATCAGCCGCATTATGATGGGATGGGAGGGGGCAGGTGAGCCTCAGCGAGGGTTGACCAATGGCCAAGCTGGGTGTGCGGCAGCCGGTTCTAGGAATTCGCGTTTTCTCTGCGCGTAACGTGCCAACCAGACAAGTCGAGAAGTGTCGAATTTTAGTGTTTTACTGTGCAGTTTAGTCTTGATCAGAGAAGGAGTTTGATTGACAATGACGTCGAGGACGCTCGGTCAAAAATTTCATTGTCCTTTATTTGAACCGTCCAAAAGTCTGAACAAACAGATTCTTCCGTCACATGCTGATGTTTTCCTACACTGCCAGCCATAATGTTCCTAACTGTACTCCTAAAATCGGATCGCAGCAAATGCAAATTGATATTTTAAATTGCATATCGGGCTCATTTGTATTTTACGATCTCCGACAGATCAATAACATTACGAACACACATGGTTCACTACTTTATTTAATCTTTACGAATGGGAAGATTGCCAAAATGAATGTGGCAATTGATCCGATTTTACCGATTGACAGTTATCACCCTCCACTAATTTTTTATTTAATTATGACTAATATTAATAAGATATCTGATCTGCGAAATGGCCACGTGTTTCGGTGTAACTTTAGATTGGCAAACATAGCGGCGATTAACAACTACCTGCGAGAAGTCAACTGGACATATGTTTTTGCAAATTCCACTGTCGATGCTATGATTGATATTTTTTATACATATTTGTATACTGCTTTCCGTTGTTTTATACCGTTGCAGATAATTAAACCCTCTACTTATCCATCCTGGTTTAACAGAGACCTCAAGTCACTGACAGTAGAGAAAAAGGAAGCGCACTTAGCCTATAAAAAATATCGCAGTCCTTTAGACTATCAGAAATTCTCAAATACAAGAGCACAATGTAAACTCCTCTCTCGTGTCAGCTATTTGAACTTTGTTGCCAAAACTGAAAATGCAATTATATCCAATCCTAAATTCTTCTGGAATTTTGTCAATTCTTTGCATAACAATGATAGTTTACCTAATAGCATGTATCTTGAAAACGAAAGGACTGACAATAGCGAAGGGAGTGCTCAACTGCTCGCAAAACATTTTAAATCAGTATATAAACTACCGCACACACGTAACGTTCTTTTTCCACTCTCCGACACTATTGATCTGCGCAACATAAATATAAGTCATATTGAAATTGAACGTAAATGATCTAACCTTGATGTCAATAAGGGCGCTGGACCAGAAGGTGTACCTCCCTACCTCATCAAATCATGCTGATCGTCTTTAGTACTTCCGTTGTATCCTATATTCAATTTATCAATCTCAAAAGGGTATTTTCCTCAGGAATCTAAAAAGGGCACAATTGTCCCTGTCCAAAGTATTCGAAAGCATTATCTATGATACATTTACTTTAGCTTTTAACAACACTATAATCAAAGAGCAGCATGGCTTTGTGAGGGTAAGGTCCACCTTCACGAATTTATGCACCTTTACACATTATATATTTCAATCTATTGAATCTAGACATCAGGTGGATGCGATCTAAACTGATTTTTCAAAGGCATTTGATACTGTCGATCATGGTATTCTGGTAGCGAAGCTCAAGTCAATGGGACACACGTCAAAAATTATTTCATGGTTGTCTAGCTATTTAAACAACAGACTGCATTCTGTTGGAATTAACGGCAAATACTCTACCGTTTTTTCTGCCACCTCAGGGGTGCCTCAGGGATCGCATCTTGGTCCACTCTTGTTTCTCCTACATATCAACGACTTAGGAACTATTTTCAAAGTCTGTTCTTTTCTATTATATGCCGATGATCTTAAACTTTACAAAACAATTCGCTTCCTCGTGGATTGCATCGAATTGCAAAGTGAACTTAACAGATTGCAGTGCTGGTGCTCTCTACACGGGATGCAGTTGAACTTTAAAAAATGCTTCATTATTTCATTCACAAGGAGGACTAAGATTATCCACAATTACATGCTTGAGGAAGATGAACTAACTAGAGTGAGTAGAGTTTGTGACCTGGGGCTATTACTGGATGAATTGTTGTGTTTTAATGATCAAGTGACCGAAGCCATTCATAAGGCCCTTAAATCACTGAGCTTCGTTATTCGGAATGCCAGGCTTTTACATAATCCAATTGCTCTTAAAACTCATCTTGAATACGCTTCCATTATTTGGGCCCCACGGTACATGATTCATAAAATTAGACTTGAGAGGGTTCAGAATCGTTTTCTTCGGTTCGCAGCCAGGCAGCTCGGAATGATAATGAATAGACGCGATCATAATTATGATGATATCAGATTTTTATTAAATATCTCCAAATTGTCATCAAGGATGGTGTGCAATGACATCAATTTTTTATACAACATACTGAATAACATAATTGACTGTCCTTCAGTACTATCTGAAATATGTCTACATGCCCCTGAAAAATCTCTTCGTAATTATAAATTGTTTAAGCTACCTTTGCATCGCACTAATTACGGGGAGAATTCAGCGCTCACACGCATTTGTAGAGAAGCGAACGACTTATACAATGAACTCGACTTTTTTAATATGTCAGCGTTCCAATTCAAAATCATATTGCGCAGACTCGCTGATACTTGTTAATTAATAGCCGAACATGATTTGCTAAACTTTTAATTTTCAATCACAATATATTGCAATTATTGCTTGCGTTGTCATAGCGGCCGTCGTTGAACTATTGCGCCAATATTTAGACTTACACCTAATTTTGATATCGTTAATACTGTAATGTATACAAGGGCTTAGCCCGTTTACTGTTTCAATAAATAAATAAATATTTATTAATAAGGAAGATTGTATCCTATATTGAAAATTATTTTTTAACCACCATTGAAATAATGTTTCATACTCTATTTAAATATTTGTTGGTTGGTTATGGCTAGGCGATAACAGGGTTTCGACAACACGAAGGTTGACCTGTAATCGCCATACAGAAATATACTCTGCTCACCGAGAGAATGATATTCAAACAGGACGAAGTTTCGTTTACTGCGCACAGCTTGTCAGAAAAAAAATGAAAGTGTAGGCGTAACGGTTTTGCTGGCAAGTCCATTAATATTTATGGCATCTTGTAAATTAAAAATACCGTCCGTCCATCTGGTTCCTCGTGGGCCTATGCCCACTCGTCCCCAGTTACATAAGCAGTATGTTTAAACCACTAAGTTCAGCGCGTTACTGCTGAGTCGCTTTTACCGGACACACCCCGCCTTGGATGAATAGGCGCACCGAGAGAAAATACTTACTACTCTCGTCTGATCTCGTATCACGCTACGTTAGTATGGTTTATTTCAAACTATGATAGCACACATTCTTACTGAATTAGTAAGCATTCTTACTAATTCAGTAAGAATGTGTGCTATCATAGTTTGAAATAAACC